>CM073315.1:977827-1320398 GCA_037043255.1 Diadegma fenestrale | reverse complement strand
ATAATTTGATCTATATATATAATTGTTCAGGTTGTACTCACCTTTTTGCGTCAATTGTCGTCGTCCGGCGCTTCGTTACGAAACTTCGAAATGTTGCTTTTCGAAAAGACTTAGAGATTTTTTTGGGCGATCCCCTAAACCATTCTTTTTCAAAAAAGATATCAAGTTTTTGTGGCAACCGATATCGACATGATCATAGCTACTGATCGTGCATTTTAGGCATCGAATATGTAGCCCATAAACTTGTTGGCGAGTATTTTTTTGAAAGAATCAGCAGCCAGTGTGCAAGCAGATACTTCTTCACAAAAAGAATTCGACTTATTTTCCTTTCGCCATTTTTTGAATCCGTTGTATGCCGATGTATATAGTTTCTTTTTGATTTGGCAGGCAACAAAGTTAGCGTTACAGTTTTTGCTATTTCTTTTATAGCTTCCGGCACTATATCACCGTTTTCGCTGAGTTCGCTCTCCGAACTGCTCATTTTTTAATAAATGTTACAATGCGCAAATCACAAACTGTAGGTTAGCGTTCCCGTCAAAATTTTCGTCGTCACTTTTTCTACAGCACGAAACTGTTTTCAGACGAAATGCTAACCTATAACTTTTTCTTTCATTTGTTTGTTGTGCATTCCGAAGTGTCAAAAAGGACATTTTATGTAATTTCTCTTGTTTCCTGTCCATGTGTGAAGTTGGCTGTTTCATTTTCGCACGGTGTAAAAAAGGGCTATTTAAGTCACGGGAAAACCGTGCGTAAAGTGGCGGGTTTAGGTCACACTGTGCCATAAAATAATTAGAGGATAAGAACAGACTTCAGCTCGCCAATATCTCTTTGGTCGGCAGTTGTTCTCCATAACAGCAGTTATTTTGGAAAAGAGATTTGGCGAGTGAAGTTGTCTTATCCTCTAATTATTTTTCAGGTACAGTTGTTTCAGCATGCAGATATTTAAGAATACGATTGTTTTTTATGAATGATATTTCAGCACGAAGAAATCTAAACGTAAATATATTTATGAATAGACAAATTTCATGATTACGGATATTTAAGAAGAAAGTTGTTTTTCGAGACTCCAGTTCGGTTACTCAGTGCAGTTATTTAATTGTAGACATGTATGATTTCAGATATTTTTGAAGGAAGATATTCACCGTACAGTTATTTAAGAAAAGAGATTATGTGAATACAGTTGCCCAACTGCCACTAGTTGTGAGGTTGTACCGATTCATTTGAGTAAACACAAGTCAGATAAGCCTACCATCCACTTGCTTATGTTTGAAACTGAATCAGATGACACTGAAAATACTATTCATCATTTCGCATGGATTCGTAATTTGTCACGATTGTTGAGTTCACAAATTTCAAAGCATAAGAGTTCTACGTGGTGGTGCGACAGGTGCTTAAACCACTTCCAAGCAGAAGTTTGCTTGCAGAAACGCAGAATTGACTGTGAACAATTGAATGAATGCAAAGTTATACTGCCTGAAGAAAAAGACAAATTGTTGTCCTTCAAAAATTTTAAACGTAAAGAAAGTGTTCCATTTTGTCTTTACGCCGACCTTGAATGTCTCTTGGAGCCTGTCAGCAACATTTCCGGAGTTACGGTTGATGGAACGCCGTATCAGAAGCATATTCCTCATAGTATAGCTTATTATTTGAAATGTGCCTTTGATGGATCGATTTCCAAATTGAGAACCTATCGTGGACCAGACTGTATAGAATGGTTCACGATTGAATTGAACCAAGTCGCAAAAGATTTAAAACCTTACTTTGAGTCTGTTGTACCGATGGAAATGTTGAGTGACGAACAAAAACAATCATTCGATACCGCAGAAATTTGTCATATTTGTGAAAGACCATTTACTGTAGACGATGTCAAGCACCGTGATCATTGTCATTTCGCAGAAAAATTTCGCGGTGTTGCACATCAAGGTTGCAATCTGAATTATAAAAATGCACAATTTATTCCCGTTATATTCCATAACTTTTCAGGATATGATTCTCATTTTTTTCATAAAAAATTTGGCAACATCTTTTGAGGGTTCTGTCAAAACTTTTGCCATTGAATAAAGAGAAATATATATCCTTTACGAAAAATGTTGCAGAGACAAATATGAGTTTTCGATTCATCGATTCCTTCAGATTCATGTCAACAGTAGAAAAATAATCACTCAATTTTCTTCATATCACTTTGACATTAAAAAAACAATTTAGATTTACAAAATGTAATGCATTTTTTACTTCCCCTTACGAACGATATTTTGAAATTCCCCAAAATTTTCTCAAAAACTTTCCAAGCTCAATCGACAAAAAGAAATGAAATCATTGCAACATAGCCAAGAATTAAAAAAATAATGAATAGCTACATTTCACAGGGAAACATGTGCACCCTCAATACATTTTGTGTATTTAAGGGTCTGCAAAGGCTCTACGAAAAAATGCAAAAAATTGGCGTGCATGGTTAACTAAAAAAGCCCGGGAAGATAAAGAATCAATTTAAGGGAGAGGCGGACAAACTTGAACAACTGCCTAAAATAGAATATCCATTTGTTTTTCATCTGAAAAATCGAAATCGTTTTCATTCAAATCTCGTCAAGATAAAAAACATTTATCAGATTGCATGGAATGAAATTTTTTCAAAGTTTCGTTCCCCTTGGCTCTCCAGACTTTCAAAAATGATTATTAATTGCGCGAAGAGGAGATATTTTGGTTTAATATCGAAATAGGAAATATCATCGCGGAAAGAGAATAGGATAAACAGCGAACATTTGGAATAATATGGAATTATCATCGCGGAAAGAGAACAGAAAAAACAGCGAACATTTAGAATTTCGGAGGATGGTCCATTTCCCATTACATGACGTCATAATGCTAATTTGCGCGTGCATGCGGAAACTTCTAATAAGAACAGTGACGCAGCCCTTCGCCGAACTTTTTTAGTTAACCATGCACGCCAATTTTTTGCATTTTTTCGTAGAGCCTTTGCAGACCCTTGAATACACAAAATGTATTGAGGGTGCATGTTTCCCTGTAAAATGTAGCTATTCATTATTTTTTTAATTCTTGGCTATGTTGCAATGATTTCATTTCTTTTTGTCGATTGAGCTTGAAAGTTTTTGAGAAAATTTTGGGGAATTTCAAAATATCGTTCCTAGGGAAGAAAAAATGCATTACATTTTGTAAATCTAAATTGTTTTTTATGTCAAAGTGATATGAAGAAAATTGAGTAATTATTTTTCTACTGAGGTTGCGATCTTTTAAAGTTGGCGTTCTTTTTTTACTTTTTAAAAGTATTTTTCCACGGATTTCTCTTCTTTTTGAAAAGCGGGATATTCATCAACATTTTTTTGTAATTATAGAGGCATTATTTGTTCTGGTTGGTTATTCTTGAAATAAAATAAATCTCTTCAAAAACTTCTGTCGACACCCCTGGTAAATTCCTTTGAATATCTCGACAACAGTCATGATCAAAGACTTAAAAAACTCTCGTCGAGAACCTTGTTCAATCCCTCAAGGAAACCACGAAGGGACTCGTGGTTGTGACGTCCGTCGGAAATTCCAAGAAGGAATTTCCAAGACGTTCGTCTCCTATTATTTGTTCTTCTTCCTCTCTTTCTTAATCTGCTGCACGTGAGCAAGCGAAAATGTAAATTAAAATATAAACTCAAGAGCGAAAGGAAATCCCAAATAAAAATATTAGAAAAGATTGAAGGGACAAAATAAGAAATAGCGAGAAACTCAAAAGCGGAAGGAAACCCCAAATAAAAAGATTAAAAATGGTCGAAGAGACAAAATCGAGAGACGCGACAGCGGCTCAACGCGAAGTAAGACATAGCGATAAATTCAAAGGCGTGAGGAAATTCCAAATAATGGTATTAGAAATATTGAACGGTCAGAACACAGACCGATAGACCTAAGACTACAAATAAAATATTAGCAGGCCTACAGGCACATAACGATGAAAATGAAAGCGGGGATACCTGAGATCCGATTTGAGTTTCCCCAAAGATTTTCGTAGGAATATTGTTTTTCCCATTAGTTTTTCTATTGCTTTCAAAACTTCTTACAATAGCGAATATTCTAGAGGCGCATCTCTGAAGCGAGTGAAATATTAAAAACAAATTAACACCAAGAATATTTCTTTTAAATGAACGAGACGACGAATAAAATTAGTAATATGAATAAAAATAAGAAAATAATCGAACAAACTTGATAATATGAATAGAAATAAGAGAGTAATGAAATAAAATAAATAATACAACAAGAAGTAAAACAATGAACAAATAAAAAAAAACGTTATATGACAAATAAAAAAAAGACATGAAAAATAAAAACAAAATAAGATAAAATAATGTCAAAAGGAAACAAATAACAATTAATAAAGATACACTAAGAGGATAAATAATAAGTTGTGGAGGGAAATGGGCGTCCCAAAGCAACGACCCTTTCGTTAGCAGAGATGGGAAATCCCATCCCACGCTTCCTCAAAAATTTTAGGAAGTCCCAATGCGGAAGAGAGGGAGAAGGCTCCGAAGCATGGGGACCGGAAAACTTGGAGGGAAATTCGGCCCATGACACGCGTGATTGGTCCCCGAGTTTCCGCCCACGTTTTTCCGAGGGTGCAACCTCCCTCGACTACTATAAATTTGACTGCACGCACTGGACTCATCAGTTATCGATATTTTCCACCTTGAATACGTACGTCTGTCAAGAAGGACAAGTAGCCATTTGTAAAAATAAAATCTCAATCGAGAAAAGTAAAGTCAAGAAAGTAAATTGAAATATTAAAGAAAATTATTAGAAACAGTGCGTGCAGAGCCAAACCTACAACAACGTGGACAAGAGTGTGAGCCACAATTTTCATGCAACAAATTTGTAAGTTCCGAATATTATATTCTTTTATAAATAAACCATGACTTTGTTAAACTGTAGCTGAACGTTTCTCTTGAGATTACTCCCATCCTTGGTAGTGGTAGAAATGCCAGCCTAAAAACGGGAGCGAGCTGCGACAAAATTTTTGTTTGGGAATGTCGGGAAACCCAAAATTTCCGACATAACAATTGCTTACAAATCATTCTTACATATCCAACTGTTGTGGGTATTGTCGAACCCGAGCCATTTTACAAATAGTTTCTGCCCACGTTTTCTCAAAACTTTTTCTATTAGATAGATGTCAGGGTATTTGATGGAAGGAGTTCTTGCTCATAAAAGCCTCCCGCGATCACACTTTACAATCTTTCAAACTGTACGTTACAGGATTGGTTTTTCGTACTTGGTATATAGTAAATATTTCAGTCGTCCAGTTTCGCGTATAACCTTTTTCAAACATATTCTTAAATTTACTGATGCGTACTTTATCGTCAATTTTAAATTTCGGCTTTATTCTCACCAGTTTACGTCTATTGAAAACATCGTGGAGCAATTGTTTTTCATTGTCGACATTAACATTTTTCGGTTTCGATTTAATAGTATGATGTTTCGTATCGTTATACTCGGTGATTAACATGTTGAGAATATCAGTCCATTTCCAGTTTCCGCGGGAACTAAATTGAATCCACATTTTGTTCTTTAAAGTGCGATTAAAGCGTTCACAAATCTATGCTTTCATATTGCTATACGTGGAGTACATGTGAATGTTGAATTTTTTAATCAACGCCTTAAAGTTAGAATTATAAAATTCTTTTCCACGATCGACATGAAGGTTTTTTGGTTTTCGTCCCTCGGCGAGTATCGACTCCATTCCAGCAGTAACATCTTTACCACTCTCTGTCTTCAATGGTTTAGCCCAAGTGAATTTGAAAAATATATCGATGACGGTGAGGAGAAATTTATGGTTAGAGTTGTAATGCCCATAAGATGACATATCGATGGGATCACCTTACCACGTCTCACCCAGACCACGAACATCCACACATGTCGACGCGGATAATTTCGTCGGGCTCGTTTATGCAACTCCTCCACCACAGCACGTTTCTTCGCACTCATTTCTTCTTCTTCTTCACTATGGTATATTTGTCTTTCTCTGCAGGTATCCGTGACGGATCGCGCTTAATCGCCGTCAAATCTGGGTTAGTTCCACTCAGTGCTGTTTCATCTATTTGCTCTTTGCTGAGAATTGAAGATTTTTTTTTTGATTGGTGGAGTAGGCTTCGAAACTTTTCGCTCTGGTGCATCGTTCTTCAAATTCTGCACTTCCTCACGGAGCGTAGCGATCTCGGCACGCAATTGATTTTCAAGAGCTAATATTTTTATCTCGGGATCATTCAAATAGTTTCTCAACACAACCAAGTTGACTGCGGGGTAGAGTTGTGTTGCATCACCAACGTTACACACTCGTTTCGCCGCTATATCATATTGACTATCTGTCATAGTCTTAAATCCAACTCCAGGTTTACCGGGAGGACCCAACGAAGCACTATAGCCTTCAACGACCGTCCAAACACATCGACAGTCATTCTGAGAATGTATGAAACATTTCACTCCGCCTGCTTAATAAATGATTTTCGCTTCACGCAATTTCTCAATTACGGAAATGATTTCGTTGGAATGTAAGAAGTTTTCATTAGCTTTCGATGCGAGTAGTATTCGAAGACGATCTACTAACTCGTTTGGATCATCCCAGTGAACATATGTTACATCTTTCCCCGTCACTTTGTACTCTGGTATGAAAGGTCATACCAGGAAAATCCCCCCGGAAAATCGGTGGTTTTCTACCCTTTCTGGTGCCCATATTTGCAGGCCTTAGCGCCGCAGGTGCTTTGTCCGGTGGTGCGGCCGCAATAGCCAACGCTGTAAATACTGCCCGAGCTACGAAAGCTGAATTGAGAGAAAGCAAGCGCCATAATGCGACGATGGAGGCCATCGCCCTGGGTAAAGGCCTATATTTGAAACCGTACAAGCAAGGTCTGGGTCTTTACCTTCAGCCAAAAAATTTATAATGACGCTACCAAGTCAACCCCTCACCAACATTGATTTGCTGTAAGTGGGAAAAATCATGAAAATTCCTCATTTTCGCGGAGTTTACATGCGTGACACATTACCTGCAAGCGGACCTCTTGAAGGCGAATCGGGAATTGGTAATCTGGATGAGAATGCCGGCCCAGGCACACACTGGGTTGCATACAAAACGACTGGACGTAAAGTCGTGTACTTTGACAGTTTTGGCAATCTCCCACCACCGACCGAACTCGTGAATTATTTTAATGTTGGTAGCGTTAATTACAATTATAAAAGATATCAAAAATTTGACACAATTGTATGCGGACATTTATGTCTCAAATTCCTGTGCGGGCAGCTGAATCGCCGCGATAACTATGCGCTATATAAGCGAAGATAACAGCGCTATGTATTGAGTTCTCAATTTGCGAGCATCATGGACGATAGTCTAACGTTTATAATATCGGGATTATCGGACATTCTCGATACACAATTCTTTCCTCCAATTGAATTGTCCTCAGACAAGAATTATACTCTCGGACTTGTTGAGCTACTAACGTTCAACTCCATTCCGAATATTGACGTTGGCTGCAATAAATTTTTTGTTGGAGAACATGAACTCACTTGTTACCAAATGTTTATCGACGAGACGTTTGTCCTCTTTAAACCGCCGTCCTCTTTAAGCGCCGTTTTAAGACGACGCTTTGAATCCAAACGTCACTCCGCCGAAAG
This sequence comes from Diadegma fenestrale, assembly GCA_037043255.1. Taxonomy (NCBI): domain Eukaryota; kingdom Metazoa; phylum Arthropoda; class Insecta; order Hymenoptera; family Ichneumonidae; genus Diadegma; species Diadegma fenestrale. The sequence continues at coordinate 1,312,739 of CM073315.1, read as the reverse complement.
GAAAAGGAACCGTCGGACCTCACCGTAAAGTCCAGTCAGAGAAGATTCCAGGCTTCAAGGCAGTGCGAGTGCCAAATCAAAAGCAAATTCGCGGAATGATTTCTCACGTCATTTCCCTACTCCTTCCGTTCTCCCAAACGTAAGTCACTATTATCTCAGAATATTATTCGCTTGCCGAGGGCCTAAGAACGTAAACGATCAAGAGAAAAGAATTCCTACTTGAACGCGAGTAAATAAGTCAGAACGTCAAAAAAAACACGTATTTCTCAACAAAAGAGGAAGTATTCGTCTCACGTCAAAAAAAAAAGTATATAAAATATAATAAACGAGAAACCAAAATGAATCCGGGAAACGTGACAAAATATATCGAGAGATATGCCCAATTAAAGGTAAAAATTCAAAAATTAGAAGCAGCACTATTTAGCGAACATACGCCTACCGGAAGGCAAAACAATAGACGAGAAGGTCAAGGGATTGTTCATAGAACGATCCTCAATCCGTACGATGTTAGAAGGGATACCCAGCGCACAGGCAACCCTTGACGAATTAGACGTCGATCCAGACGACATAAGCGATGATGTGGCTGTTGATCTTCCCCGGCAAAGAGCCCGCGAGCGAGAGCAGCGGCAGCGACCCAACGAAGCCCCTCGGGCACGGCCGCAGGTAGTCGACGCTGTGCGAGCACAGCAGCGAGCGAACGAAGCCGCTCGGGCACAGCAGCAGGTAGTCGACGCTGCCCGAGCACAGCAGCAGCAGGTACCAGTAACAGCAACAGCAACAGCGGGTAGACGAAGCGGCCCGAGCGCGCCAGCTCGAGCAGGATCAAGAAATGGCACAACGCCTGAACGAGGAAGAGAGAAATCTCGTACTCGCGAGACAACACGTGGATCAACAGCCCCCCTTCCGGACAACACGCGCCAGAGCTCATGGTCTTGGACGACAACCCTCCCTCGACTATGCCCCCCGCAACGGACCGAACCAATCCACCTGCCGCCCGGGCAAACCAAGTACCGAACATACCCCCACCCTCGTATCTACAGTCGTATGTCTCAGAATACAATGGGCTAACCCCCCGAAGAAATTATCGCCAGAGTCGACTTGAGTAAGCTCCAAGCGACAATGACCTTCGAGCATGCGCAAGAACGACTTTCCTTGTACCGCGAGATAGCCGCCAACGCCACTGCCACAAACCAAGCCAGCGAGAGACGACTCCTCGAACTTCAACGAGAACGAGAACGGTTGCAGGCTCATGCCGAGGCAGCAGACAGCGAGAGAGACACGCCTCCTCCGACCCCCCCCCCCCCCCCCCCCCGACCAGATACGGAATTGGGAGTTCGAACCGTCCCCTCCAGATGTCCCTCAAGAGAAATACAGACAAGCGATCAGGAGATCGTTGAAGGAAGCCGAGACAGAAGAAGGACTTCGGAGGGAAATCCAACAGGTCGACTTGATTTCGAGGGAGTCGGTCCGAGTAGTCGAGGAGCAACGGATTTTGCTCGAAGAGGCCCAGCGGAACCGGCGGGCAAAATGAACCTGGCACCCGTGAAGAAGATAGTGAAGGAGGAAAATATTTCGATCTCGAATGCGTTTGCGGCCAGACTCGAGACCGCCCACCGGAAGTGGAAACAGACCAAGGACTCAACGTCGACGCCCACCCAGAGACCGGAACAACTCGACCCCATCGACCCGCAGCTTGAACAACTCAGACTTAATCGAGCAGACCAATCGACCGACGGAACTAAACGATTAAAGATTGAGATGGGAATCTTTAACGACGCTTGAAATGGAAGGAGTCCAGGCGGCCCAGGAGGGCCAGGCGGGCCAGGTCGGCCAGGAGGCTCAGGAGGGCCAGGCGGCCCGGGTTGGCCAGGAGGCTCAGGAGGGAGAGGAAGACCTGGTGGCTTAATGGGCAACCGTTTCGCGGATCACCAAACCCACCCGACGACCCTTACTACCCGGCATCAGGAGAAAATCTACCGGGACAGCCTTCGGGAGGGGGAATGAAGGCGACGGAATGTCTGCTGCTAGTACCTAAATTGGAAAGATTAACTCCGATATTGGACTGGGTCAAGCAGTTTCAATTCACCTGTCAGTTCGTATGGAGCTCCCGAAAAGCGGCTTTCGTTTCGATGGTATTCGTCCAGAAAATATCTCACGAAATCACTAGATTTGCGACTGGCACCATTGATACGGAAGTTGGACTCGTCAAATTTGTAACTACACATCTCGGGTACCTGCCTGATTTCTAGATATGTATGGATAAACTTCGTCAGGCCAAACAGACGGGAACCATATTGGACTACATTTCCAATTTCAACCTCACGCTACAGGCCGTTAAGGAAGCGGACCAACGGGACCAAGCCAAAGGTTCTCTAGACCACATACCTTTAGTCTACGACCAGGCTATCTCCGTGTTCATCCACGGATGCAGAAAGGACGTCTTCGATAGCTTGAAGGCTTACCTTAACAACTATACGAGCCTTGCAGCCACGCAAGAAGCCGCCCAAGAAATCGACGAGGCCAACATTGCGTATCAACAGGCCAACGCCGAGAACAGAAAGTTGCCCGCCTATCTGAGTCAACAACCGCCAAAGTTCAACCAGCCTCCGCTGAGACAGTTTTTTCAACTGGCACAAAAGGGCACTCGACAGTCGCCCATTACCATAAACGCCGCCGTTGCAAACGCAGATTCAAGCTGCAACAACTGAGGGGGAAAAGACCATTTCAGCCGAGATTGCCCTAAACCCAGGAGAGCACAGCCTCAGCAGACCGGCGGACAACCAAACTTCCGAAGAGGAAATTTTCACCAAGACCGGCCACAACCCAAACCACCTCAGGTCTACAACATAACGAACCAAGAAGAATCGCAGAAGCCAATGACAGATGCCAACGTGGACAGCTACCCACATCTGGAGGAGGAATACCAAGAGTATCCAGCGTTGGGATCGGACGTTTGGAACGAGTCAGAATCCGTCCACGAGGATTCAACCGAGACATCGAACTACTGGTAGACACTGGTAGCTCCCTCAACCTAATAAAAAAAAGTGTGTTACGTCATCCCATAATCTCTCCCTACTTTCCTACCATTTCACCCTACCTCATTTAACCATACTAAAAACGTCCCCCAACTCACATTAAACTCCCCCATCCTAAACAACACTCAGAACGCCGTCATATTCAAGGAAAATAGGACAAATCAATACAGACCTTGGAAACTATGCAGCAGCAGCAATGATGAAATGACAGAAAGCAGCCCTCTTCACCATCAACCCGATGCCCAAAATATCAGAGGAATAGATGCACTCTTCAACCCGCACAGACGGAGATCTACACCACGAATGCAACCGGGGGACAGGCAACGCACCGAGGAAGAGTAACCCCTATCCACCCTAAAGACTGTGCCTCCATATCGGACTGCGCCGCGTATCCTCGATTCACCTTCAAGAAAGTCAACCCTTCTCCGCATCACCGAGAGAACATCTGATTGACGCCAGAAGACCGTCACCAAATATTAGATGCACCCACCATCGGTGCCGCCAAGTCAGCGTGACGAACGAGAAAAGAATTTAATAAACTACGAACCAAATGGACAGAGAATAAAACTAGGACCAAGGTCACCATTCCTCCTGCAATAAAACGAATACGGTCACGCATTTCCATAAAATATGGAAATGGTTATATGGAAAACCTGGGAGAATAAAGCAACGGGAACGCTCATACGCTGACACCACCAGGTAATATTTTCAAGAAAAAGGAGTCATCCAGAAGAACTTCATCCTTATGAACAATAAAACTTCAATTGGATCACCAACGAACTACACCAGAGGCCCAAGGCCAAGCCTCCCTCGACTACCCCTCTCGCACTCTGAAGAACCAGAGGGACACGTCATCCAAATTTGGAGAGGGAAAACCCTACCCTGACCACGGGATCCAAAATATATAAACCGGGGAAAACTCCCTGGAGTAACACAGTCAGTCAACGGGAGTCAGTGCAGACACAGTCGACACAGTCAATCAACGGGAGTCAACTCAGTACCACAGTCAGTCAACGGGAGTCGGCACAGTCAGTCAAAATACAGCATCACAGTCATCACAGTCAGTCAACGGGAGACGACACAGTCAGTGCAATCAGACATCAGTCAGCCGTCGAAGTCGAAATCCAACAGTCAAAGTTCAGCAGTCAGACAGTCAGCAAGTCACCAGTCAAATCCGAAGTCAAAAGTAAACGCTGCCTCAAACTCTACTTTTCACATCGAGTCGTGCCACTTCAAGAACTCACCCCAGTTCACCGAAAAACAGTCTGTCCACCCAGTGCTACGAACCTCAGTGAACCGCAACGATACCGATTTCGAACATTCAATATTCATTGATCAACCTAACTTTTTATATATTCGTATCAACGTCAGTAACCTCGAATCTCGCGCGTTATCAAATCTATAAGCTATCACGAGGAATTGTACCATCCTCACTTGATGTTGTAATTCAGTGTAAACCAAAAAGATAAATATACTTACTCTTCGTGTCCGTATTGCAATCCTGTGCGAGAACTTATTCACTAATAAATCCACCGAATCTACTAACGGAGGAATCCAGGAGGAAGATTCTGCAACTCTACCAATCAACAGTGAGTATCACTTTTCTACACCTCATCAATAAAAGCGTAGTTCTACGGCTTCCTATTCCGACCCCCATATCAAAGACGCGACCCCCGTCCCAGAGTAAAGGACTTGATTGCCCTGACTCGAAAGAGGGGTCACCACCGTGTTACGTCTCTCCCAAAGCTCGGCTAACTCACCGGGACGTAACAAGTGCATACCGCAAGGTTTTCCGACTGAGCGAGCGAAAAGGAGCTTCATCGTGGGAACCAGCCGGTTCGAGTCGAAAGAAAATGTTAGGTTGGGATATGTCGGAGACACTGGCATATTTTATGTGCTACCGGATGACTCCATTATACCCGAAGATGGCTTCATGGGACTACAGTTTATGAAACAACCTGACTACAATATGTCAAACAAACATCTCGTCTTGAAACAAAAGAGCCACGCATTAATCACCGACGGAATCACCGTACCAGCACACACGGCCGTAATGATAACAATAGCGGTCGATGGCCCCGATCGCGATTGTTTAATCACCACAGGCGCTTACGACAAAACGATGGAAAACGGGGAAATACACGAGTTCGAGACAGTGTTCGTGAATACGATAAGAAATGGCCACACGGAGCTGATGTTCGAGAATCCAACGGACAAAGTCATAAACTTTGACGAAAAACGGATCCGAGTCGCCAACGTAAAGATGGAAGGGGGGACAAAGATGATACCAGCCTCAGCCAGGAAGAAAAACAGAAATTTTTGCTCGAAACTTCGAAACTCGACCACCTCGAACCAGAGCAAAAAGAAATAATCAGCGGTATTATCCTGAAGTACCAAGACATCTTTACGTCACCGGGACAAGATCTACCCGCCGCACCACACGTGAAGCATAAGATCATACCAATTAATGACACACCAATAAATATCGGAAACTTCAAGACAGCTCGTGCCCACCGCGCAGAAATAAAAACGAAAGTAGCAGACATGCTAAAAAAAAGGGCATCATCCGAGAATCAGAGTCTCCGTTCAACTCACTCGTCTGGGTTGTCCCGAAGAAACCTGGCCCCGATAGAGAAAAGAAGTGGCGCATCGTTATCGATTTCCGAAAGTTGAACAAAAACACGGTACTGGATGCATACCCGATGCCCCGAATCGAGAACATCTTCGACTCACTCGGAAACGCGAAATTCTTCAGCGCCTTTGACCTGAAAGCCGGATTCCACCAAATCACGATGGATGAGAACTCAAAGAAGTACACCGGATTCTCAACATCGGAAGGCCACTTCGAATACGAACGAATGCCATTTAGATTAAAAAAACGCACCGGCAACGTTCCAGAGGATGATGGACCAGTGCCTAGTCAGTCTAAACCATAAGATCTGCAGGGTCTACATGGACGACATCGTCATCTTTGGAGAAACAATCGAAGCACACAACCAAAACTTAGTCACCGTCTTCGAGAGACTACGGAAATGCGGACTAACTTTGGAGCCGGAGAAATGCAAATACCTTCTACCAGAGGTCGAGTACTTGGGACACATTATCACAGCAGACGGTGTGCAACCAAATCCTGCAAAAATTGAAGCTGTCAGGGATTTCCCAGTACCAACGAACCCAACAGAAGTGAAATCATTCTTGGGACTCGCAGAATACTATAGGCGATTCATAAAGCACTTTTCACACATCGCCCGGCCCATGGTCGACCTCACAAAGAAGGACGCTACATTCGAATGGACCTATAAATGCCAGAAAGCATTTGAGGACCTAAAAACGTGCTTAACTACGTCACCAACGCTCCGGCGCCCCGACTTTGAGAGGATGTTCACACTCACAACCGACGCCTCAGACCAAGGACTAGAAGCAGTTCTCTCACAAGAAGAGAACCCAATTTATTACATTTGTCGTGCCTTGAACGCTGCTGAGAAAAATTACGAAACCTCCGAAAAGGAAATGCTAGCAATCGTCTGGTCAGTACAACGACTGTGCCAATACCTTACGGGGTGCAAGCTCCTGATCCAGACCGATCACCGAGCTTTCGTTTGGATGGCCGACATTAAAGATCCGTCCTCACGGATCCTTAGATGGAGGCTCCGCTTGGAAGAATTCGACTTTGACATACAATACAGAAAGGGCTGTGAAAATCAAGCAGCCGAGGCGTTGTCAAGGATACTACGCGAATCAGGGGTCCACGCTGTGTCTGCGCCAAAGGAAAAACGAAGACCAGCGATACGCGAAATACTCCAGCGCGTCCGCTCCCGAAGGAACCTCAGCCCGGAACTGAAAAGCTGGATACGAGGCCCCCGAGTTAAAGTCGACGACCTGGAAGGAATCATGCAGCGCGTCAACAACTTAAATTTGCATCAAGGGAGAATTAACCAGCTGTCCATACGACCAAACCAGCCCAAGGATAGGTCCAAGTGGATCATTTTCACCAAGAACCACTCTGAACCACCAACAGCGGGTGAACGCGAGAGCAAGGAAAGGAAGAAAACCCACGGAATTCCACTTCGGTACACCGAAGACGCATGGAAACCGAGGCTGCACCAGCTGGTCCAGAGCCGGGTACATTTGGGAAAGAGACGCCTCAAACTCCTCGCCTACCCAAGAGACTTCTCAATGCCGCAACTCGACGCTTTGAAGAAGGAGATTCCGGAGCTGGCTGCCGAATTCACCGACACGGACTTTCAGTTCTGCCGGTCGGGGATCCCAGAACCAGAACCGGAGGACGACAAACGACAAACGAATCCGGGAGATACACAACGACCAGGTGGGACATCTGGGCGTAGCAAAAACTCTCGAGAAGCTACAACGCCGCAGTTACTGAACCAACATGGAAGAGTCGGTACGCGAATTCATTGCCAACTGCGCTACGTGTCAACAGTGCAAGACCGACAGGAATCCACCCGTCCCCTCAGTCATGTTGATGGACACAGCCAGCGAACCAAACGAGAAGACAGCCATCGATATTGTGGGCCCTTTGACAACCACGAAACAGGGCAACGTGTACATCCTCCCCATACAGTGTACGCTGACGAAATTCGTAAGACTCATCCCTGTCCCGAACAAGAAAGCGTCGACCGTACTCTCCGCTCTCTTCAACGAATGGATCTGCATCTTTGGAGCACCAAAAGTAGTTCTCAGCGATAACGGAAAAGAATTTAACAACAAACTCACGACGTATTTCCACGAAGTCATGGGCATTAAATCGATCCAAACAACAGTGTACAATCCACAAGGAAACGGGTCGATCGAAAGGATGCACGGGAATTTGAAGGATTTAATCCGAACAATGTGCACAAGCAACGTCACGACCTGGGACACGAAGCCGACGGCTATCGCCTTCACCTACAACGATAGCTTCCACACCTCGATCCAAGACACCCCATTCAACGTCATGTTCGCCCACTCGTCCAACTATCCGAGCGCCATCGAACAACTTGACACCTCGACGCTCCAACGAAGGTTCGACGAGCTTCACCAGAGACATTGGAATAAGCTCTATAAGGCCAGGCACAATCTGATGTTGGCCCGAGAAAGGAACCAAAAGCTCGTCGACAGCTCAAGGCGCAACCCAATGCCCTTGTACAAGAAGAAGGATTGGATCCTCGTCCGAAATAAGGCCCCGCAACATGGGTTGTCCATCAAGTAGCTCGGACCTTACCAGGTGATCAGCGTGAACCACGAGAAGAACAACGTCGTTTACCGCTTCCCCACTAAAGCCGGAATCCGAGTTCGCATGGCCCACACAGGAAACACGAAGCCTTTCCGAGGACACCCTTGCCCCGAGAGCCCTGCACCAGCACGGCCCCGGCTAATCAAGCGGATCGACCTCACGGGAGAACAACCCCGTGTAATTCAGGGTTAAACTCGATTCAGGACCTGGCTGACGATCTGTGCTTATCTCTTTCAGATGGAGTACAGAAGGGAAAACCGAACTCCAGCCCCTGCATTCGAGTCTGATCCAAGAGGAACTGGATGACGTCTACCTATATTCGGAAACCTGGCGACTTATATACGCTATCGACCTCAGCCCGGTATATACGGCATTCACAGCCCTCTCAGATCAGATAAACAAAATTCATAGCTTGATCACAGAGAAACTCATGAGACCAGGAACCTCCGCAGGCACAGGCGTGTCGCCGGCAACCGGCGCTCTCTACGCCTTGACGATGGAAGGCTGAGAAGGCTGGAGAAGGACCTCAAGATTTTGGAAGTCCTGTTCCACCACACCCCTATGATCTATTAAAAAACAATGTAGAATCTATCTCCCTCCGTGAATTTGCGCCCTCGCAAGCACTTCACATTGTTGACTCCGGTGCTACATTCCATACAAACTGGTCTCACTCCCTGCTCGATCTCTTCCTGGTCGACTGTCCTACGAAGATCATCTCGTTCGTTAAGTCCACTGCTCCATTTATTGCCGGTCACGATCTGTTGGAACTTACGTACAAATTTCAGCCCGACTTTCGTCCTCCTGTTACGATCGCCCGCGGGGACCTCAAGCATTTCGTACAGTCTGACTATTTGTCTTCGCTTTCTTCCGCTCTCTCTGGTCTGAACGTTGCCTCTATCTCGTCAGTATCCTCTGCTGATCAGTTTGATAGTCTAATCCATCATTTTTCTTCCGCCATCAGCAACACATTTGATTCTCATGCGCCGACTATTCTTTGGAATATCAAACGTTCGTCTGCTCCATGGCTCACTGACGTGCTACGCTAAAAAAAAAACAGAAATAGACTCTATAACATGGCCAGGCGCTCCGGTGACGTACCATCTATGTCAGTTTACCGTAACTTTCGAAACTCCCTGTCACTGGAGCTGCGCGCAGCCCGTGATAACTATTATCGTCACCGTATTTTGAGGTCCACTGTTCCGTCGCAAATCTGGAAAGAGCTGTCATTCCTATCGCTAACTAAACCGAGAGGATCTTCTCCTTTCGCTTTCGTTTCTCCTGATCATCTCAATTCGTTCTACGCTGCCATTTCTTCGTCACCGGCACCCTATCCTCATTCACTATCCTAACTCAATCTTGGTCCTTTGTCTCCTAATCAGCCTTCATTTCATTTCCCAGACATCACCGTTGAATCCTTAACCTCTGTTCTGGCTATTTCTCCCTCCCTCTCTCAAGGCCCCGATGGTCTCTCCATGTTTTCTATCCTCAAGGCCGGCCCTCTCCTAATTCAGCATATCTTAAATATCTTCAACACTAGCCTCCGTCTCTCAACTTTTCCCTCATTATGGAAAAAAGCGTTCATTCGCCCACTCCTCAAGATTGCTTCTCCTGAAACGCCATCTGACACCCGGCCGGTTGCTAATCTTTCTGATCTGTCTAAGGCGCTAGAACGGATTATCTCCAAACAGATTATAAACTTCCTAGATTCATACTCCCTCTCTGATCCGTTCCAGTCTGGTTTTAGACAGGGCTACAGTACTCAGACGGCTTTGCTTAAGCTCAATCAAGACATTCGGCAGGCAGTTGACGATCGGAAGCTGACCATACTTGTTCTCTTCGATTTTAGTAAGGCATTCGATATGGTTCCACATGACCTGCTTCTTTACAAACTTCGCCTCTTGGGTTTCTCGGATGGTGTGCTTGCCTGGTTCTTTTCGTATCTATCGAATCGATCGCAAGCAGTCGTGGATGACAAGGGTACCATTTCCTCCTGGCGTGACACCAATACTGGCGTCCCGCAGGGTTCGGTGCTTGGGCCTCTATTGTTTTCTCTGTTCATCCGTGATATCGGTAATGGCCTTCGGTTTACCCATTACCTTACTTACGCGGATGATACACAAATCTATCTAACCTGCTTCCCTTGTGATTTGGCTCATTGCACTGTCTGACTTGACCCAGGATGTTAATTACATATCAGAGTATGCCTCACAAAATGGTCTTAAGCTGAACCTTTCGAAGTCCAGTATCATGATCTTGGGCAGTGGTGCTTATATCAATCAAATTGATTTTGCCGTTATTCCTCGTGTCGTGGTAAGCGGTGTTCAGCTTCGGTTCGTCAATCATGTTCGCAACCTTGGGGTCATAATGCAGTCAAATCTCTCTTGGCACCGTCATATTTTGCGCGTTTTGGCGAAGGTTAATTTCACACTCTTCCGTCTCAAACACAATAAGAACCTTCTGTCTCAAACTCTACGTAAACTGCTTATTTCTGCTCTTGTTTTCCCGCTTATCGATTACTATTGCCTAGTTTTTAAAGACCTTTCAGCTGAGCAAAACCTTATCCTAGAACGCCTCATTAATGAATGTATCCGATTTGTCTTTAATCTTCGTCGGGACGTGCACATTTCGCCCTATCGAAATAGACTCTCTTGGCTCACGGTCGCAAATCGCAGAAAATATTGTTGGGCATTTTTATCTTCAAGCTACTCCTGCATAAGACCCCACGGTACATTTTCGATTTATTTTCGCTGGCACCTCCTCCCATTCGTCCTTCTCGGCTTCCTTCCATTCCTACTTTTACTATTCCGCTGCATCGCACTACCACTCTCCACAAATCATTCGCCATTAGCGCTTGCTATTTCTGGCATTTGCTCCCCATTGCCATTACGTCCTCAGTCTCTCTCTCTCTTCCTTCAAACAAAACCTTCATTCGTTCCTTTTGAATTCCCAACTATCCTGATTCTCCTTGTCGCTTCATTTTTCCCTGTTCCTCTCTCTTTTCTCTCTCCTTTCTCACTTTTGCTCTTTTAATTCTTACTTTTATTTTCATCTTTTTATTTCACATTATGCTTCCATTTCACTTTTATTTCCTAGGATAAGTTTTTCATTCGCTATTTCTGTTCCTACTTTTCTCCTTAGTTTTAAGTCTTGGGTTGAAATAATTTTAATTTTAATTTTAATTTTAATTTTAATTTTAATTTTAATTTTAATTTTAATTTTAATTTTAATTTTAATTTTAATTTTAATTTTAATTTTAATTTTAATTTTAATTTTAATTTTAATTTTAATTTTAATTTTAATTTTAATTTTAATTTTAATTTTAATTTTAATTTTAATTTTAATTTTAATTTTAATTTTAATTTTAATTTTAATTTTAATTTTAATTTTAATTTTAATTTTAATTTTAATTTTAATTTTAATTTTAATTTTAATTTTAATTTTAATTTTAATTTTAATTTTAATTTTAATTTTAATTTTAATTTTAATTTTAATTTTAATTTTAATTTTAATTTTAATTTTAATTTTAATTTTAATTTTAATTTTAATTTTAATTTTAATTTTAATTTTAATTTTAATTTTAATTTTAATTTTAATTTTAATTTTAATTTTAATTTTAATTTTAATTTTAATTTTAATTTTAATTTTAATTTTAATTTTAATTTTAATTTTAATTTTAATTTTAAGTTTAATTTTAATTTCAATTTCAATTTCAATTTCAATTTCAATTTCAATTTCAATTTCAATTTCAATTTTAATTTTAATTTTAATTTTAATTTTAATTTTAATTTTAATTTTAATTTTAAGATAATTTTTGTCATTATTTTGTACTGCCTTTGCTCACGAATATTATTCAGGGCATAATAAACTATTTCATTCACCATTCATTCATTCACCCCTCTATCACTACGACTGGAAAGGGGCATTCTCAACTTCGTCGGGACAGTCCACAAGTTCTTGTGGGGAACCCCCGACAACACCAATCTCCAGACCATCAACCACAACATCGCCAACCTCGTAAACGCACCCAACGAGATCAACCGAGTTGTCAAAGAACAGACGTACATCATGGAGAAAACGGTCACGTCGATTGCCAACAACGAAGAAGAACTCGAGCGGCGCCTTTGAAAGATCGAAGACGCTGTCAGCAACCTCCTTATGACCTTTTCGCATGATCCAACAGAAAATGTACGTCAACGAAATAATACACAGGCTAGAAATTGAAATCCGTGAGCTCGACTACATCCTTCGAACTGTGATGACCGCCCTCGAGTCGGGAAAACACGGCATCATCCAACATACGGTGCTGACGCCCGAGAACCTGGCCAGAGGACTCGAGAAATTCGAGGACGCGCGCGGGAGGCATCCTCTCCCGGGCCTAAGCAACGACTACCAGACTATGATCGACTTGTCCGAGGTCTCCATCTTATCCCGGAATCAACAGCTGATTTACATAGTCAAGATTCCCGTCGTCGACGAGAAAGCGTGGAAAATTGTGGCGAACACGCCAGTCCCTACGGCTGTCAACAACACGTACGTCACATTTAACCCCACCTTCGCCGAGCGCATAACCCGCACGATCGGGACGAAAACCATGGTCCGGCGCTTCGACAGGGAGAACTTGCGGACGGCGTCCAACATCAACGTCGCCCCGTACGAAGGAATCGGACACGACGCGGGGTCCTACGCACTCTGTGAATCTGAAGCCGCCTTCAGCTCAACTGGGGACACGGACGACTGTCACCTCACTCCGTTTGGTGTGACGGAACTGGGCGTAATCAACACCGAGATGGCGCAAATCGTCATGGCGCCAAAGCCAGGCAAAGAGTTCCCGATCACAATCCACTGTGGCATCGAAACGGATACGTACAGCATCTCGAGGCCATCTCTCTTACGGACTACCGACCGATGCGAGATACTTACCACCTACTCGCGGTTTGTACTCCTTACGTCCACGGAGGAGTGGCTCCGGACTGAGGTATCGTTCAGCGTCTCCAACCTGAACCTCACCCTCCCCGAGGGACTCTCGATCGCAACATTCAGCCGATGAATCGAGCTGGACTCCCTCGATCGATACAGCATGAGCCTCAAGGCATTGAGAGGAACCCTCGACGGACATCGGATCAAGCTGTTGGTCAACCACTCCTGGGCCAACATACAGGGGATCGTGCTCCCGTCCTTGCAGGGGATAGCTTCCCTGCTCCTCGTCGGCGGTTTTATAGCCGCCATGTGGAAACTGGGAGGAATCACTGGCTCGTCGGGGTTTGTTGCCGTAAAACCACCATGCGACAGGTGCGAGCCGAACGACGACTGGCGAAACTTCAGCGGACTAACCAGAAGTTCCTTTCCCGCACCCTGAAGTCGAGGAACGAGGACGTTCCTCAGTCCACTGGTGGTGGTGTTGCGGAAGACGATTCCGCTTCGTTCGAGCTCGTGACCGTTGAGGTTCCCACGCACGGGTCACGTGCAAGGGACTCTTTCAACGCGGCTTGACTCACGAGTGCGTTGCAGCTCTCGTGAGTTTAGGGCCTACGAGTGCAGCTGCCCTGCCTGTGGAAAGCGCTTCCCCTGATTCCGAGAAACGACCGGCGTCTTGCTGTCGCCTAGGCTAACAAAGGAAAGCATCTTGCATCACGCCAGACGCTCCCCTCCGTCGTGAAAATGATAGAAAAGCCTCGGCCACGGCAAGGCCCCGAGGACACAAGGGCAGCAGTATTGGGCGAGGTTCGGAACAAGCAGGTGGACTCCGCGCGACCCATTTCGATTTTTCTGACAAACTTAGTACATTCAATTACGCTGTGAATAGTAGAGTAACAGCGTACTCTCCATAATAAATCAAAACAATCTCAATAGTGTAATCCTTACGATTCTAATAAAATCGAGTGTTCAATAAACCCGAGTGTTTAATTAGCCAGTTCTTTGGCTATTTTCCTGGCGATCCTAATCCCGTCTCCCTCCGTTTCCACGTAACACACTCGATACAGTCTTAACACAGGTTCTTCGGCGAGCAAACTCTTTAATGTCGCGAATGCCATCTCTTGTTCGCGCCCGAATTCGAACTTTTCGCCAGCTTTCGACAACTTAGATAAGGGTCTTGCGATCAATGCGAAGTTGGGGATAAATTTCTAGAAATATTCCGTAAGCCCGAGGAAGGATTGTACATGTTTCGTCGTGGTGGGCTTTGGGAAATTTCTCACAGCCGTCGTCTTGCGTTCGCTCGGCTTTACCGTGCCGTCCTTGATTACGTGAATCAGATATTCCACTCGTTTTACTAGGATTTGACATTTTCGCCAGTTTATGTTTAAGCCGTGTTTGCTCGCCGTTTGCAGCACACGCGTCAGCTTCTCGAAACCGTCGCGATCGTCTTCACCGAGCACAATTGTATCGTCGAGGTACGCCAAAACCGATCCGTCGGTAAGGAAGTCACGAAACACGGCGCGGATTAGTCGCTGGAAACACGCGGGCGAATTACTCAATCCGAACGGCGCGCGCAAAAACTCGTATTGCCCGTCAGGCACGTTTGTTAAGCCAACCGCCTAAATTTGCCTTAATTAAAGCAGACTATTTTCCCCTTAGCTATAAAATCAACGGATATATAAAACACATACATTTCTTGGTAGAGCAGCGAGCCAACAATCTCCAAAGTCCAATATCATACTGCACTAGCGAGCCACCCACTCATACTGGTCATTCAACACTTTAAAATTATATTCTTTCTCAGAGCACCGGATGTATATGTTATAAACATGCCATAGTATTTTGATAAAACATGAACCGATCTCCTTTACAAGATTTGGTCACACGATCGACGAGACTTGGTCACACGATCGAATGCCCCACCATCGCCTTCTAAGATAAGCATACTGTAAATAATCAAGATCGATGCACGCGTAAGACCAACGAAAGACAGATTCGTCATTCGTAACTCGCCGAGAGAGGTTCTTTCTCCTTAGTCCGGTCATTAGTTGCTATGCTAATTCGACTTGCGTTTCACGAAGTACGGAATAACGATTCCATTCTCGCGACACATAAACTCTGTACGCGAGTGATGAGTTATTCGAACTCGAGTGAAGTGTCATCCATACATATATATAAATAAAAATATCATATGTGACCAATACTCGTGATCATCTCCTTTGTGTTAACCTGAAGCCACCTTGCTGCATTCCTCTGAGTTTCGCATCGTATTCATTGAGATTCATATTCATCCTTCAACGACATCGACAGTCAGCAGCGACGGAAGTCCAAAGGAAAGAGATAAGTAGTAGAGCTGTGGGGATTCTGGCCACCAGTGGTGGCCCTCGCCACCACTTGACGCAGAATCCCCACACCTCTCCACAGCCCTCACGCGTGAGGGAGAGCGAGAGATGGAGATAGATAGATAGATGGGAAGAATGATGGGTGGGAGAGAGATGGGAAAAATGATGGGTGGGAGAGAGATGGGAGTGGGAGAGAGATGGGAAGAATGACGTGTGTGAGAGAGATGAGGATAGTTAGAGCGATGCGTGGGGTGCATGTGAGAGAGAGAGAGAGACAGAGAGAGAGAGAGAGGTCTTGAAATATAGAACAACTGAGAGAGATGGGAAAATTCCATTTTTTCATTGTACAAGTTGAGCTCGAGATGGATAGGTGTGCGAGTATGTATGCAATTCACCCATCGAAAGATCCATGGACATTGACGGAAAATGAACTTGAATCACTCCCCAAATCTATGCTGATAAAACATTATAGCATGTTTATTCATGCGCTGTGGGATCGTTTACCAGAGTATTTGCAGTGTGATATTGAGATTCAGTCATATCGTCAATGTTTCAATCATTTCAATCCTCCTTGGGACAGAGTTCACATTGATGCAGCCAGGCCTTTGCGTCGCAATTGTGAAAAGTGTTTAATTGAAGAATACCTGGTGAATACATATGGAGTCATGGGAGTTAAGAATCCTCGGGATATGACGTGAGAGGAGCTTCAGATTATATCACCATCAATGATTAAAATATTCTTCAGTGAGTTTACTGATATGCTGTGGGATCGTATGCCCAACTATTACCAACGCGATGGTGAAATTAAGTCATTTCGTCGATGCTATGAACACTGGCCAACGATGGGGGATCACATTGACGGTCCCGTTCCACAGCGTCGAAATTGTGTTATATGCAGGCGGGGGAGCGTGTCTGAGCCTGTTTAGGATGCACGTGTTCGCAGGACGCGGTTGATGACATGTTCGTTGCAGCTGCCGGGAGTGTAAAAAGTGGGGATTCAAATGAAAATCTTGGAGAAGAAGAAATCGAGAGCATCATTCTACCATAAAGTCAGCTCCGAGTCAGACGCAATCTTCGCACAGACGCAATCATGGAGTTTGAATTAATCAACAAAGTTGGTGCGTTGGAGAATATCACATCGACGACAAAGAGGCTGGCCGATTTGGAGGTTGGCAAGGATCATCAAATCCACGATATCCGAGCTGTCCAAACCAAATTTGGCAAACGATACGTCGTTGAAATCGACGGTTCAAGGCTTTCGATCAGTGTCCGAGCGAGTTCACGAAGATGTTGGATGTAGCTCAGAAAGAACAACTCTACATGGAAACAACCGCCGACCAGTGGAGTAAAATTACGTTCAAAATATATTGAATCGTTGTGAAAGTTCTTCGAAATGTACCAAAACTCAAAAATCCCATCGAAAGTTCGTCGAAATGTACCGAAAATCTCATCGAAAGTTCAACGAAATGTAGCGAAACTCGAAAAATATCATCGAAAGTTCATTGAAATGTATCAAACCTTAAAAATCGTTGTAAAAGAATTGTATCTGTAGAATGATGTAGGAGGAAGAGGAGGAGGAGGAGGAGAATAAAAACGAAAAAATGTTTTATTTTTCAAAAATCCCTCGATCACACAACGCATGAAATACAAATAGGTGATGGTTCAAATGGTGGTGGTGGTGCTGGTGGTGGGGGCAATTTCGGCGATCTTTTGGTAACTTCTGCAGCGATGGACAGTCCAAGGTCTCCATAACGATAATCTCCATTGATTTATCCAGGAAATTCGTCAACCATGAAGCCTTCTCATGTCCCTTCACATATATTGCACGAGAAGTAAGTTGTACAACACTTTGAATTATAACTTTTGCTGCTTCATATGGTATGCTACCATAGTCCCACGCTATTCCATGGAAATTTCTCTCCAACCACATGTTTGTCGTTTTGTACTGCGTCGGTAGAGTGTCCCATGCACGCGGTGATTCGAAGAATAGCGTTAGAGGTTCGGCATTTTTATCATTAGCTCGAACGATTGATATTTCCTTCAGAATGAATTCATTGCGAGATGCCTTGAAGCCTTGTAGATCGATGATAAAGTCCATGTCGACTGATGTTTAACGCAATCATCTCTCCAATTTTATACCAATTTTTTCACCCCAGCACTTATTGGGTTATACTCGACAATGCGATCGTGAAGAATGAGGCAGTATGCTGACGTTTGCGCCGGAATATTCGCCGCGGTTTCAAATTCAAGACGCACATCTACGGGTCCAGATTTCAAGAAATCATTTTGCTTTGAACAATCAATCACAACAAGTGGCGCACTCGTCAGAAAATCAGTTTTGTTCAGCCAGGGCTGACTCTCCCGATTATAATACACTGATTGAAAATTAGAATACATCTCATAGAGTATGGCATACTGATTTCTCGCTATATTTAAGTTCATATTGCCGTAGGGATAACATTGAGAATTTAGGTATAATTTAACATCTGTAAGATTGCAATGGTCGAAAGTGCTCGCATTCTTTCCCTTCGCATTCTTGCGTCCCGTTTGAAACCCGAGAATTACATAGCGTGGTTTTTCCAGCTGCGTCGAAGTCTTGATGGACCAAACGTGTTTAGACATGGCCGGCAGCATAGGATACTCATTAGGGTGATGCAAAAAAAATCGATATTTTTATTTTTCAGACTACGTCTGATAGTTGTTAGGGCATATCAAAAAAGTCATTATCCTAAAATTTAAGCGCTTAAAAAAAATTTTTAGAGGTCGCTCAAGTGACTTTTTCCTTTTTTCTCAATTGTGGCCGATAATTACCATATAAAAATTTAGATTCGTCCGTCTCACCATGCGAATTGTTAATACTCGTCAAAGCAGTGATCCTACCAACATTTGGGATGTTAAAAAAATTTTAGGAGTCTTTCGAATACAAAAAATAATGTCTTGAACAAAGTTTTTGGATTTTTATTAAAAGATTGTAGATGTGGTGGAAGTTTGTTCCACAGTTCCAAGTTATTCATCATAATATGTATTCGGTTATAATATTATCAAAGAATTCAAGTTTTCAAACCATTAATTTGAATTTGGAACATAACTTCTTTTTTTGGGAGTTGGATATTTTCGTCGATGTTCGTTTACAACTTGCAAAAGGTACTGTTGTTGATCTTCATTTTTCGTGATGAAACCGTTGAACTCTTTGATAAGAGATACACCTCGCTCGGCGATATCGTTGACTACTTGCAAACTTTTGAACGTTTGTAAGCATTCTCTGTAGTCATCGTTGGTGTCCCACAACTTAGGATCTAAATCCAGAAAGCTATGGGAAAGACCGAATCGTTCAAATATCGATAACGATTTCTTCGTGATGAAATCACTCAAATCTTTTGAGTTCAATTGTTTCAAACAATTAACTTTGATGGCTATTCGTTTGGCACGAGGACCCGCGCTTTTTATTGTTTTTATTCTTGTAGCCATTTTCAATTTGGTTTCGAGGGATACAGCCTTGTCAAAAAAAGCCAACGGAGCGAGCTCTTCCGACAAGTACCATAAATGTCCGGAAAATTTATGGGCAGCCGCTGTCGAAATTTTTACATCGACAATTCGATTTTTTAATTCGCTTAACGAATTCTCCAGAAGAGCCTGCATAAAGGATAAATCTTGGAACGGCGCTTCGATCGCGAGTGGAGCAACGAACCAGGCTTTTACGTAAAAAGTTACCAAGAAAATACAAATTTCTCGGAGTCCATTCATTTCTTCAGCTCGCAGATGAAATTGTGTTCGGAAAATGAACATTTTCAAACAGAAAATGGCTTTCGACATCCATCTGGCATGGTGATCTGCTCCTGGCGTTTTGAACTTAATGCCATTGGGTGGGACACCGTCCAAAAAAATGTCGCTCAATTCCAAGAATTCTTTGTAGTCGTCTCTGACATGGAATTCCTGATGGTATCGGAGAAAGGATCATATGAGAATTCTGAATATTATCCTTATAGTCTTGAAATATGAATTTGACCACCAAGCCGTACCTGTAATTGCTGCGATATAAATTTCATAATATCGTCTATGTCCTTGACTCTTTTCGCTACTAATTTGTCGTGGAGCCCTGTTTCAAACCGAGTCGTATCGATATTCTTCCAACTTTCTTTGTACCGTTTGAAAATAGGAACACTTGGACCACTTGTTACGGGCCAGTAAACTTCAACAACGCTTCGTAAAACCAATTCGTACATGTGGTGGCGACATGCCAAGTGGAGTAATTCTTTGTCTAATTCTCTTTCCAGCAGGGCACAGGTCCCATTCAAATGACCTTTTTTAAACAATCAATCGATATCGAAATGCTTATTGCTCCTTAACTTTTTGAGTAATTATAGCCCTTCGCAAATTTTACAATCTTGCATCCTTTTTTTTGTGAAAAACGTAGCATATTCGTTTTTCTATTCGACAATAAATAATTAAGAAAACGGTAGGAAAGATCATTCAAGTACCTGCATTAATACTTGCTGTATCGAAGCATATAGCTTTAATACGATCAGACACACCCCACTCATTCAATGTTTCCATGATAATCATTGCTTGATTCTGTCCACTTGTCTTTTCGAGCATTGGCACGCCAAGTAATTGGAGAGTGCTTAAGCCTGATAGGACGATCGGCAGCCTCTCAACATTTCCGGAATTGGTGTTGTCAATTCTCGGAAGCAAATTTGCTTTTACTTCCGATGCCACTACTTCTCGGAACTGTCTTCGCTTGCGTCGAATTGTACTATAGCTGAGATTGATGTCATCGAGATGGTAACCACAGCTTTTCGCAACTGCTGCAAGAATGTGTAACGCTTTCCTGTCAGACGTTTTGGTCCTATCAAGAGAAGCAGCTACATCCGGCGTAACGATTTCTATTCTTCGACGCTTCTCGACAGGAGCAGAAACTTCGTTTTCAAAGTATGAAATCGATCTTTCTAAATCACCGCATTCCGAAGTTTGATCAGTCTCTCCGTTTTCAGAGGCTATTTTCTCTTGTGATAACGAGATTTCCGAAAGAGTTTGACTCAAATCTGTTAACATATAGTTGATGTTACAGCTGATTATTTGCCCACTATTCTTTTCAACTTTCTTTAGTGAATTCAGCAAAAAGATCATTTTTTCTAGAAGTAATATGGAAAAGTACATAATTTGACATATTTCCGTTACCAATTTCGTCATTGAATTCCATTGATCCATTGTCTGCATCTTCATTTAGCTCTCCAAACACCCATGAAACCGAGTTACGGCGATCTCTACGTTGGTCTAATAAGAAATCTCTTTGTCACTGCGTCAATCCATCGTAAAGTTTATTGTTTGAAATATCAAACAATTCATTTAATGATTTGTCGAGAAGTTGTTCATTTGACGCTTGAGTTGAATTATCACGCGATGAATTTTTTTTCACTGCCAGCCAGTTTTTATAAAGTTTTTCGACTTTACAAATACTGGAGAAAGAATGAATCGTTGGAATTCCAGTTTCATTCCAAATATTTATTATTTCATCTACCACATTTTGAGCGCTTTGACGGATAGTACGTCCGAGAGACCGATGTTTGTAAAAAAAAATAAGCACAACACTTCTCGATTTTTGGGCAATTTACGCTCAGTAAACTTTTCAATCTGAGAACTAACTAAATTAATTAGAGGCATTTTGTACAGCACTGTGGCTTTTACGGGCTCCAAATACGTGTATCGGCGCAGCACCTCAGCTGCTCACTGACCGGTATAAAAGAACTCGTGGACAGTCATTGAAACAGTGTCGCTGTGTCGTGACTCCGCGCTTGCCTGTTTATTCCGAAAAGTTCCTTACATTGTTACGCGGGGCTCGATGTCAACAGCAACGCTGTGACCGTCAAGCTGTATTTGCTCCAATAAGTCGTGAACATTTTTTGTTTGTAAGACTTCAAAATTCAAATTAATGGTTTGAAAACTTGAAAATTTTGATAACATAATAACCGAATACATTTTATGATGAATATCTTGGAATTGTGGAACAAACTCCCACCACATCCATAATCTATTAATAAAAATCCAAAAACTTTGTTCAAGACATTATTTTTTGTATTTGAAAGGCTCCGAAAATTTTTTTAACATCCCAAATGTTGGAAGGATCACTGCTTTGACGAGTATTACCAATTCGCATGGTAAGACGGACAAATCTAAATTTTTATATGGTAATTATGGGCCACAATTGAGAAAAAAGGAAAAAGTCACTTGAGCGACCGCTACAAATTTTTTTTAAGCGCTCAAATTTTGGGATAATGACTTTTTTGATATGCTCTAACAACTATCAGACGTAGTCTGAAAAATAAAAATATCGATTTTTTTTGCATCACCCTAATACTCATACAATTCCCACGTGCGGAAACTCATGGAGATTGGTGTATCTTTAGCGATAAACCTTAAAAGTTGAATTTTTCGTTGATCCGCCACCGTAACATAGGGTACGAGCCATTCAATTTTCTGCAGCGTTAGTTTGACACCTTCTTCAGCCGTTTGTATTATCGCATTAACATCGGAGCGCGATCTCATTAAAATCAATTCATGCTTCGCATTCACTACCATTTTTCGATAATCTTCGGCAAAGCCGAGGAGCATGCTCAACGGCATGCATACGTCATAGTTGCCCGGTGCATCTACAATTTCTCTCGACTCCTCCACATCGAGCCAGCCAGTATTTTCAAGCATCGAGCTCTTGGCCTGGGTGAGCGATGTGTATCCCTTAATCAAGCTTGTAATACCCACATTCTTATTACGATCAATTTCAACGGCATTGAGTTCATAGCGCACTTCCTCAAACAAATGACAAATGGCATTGTTGACGAGTTTCGTTGTACCCACAGCTTTTCCATCTTCCTTTGTCAGTTTTCCGCAAATGTGGATGGAACTTTTGCTTGGAAGAATTGACAAATCCTGATGTTGAATGGAAATACGTATTTCATCGCTGTTGTTGTAGGGCGCGGAGGCGTATGGTTGATGAGCATGAATCTCATAATGTACGATGGACTCGTCAAAGACGACGGGTGTCTGGATGTTTACAATTTCCTCTTCCATTTCACGCAGCAGATGCACAATGCACAAAATATTTTCACGCGCGTACTCCACGAACTCTGAGACCCAAATTCTTCAAGAGTAGCAGATTTTGAGGTGTTAACGCTTGGAGCGTTGATCGGTGACTGCTCTTCCGATTCCATGTCGGCTTATTTACCGCTATATTATAAACTACACCCATGGAGATTTTATATGCAATCGTATGGTGATAATTTCACCGCGAAAATTCACCAAATCCCCGTCCTGATCCACAATTCGAAGCTGGATATTGTCGATTGTATGACACGTGATTGGCAGATAAATCACATGTGAGGGCACCTCGATGATTTTATAGCCGGGTGGTACAGATGGGAAAAATTCGTGAATCGTATGAACTTTTCGCCCGTTGACATATGCACCGGTCGTTATATTACACTCGACACGTATGGCGTTCACTTTAAGGATGGAGACGGGCAGATCAGATTCGTATCTTTTATTGGGTTTCAGCAGGCTCGATGCAAAGCCCAGCAATGATCCAATCGAATTACTCCGTGTGAAGTCAATTACTTCACTACACTCAATTTCACTGCGCAGAGTTTTATTATTTGGCTTTAGCTGGATACTTATGCTTTTCGATGATAGCTCGGTTTGTAAATACTTTTCAATATCTTGAATTTCATAGCTGCCCGTTGGTATGGTCACCACATGTTTTCCAACATAAAATTTATTATTACCCACGTCTATGTTGGGAATAGAATTGAATGTCAAGAGCTCGACGAGTCCGAGGATATAGTTTTTGTGCGGTGAGAGTTCGATGGGGGGAGAGAATTGTGCCTCGAGAATGGAGGATGATCCTGATATTGTTAGCGTCAAGCTATCATCCATGGTGAGGGCTCGACTGAACGCATAGTTCCACGATTCCTATTTATATAGCACATATCTATTTCGACGATTTAACTGACCGCAGAGAAACTTTAGACACAAATGTCCACATTCAATGGTGTCATATTCTTGATATCTTTCATAATTATAATGCACGCTACCAACGCCAAAGTAATGCATGAGTTCGGGTGGCGGTGGGAGGTTGCCAAAACTGTCGAAATACAAGATTTTCCCTCCAGTCTTCATGTATGCAACCCAGTGTGTGCCGGAATCCATATTTTCATCCAAATTCACAATTGCCGACTCATTTTTTCCAGGCCCCCGCACCGGCATTGTATCGCGCATGTAAACCCGACGAAAATGAGGAATTTTCATGGCTGCCGCAAGTCTCAGGAGATCATGATCGGAGAGGGCTCGATGTGGTAGCGTGATTACAAGTTTTTTGGCTTGATATGAAGACCCAGACCGTGTCTATATGGTTTCAAATGTAAACCCTTGCCCAACGCAATGGCATCAACACTCGCATTATGTCGCTTACTCTCCACCAGCTCGGCCTTAGCTGCTTGAGCACTATTAACAGCATTAGCTATAGCCGCAGCCCCATCTGACAGTGCACCAGCAGCGCTCAGCGCCGCAAAGATGGGTATGAGAGGCAATATGCCACCGGTTTTTCGTGGAACAGGTAGAATCCGTGGTGTGTGTACTTTAGCATTCTTCACACTGGCACGTGCACCCTTCAATGCTGACATGACAACCTTTCGAGGATCATCACTTCGTACCATTGCCTTCCTCGCAGCAGCAATAACTTTTTTCAAGCAAACACATTTTTTCTGCTTCATGCCCAAGCCCAGCTTTGCTTTCCCCTTCATAATGTTTGTCACTGCCCAAGCACTTGCTCTCTCACCAACACTAGCGTCTCTCGAGATTACACGCTGCCACGCCGATTCGGCTAAAACTTTATCGGCCAAATGTCTTGCTTCTAGATTCTCACGATTCTTCGAATATGCAATATCGTGTTGTTTGCATGCAGCGTCTAATCGATTGATGCCGCGAACCCCACGTGCGAGACGCTTAACCAACTTTGTGCCGGGTCCGCAATATTGATAACCGGGCAGATGTAGCTCAACGGGGAGGTTGTTGATCAGGCCGTTGATGAAACCTTTTCCATGCACGATCATCACCGTGCAAAGTTCGATACTCAACTGATTATTTCAGTCAATATAAAGACATATTTATATGGCTTTTCAAAGTAGTCGCATGCGAGATGGCGTCCAAGAAACAAGTATCGGGTGGTGAACTCCCCATAATAAATTTCGATAAATTTGTGGACGGCGGCGGTGGTGGTGGTGAAGTGAAGAAGCGCCATGGAAATTTACTTCCCGACAGCATACGCGCCGTGTTTTGTGGACCATCGAATTGTGGAAAAACGAATGCCCTACTGACCCTTCTCATTCATCCAAATGGCCTGAGATTTGAGAATATTTATCTCTATTCCAAGTCGTTGAAACAGCCGAAATATAAGCTACTCGAAAAATTACTTCAACCGGTGGAGGGCATTAAATATTATCCATTCAATGAGCATGAACAAGTTATATCACCGAGTGATGCACGTCCAAATTCTATATTCATCTTTGACGATATAGCGTGTGAAAAACAGGACAATGTGAGGGCATTTTTTTGCGTGGGTAGACATGAAATTGTTGATAGTTAGTAGATAAACCAGGCTGATTCTGGCTCAAGTGGAGGCGAGCGGTATGCGGTGGCGGGGGAGGCGGGTCGTAGTGGAGGTGAGGGGTATGCGGAGGCGGGGTGGCGGCCCCGGCACCGCAGGTCCCTTGCCTAGGAGCTGTGGGGTCCCCGCAGCTCCCCACCACGCCCCTCCCGCGTAGGTTGTCCGTTTTGGGGCTGTGGTTGGTTGGGTGTGCGAGAGAGATGGATAGATGCAGGAAATGATGGGTGCGAGAGAGATGGATGGATGGATGGATGGGGAGACTGATGGGTGTGAGAGAGATGGATGTGGAGCTGGGCTAGCCCACCACCGCAGGTCTCTTACCTAGGAGCTATGGAGTCCCCGCAACTCCCCACCATGCCCCTCTTGCATAGGTTGTTTGGGACTGTGGATGGTTCGATGTGTGACAGAGATGGATTGATGCGGGAAAAGATGGGCGTGAGAGAGAGAGAATGAATGAATGAATGAATAGATTTTATTATGCCCTGAACGTACGTTCATGAGATGGCTGGATGGATGAATGGGAAGACTAATTGGTGTGAGAGAGAGATGGATGAGGAGCTGGGCCAGTTGCATAGAGTGTGAGAGAGGCCATAGTACATTATACAACTTGAACTCGAGATGGATAGATGTGCGAGTATGTATGCACTTCACCCATCGAAAGAACCATGGACGTTGACGAAAAACGAGCTCGAATCGGTTCCCAAGCGTATGCTTATAAAACAATATTCTAACTTTATCGATCTGCTGTGGGATCGTTTACCACAGCATTTTCAACGTGATATTGAGATTCAGTCATATCGTCGATGTTATTCTCATTTTAATCCTCCGTGGGAAAGAGTGCACGTTGATGCACAACGACCGATGCGTCGAGATTGTGAAAAGTGTTCAATTGAGGAATATCTGATAAGTTTATATGTAATCATTCGGGCTAAGAGTCCTCGAGATATGACGAGAGAGGAGCTTCAAATTATATCACCATCAACGTTTAAAAAACATTTCATCGAGTTCACGGATATCTTGTGGAATCGCATGCCAACCCATTACCAGATGGATGCGGACATTAAATCATTTCGTCGATGTTATAAACATTGTAACACAGCAACGATGAAAGATCACAATGATGCTCCCAATCCACAACGTCGAAATTGCCTCGGATGCCGGCCGGAGAACGTGTTTGAGCCTGTCTAGGATGCAAGTGTTCACAATGCATTCCACAGTCAATCGTCTGTGCAAGATGTCGACGGGGAAAAGCAGTTTTTTTTTCAATGTGTTTAGAAGGAAACAAGTGTTCACGAGGCAGGATGTGTGACGTCAATTCCTTCACAGGTTCCTTCATGAATGCATCACGTGGGAGTAGGAAAGGTGGGGATTGAAAAATAAAATTTTCGAAAAGAAGAAATTCAGAGCATCATTCTACCACAAAATCAGCTCCGAGTCAGACGCAATCCTCCTCATCACTCAACCATCATGAGCTTTGAACTATTCAACAAAGTTGGTGCCATGGAGAATATTACACCGACGAAGAGGCTGAGCGATATGGAAGTTGGCAAGGATCATCAGGTGCACGATATCCAACCCGTTTACACCAAATTTGGGAAACGATACATCGCTGAAATTGACGGACAATATCGAGTCTTCCTGCCACCTCGCTTCGCCAAGGCATTTGACGAGAACCCAGCCGAATTCGAGACGTTGTTGGACACCGCTCACAAGAGGCAACTATACATGGAAACGACTGCCGACCGGTGGGCCAAAATCACCTTCAAGACGCATTAAAAAAAAAAAAAAAAAAAAAACTTGTGAAAGTTCGTCGAAAAACATAGTAACTATATAGTGAAACATATCATCATACGCATTAAATAAAAAAAAAAAACTCGTGAAAGTTCATCGAAAAATAGACGTATCATCATACGCATTGAAAAAAAAAAAAACTTGTGAAAGTTCATCGAAAAATTGTATCTATGGAGTGAAATATGTTATCGTTGTAAAAAAAATTGTCGAAAAAAATTATTTGTCATCGTTGTAAAAAAAATAAATTATTGTGTCTGTTGAGCTGTGGTAGTGGGGAAGGGGAGGAGGAGGAGGAGAATGGTATTTCTAATAAAACGACAAAAAAGAAAAAAACGAATATTCACAATGGAAAAAAAAAAAAATGTTTTGTTTATTTAAAAATCCCTCTATTGCACAATGCACGATATACATATAGCCAAATTCGCAGAGATTTCACATTCTCATTCGCACAGCTGTATTTCAAATTTTGGTCGGGTCGGTTGTGATAGTGGTGAGAACAGTTGAGGCGAACTTTCGGCAATTTCCGCACCGATGGGCAGCCCAAGGTATCCATATCGATAATCTCCCTTGGTAAATCCAAGAAATTCGTCAGCCATGAAGCTTTCTCGTGTCCTTTCACATATATAGCACTAGCTCGTTGTACAATGCATGAAATTATAATTTTTGCCGCCTCATATGGAATACCGCCATAGTCCCAAGATATTCCATGAAAATTTCTCTCCAACCACTTATTTGTTGTTTTGCATTGCGGTGGTAGAGTGTTCCAGGCATATGGTGATTTGAAGAACAGCGTTATTGGTTCGGATTTTTTCTCATCAGCTTGAATAATTGATATTTCCTTGAGAATGAACTCATTTTGAGGAGCCTTAAAGCCTTGTAGATCAATGATAAAGTTCATGTTGACTGATGTTGAATGCGATCAGCACACAAGTTTTATACCAATTTTTTTACCCCGCCACTTATGGGATTATACTCGATTATGCGATCATGGAGAATGAGACAGTATGCAGATGTTTGTGCGGGAATATTCGTGCTGGTTTCAAATTCAAGACGTACATCTATGGGTCCGGACTTGAGTGAATCATTTTGCTTCGAACAATCGATTACAACAAGCGGTGCATGGTTTAGAAAATCGGTTTTGTTCAACCA
The DNA here is from genome assembly GCA_037043255.1 of Diadegma fenestrale. Taxonomy (NCBI): domain Eukaryota; kingdom Metazoa; phylum Arthropoda; class Insecta; order Hymenoptera; family Ichneumonidae; genus Diadegma; species Diadegma fenestrale. Next base: position 1,284,620 of record CM073315.1, on the reverse strand, counting down.
GGGCTCATTCTCCTTATTATAATACATTGCTTGGAAGTTAATATACATGTCATAAAGTATAGCATACTGATTTCTCTCCATATTTAAATTCATATTGCCATAGGGATAACATTGAGAATTTAGGTAGAGTTTAATATCGGTGAGATTGCAATGGTTGAGTCTGCTCGCATTCATGTTATGCAAATTTTTTCGCCCCGTTTGAAATGCAAGGATGACATAGCGCGGCTTCTCCAACTGCGTCGACGTCTTGATTGACCACACGTGTTTCGATGTGGCCGGCAGCATTGGATACTCGTACAATTCCCACTTGCAAAAACTCATGGAGATCGGTGTGTCTTTAGCGATAAATCGTAAAAGTTGAATTTTTCGTTGATCCGCCAATGTAACATAAGGCACAAGCCATTCAATTTTCTGCAGGACGATTTTCACATTTTCTTCAGCCGTTTGTATTATCGCATTGACATCGGAGCGTGATCTTATCAAAATCAATTCATGCTTCGCATTCACCACCATTTTCCGATAATCTTCAGCAAAGCCTAGAAGCATGCTCAATGGTATGCAGACGTCAAAGTTACCCGCCGCATCCACAATTTGTCTCGACTCGTCAACATCGAGCCAGCCAGTATTTTCAAGCCACGAGCTCTTGGCCGGAGTAAGCGATACATATCCCTTAATCAGGCTAGTAATACCAACATTTTTATTGCGATCAATTTCAACGGCATTGAGTTCATAGCGTACTTCCTCAAACAAATGGCAGATAGCATTTTTGACGAGTTTCGTCGTAGCTGTCGGTCTGCCATTTTCTTTCGTCAGTTTTCCACAAATATGGATGGAACTTTTGGTTGGAAGAATTGACAAATCCTGATGTTGAATTGAAATGCGTATTTCATCGCTGTTGTTGTAAGTTGACGAGGCATACGGTTGATGAGCATGAACCTCATAATGTATCACAGACTCATCGAAGCCGACGGGTGTTTGAATGTTTATTATCTCCTCTTCCATTTCATACAGCACATGCACAATGCGCAAAATATGTAATTTCTTATACGTGCACTCCACGAACTCTGAGACCCAAATTCTTTAGTAGTAGCAGATTTTGAGGTCTTAGCTGTTTGAGCGTTGACCGTCGACTGGTCCCGCGATTCCATGTCGGCTTATTAATATTTAACACTCTATGGTAAACTATACCCATGGAGATTTTATGTGCAGTCGTATAGTGATAACTTCACCGCGAAAATTTATCAAATTCCCGTCCTGATCGACAATTCGGAGCTGAATATTATCAATCGTATGACATGTGATTGGCAAATAAATAACGTGTGAGGGTACTTCAATGATTTTATAACCGGGCGGTACCGAGGGGAAAAATTCATGAATTGTATGAACTTTCCGCGCATTAATGTATGCACCGCTCGTTATATTACACTCGACACGTATGGCGTTCACTTTAAGAATGGAGACGGGCAGGTCAGATTCGTATCTTTTATTGGGTTTCAGCAAAGCAACCGATGAAAAGCCCAGCAATGATCCAATCGAATCATTCTGCGTAAAGTCAATAATTTCGCTACACTTAATTTCACTGCGTAGAGTATTGTCATTTGGCTTCAGCTGAATATTAATTTTTCTAGGTGATAATTCGGCTTGTAAATACTCTTCGATATCTTGTATTTCATAACTGCCCGTTGGTATGGTCACTACGTGCGTTCCAACGTAAAATTTATTATTACCCACATCTATGTTGGGAATCGAATTAAATGTCAATAGCTCAACGAGTCCGAGGATATAGTTTTTATGCGGTGAGAGTTCGATGGGGGGAAAGAATTGTGCCTCGAGAACGGAGGATGATCCAGATATTGTGAGGGTTAAGCTATCATCCATGGCGATGGCTCGACTGAATGTATAGTTCTACAATTCTCATTTATATAGTACATATTTATTTCGACGATTCAACTGACCGCAGAGAAACTTTAAACACAAATGTCCACATTCAATTGTGTCATATTCCTGATATTTTTTATAATTATAATGCATGCTACCAGCAGCTGCAAAGTGATCAATGAGCTCGGATGGTGGTGGAAGGTTACCAAAACTATCGAAATACAAGATTTTCTTTCCAGTCTTTTTGTATGCCACCCAGTGTGTGCCGGAACCCACATTCTCATCCAAATTCACAATCGCCGACTTGTTTTTGAGAGGTCCACTCGCGGGCAGTGTATCGCGCATGAAAACTCCGCGGAAATTGGGAACTTTGATGACTTTGATAATTCTCGCGAGATCGAGATCGGTGGGGGCTCGATGTGGTAGCATGATTATTCGTTTTTTGACTTGACGTGAAGACCCAGACCCTGTTTGTATGGTTTCAAATGCAAACCTTTGCCCAGCGCAATGGCCTCTACACTCGCATTATGCCGCTTTCTTTCCTCCAATTCACTCTTTGCCGCTTGAGCATTATTAACTGCATTGGCCACAGCCGCAGCCCCACCGGTCAAGGCACCAGCAGCGCTCAGGCCTGCAAAGATGGGTATGAGGGGCAATATACCGCCAGTTTTTTGTGGAACTGGTATAATTCGCGGTGTGCGTACTTTGACATTCTTTACACTGTCGCGCGCACCCTTCAATGCCGACATTACAACTTTTCGAGGATCACCGCTCTGTATCATCCTCCTCCTCGCAGCGGCAATAACTTTTTTCAAGCAAACATATTTTTTATTTTTCTTCTTCTTCTTCGCTCGCTCCTTCATGCCCAAGCCGAGCTTTGTTTTCCCCTTCATAATGTTTGCCACTGCCCAAGCACTTGCTCTTTTACCCACGCCGGCGTCCTTCGAGAATACACGTTGCCACGCCCGTTCAGCCAAGACTTTATCGGCCAAATGTCGCGCTGCTAGATTCTCACGATTCTTCGAATATGCAATGTCGTGTTGCTTGCATGCTACATCCAATGGATTGATACCGGGATCTCCGCGAGCGAGACGCTTAGCCAACTTTGTACCGGGTCCACTATATTGATAACCAGGCAGATGTAGTTCAACGGGAAGTTTGTTGATTAGAGTGTTGATTAAACCTTTTCCATGCACGATCATCGCTGTGCGGAGGTCAATGCTCAACTGATTGTTTTAGCCAATATAAAGAGATATTTATATGTCTTTTCAAATTAGTCCTATGCGAGATGGCATCCGGGAAACAAGTTTCGGGTGGAAAACTCCCCATAATAAATTTCGATGAATTTGTGGATGGTGCGGGTGGCGAGGTGAAAAAAAAGCGTCATGGAAATTTACTTCCTGATAGTATACGCGCTGTATTTTGCGGTCCCTCGAATTGTGGAAAAACGAATGCTTTACTCACCCTCCTAATTCATCCAAATGGTCTGCGATTTGAGAATATTTATTTATACTCCAAGTCGTTGAAACAGCCAAAATATAGGCTACTTGAAAAATTACTTCAACCAGTCGAGGTGATTAAATATTATCCATTCAATGAGCATGAACAAGTTATATCACCGAGTGAGGCTCGTCCAAACTCCATATTCATCTTTGACGATATAGCATGCGAAAAACAAGATAATGTGAGAGCATTTTTTTCCATGGGTAGACATGAGATTGTTGATAGCTTTTATCTCTGTCAGACATATACTCGTACTAGTCAAAAATCCCCTCACGGGGAAAAGAGCCTGGACAAGTCCATTTGTTCGTGACCCCCGTTTCCAATCGTTTTCACCGACAAATCCGACCCCCCTAAAAAAGAATTGAAATAAAATGAATAATAGAAAAAAACCCTCGGAAAAAATGGCTCCTAAAGAAATGGACAAAAACCCCAAAAAAAAAAATCAAAATAATTGAAAAAAATACAATGAATGTAAAAATAGTAAAAAAAAAAAATGGATTATTTTCGCTCAGCACGAAAAATTCTTGATATCCATGAAAGGACAAGTATTCCATTGATGGCTGAAAATGAATTAACAAGAAAAAGGGAAAAGTTCCAAAAAAACACGGCACAAAAAAAAGAAACCCCTAAATACACAATAGCGAATCGACAGAAAAACTTGCGCGACGTGATGGAAAACTAAAGTTTGCCATCGCATGTTGAGCAGTTGAGCGGATACGCACAGAGTACTTGTCCGGCCCGAAAATTTTTGTATTAGCTTCCGCTATTTTTAGATAGATAGAACAACTCGGTTGTATTCATGAGAAAAATGATGGGCGTTATACAAACATCACTGAACTTTATACATTCAAATGCAGTGGTACAGATTCAAAGTTTTCTCGCGATTTGATATACAATTATTTAAGAGAAACGCAGTGGCTAGTCGTCCGGATAGCCGGACGAATAATATTCGTCCGGACACGCTTTATCCAATGATTTCCGCTTTATCCGTACGATTAAGGGTTGCTTATTCGTCCGACCATGCTTTTTAGTGTATGAAATATCCGGACGAATAGCCACAGCCATGAATAAATTAATTATTTGTGCAATATTTTACACGAGTATGGATACATAGAAAAATTACAACTAATGAATAATTGAGGTGCAGCTAGTTAAATTCAATGACCCGTAATGCATCGGAAAAAAATGCACTCCTAGCAATTTTTTGTATTATTCACTTGAAATGTAAATCGGTTTTGGAAAGAACCTTGATTGACTCGAGATTTTCACCGACCATTCACGTGTCTTTTCTAAAAAGCTTTCTGACAATGAGACTAAACAATTACGTTATGTCAAGTTCAAAACCTATGAGCACTTCTAATAAAAAAATTTCGGGCCGGACAAGTACTCTGTGCGTATCCGCTCAACTGCTCAACATGCGATGGCAAACTTTAGTTTTCCATCACGTCGCGCAAGTTTTTCTGTCGATTCGCTATTGTGTATTTAGGGGTTTCTTTTTTTTGTGCCGTGTTTTTTTGGAACTTTTCCCTTTTTCTTGTTAATTCATTTTCAGCCATCAATGGAATACTTGTCCTTTCATGGATATCAAGAATTTTTCGTGCTGAGCGAAAATAATCAATTTTTTTTTTACTATTTTTACATTCATTGTATTTTTTTCAATTATTTTGATTTTTTTTTTTGGGTTTTTGTCCATTTCTTTAGGAGCCATTTTTTCCGAGGGTTTTTTTCTATTATTCATTTTATTTCAATTCTTTTTTAGGGGGGTCGGATTTGTCGGTGAAAACGATTGGAAACGGGGGTCACGAACAAATGGACTTGTCCAGGCTCTTTTCCCCGTGAGGGGATTTTTGGCTAGGATATCACTTCTTTTTTCTGATTGGAAGTCTCCAATTTTTTCAGTCCGGTGGGAATAATTTGCTAATTTTTCCCTAGAAGTGTACTCTGTGGAGCTCATTTTAAGCCAAGAATCATGTCTCTATCTCAATTTTTCACCGAAATATGATTTTTTGCCCATTTCCATCATTTTTGCTCGAAAATGACGATTTTTCATCAATTTTCAAACGAAAATCGCTCTTCTCCGAGCAAGGACGGTGAAATCATGTTTTTTTTTTCGTCCACATGGTTTGCTGAGCTAAAAGGAAACGTGAACGCGTGCCATAATCTTATATTTTCTCGAGAATGATATTTTTGCATTTTCACCATCAGCTTAGAAAAAAAAACGCCATTTTTACATGACTTGAGAGTGAAGATTTTATTTAGTTGGCTTTATGGGAATAAATTGCTGATTTCTTTTCCCAGAAATTTACTCTTTGGAGCTTAATTTAAGCCCAAAGTCATGTCTCTATCTCAATTTTCCACCGAGATATGATTTTTTGCCCATAACTATGATTTTTGCTTGAAAATGACGATTTTTCAACAATTTTCAAACGAAAATCGCTCTCTCCGAGTAAAAATCGTATAATTTATGACTTTTTTTCCAGCCTTTCAGTTTGATACGCCGAAAAGGAGAGAAAACACGCGCCAAAGTCTCAATTTACCGCGTCAATGCAATTTTCGATTTTCGACCTTGAGTTGGAAAAAATCGGAGTTTTAACATGAATTTGTTGCCAAGTATTTTTCTGCTTGGCTCCATGAGAATGGACTACTGATTTTTTTCCTTCAAATATACTCTGTGGAGCTCAATTTAAGCCCAGAGTCATATCTGTATCTCGATTTTTCATCGAGACATAATTTTTTGCTCACAAGCATGATTTTTGCTTGAAAATGTCGATTTTTCGACAATTTTCAAACGAAAATCGCTCTTCTCCGAGTAAAAATCGCATAAATTATGCATTTTTTTCCAGCCACTCAGTTTGATACGCTGAAAAGAAGAGAAAACACGTGCCAAAGTCTCAATTTATCGCGGGAATGCAATTTTCAACTTTTGATCACGAGTTGGAAAAAATCAGAGTTTTAACATGAATTTGTCGCGAAGAATTTATATTTTTGGCTCCATGAGAATGGACTGCTGATTTTTTTCCTTCAAATATACTCTGTGGAGCTCAATTTAAGCTCAGAGTCATGTCGCTATCTTGATTTTTCATCGAGATATGATTTTTTGCTCACGAGCATGATTTTTGCTTGAAAATGACGATTTTTCGTCAATTTTCAAACGAAAATCGCTCTTCTCCGAGTAAAAATCGCATAAATTATGCATTTTTTTCCAGCCACTCAGTTTGATACGCTGAAAATAAGAGAAAACACGCGCCAAAGTCTCAAGTTACCGCGTGAATGCAATTTTCGATTTTTGATCACGAGTTGGAAAAAATCAGAGTTTTAACATGAATTCGTTGCCAAGAATTTTTCTGCTTGGCTCCATGAGAATGGACTGCTGATTTTTTTCCTTCAAATATACTCTGTGTAGCTGAATTTAAGCCCAGAATCATGTCTCTATCTCAATTTTTCATCGAGATATGATTTTTCGCTCACGAGCATGATTTTTGCTGAAAAATGTCGATTTCTCGACAATTTTCAAACGAAAATCGCTCTTCTCCGAGTGAAAATCGCATAAATTATGCATTTTTTCCAGCCACTCAGTTTGATACGCTGAAAGGAAGAGAAAACACGTGCCAAAGTCCCAATTTACCGCGTGAATGCAATTTTCGATTTTTGATCACGAGTTGGAAAAAATTAGAGTTTTAACATGAATTTGTTGCCAAGAATTTTTCTTCTTGGCTCCATGCGAATAAGATGCTGATTTTTCCCCTCCAAATATACTCTGTGGAGCTCAATTTGAGTCCAGAATCATGTCTCTATCTCGATTTTTCATCGAGATACAATTTTTTGCTCACGAGCATGATTTTTGCTAGAAAATGTCGATTTTTCGACAATTTTCAAACGAAAATCGCTCTTCTCCGAGTAAAAATCGCATAAATTATGCATTTTTTTCCAGCCTTTCAGTTTGATACGCTGAAAAGAAGAGAAAACACGTGCCAAAGTCTCAATTTATCGCGGGAATGCAATTTTCAACTTTTGATCACGAGTTGGAAAAAATCAGAGTTTTAACATGAATTTGTTGCCAAGAATTTTTCTGCTTGGCTCCATGAGAATGGACTGCTGATTTTTTTTCATCAAATATACTCTGTGGAGCTCAATTTAAGCCCAGAGTCATGTCTCTATCTCGATTTTTCATCGAGATATGATTTTTTGCTCACGAGCATGATTTTTGCTGAAAAATGTCGATTTCTCGACAATTTTCAAACGAAAATCGCTCTTCTCCGAGTAAAAATCGCATAAATTATGCATTTTTTTCCAGCCACTCAGTTTGATACGCTGAAAAGAAGGGAAAACACGTGCCAAAGTCTCAATTTATCGCGGGAATGCAATTTTCAACTTTTGATCACGAGTTGGAAAAAATCAATGTTTTAACATGAATTTGTCGCGAAGAATTTATATTTTCATGCCACTGAGAATTATCTGGAGCTTTCGGATACCGGATAGCTGGCAGCGATAAGAATTTCATGGGGCTCAGCGGAAAGATTTTCATGTGGCTCAGCGACAAGATTTTTATGTTGCTCAGCGACAAGATTTTCATATCGCTGAGAGTTATTGTCGCTTTGCGATTAATCTAACGCCAGCGGCGATGTTAATTATGCTACACAATAATTGGTTCCTTTCGAAGCAAAACTTGTCGCTGAGAGATATCCAAAGCTTCCGGATAACTCGCAGCGACAAAACTTTCATGTGGCTCAGCGACAAGATTTTTATGTTGCTGAGAGTTATTGTCGCTCCGCAATCAATATAATATGCCAGCGGCGATGTTAGTTATGCTCCACAATAATTGGGTCCTTTCGAAGCAAAACTTGTCGCTGCGAGATATCCAAAGCTTCCGGATAACTCTCAGCGACAAAATTTTCATGTGGCTCAGCGACAAGATTTTTATGCCACTGAGAGTTATATCTGGAGCTTCCGGATAACTGGCAGCGATAAGTATTACACGTGGCTCAGCGGAAAGATTTTCATGTGGCTCAGCGACAAGATTTTTATGTCGCTGAGAGTTATTGTCGCTTCGCGATTAATCTAACGCCAGCGGCGATGTTAGTTATGCTCCACAATAATCGGTTCCTTTTGAAGCAAAACTTGTCGCTGCGAGATATCCAAAGCTTCCGGATAACTCGCAGCGACAAAATTTTCATGTGGCTCAGCGACAAGATTTTTATGCCACTGAGAGTTATATGTGGAGCTTCCGGATAGCTGGCAGCGATAAGTATTACACGTGGCTCAGCGGAAAGATTTTCATGTGGCTCAGCGACAAGTTTTTTATGTCGCTGAGAGTTATTGTCGCTCTGCAATCAATATAATATGCCAGCGGCGATTTCAGATTTGCTGTAAATGAATAAAATTGTAGGCTCAGGAATAGGGCAATGGTTGTGAAGCATATTCATTCCTGAAGCATATTCTCCTGTCACTGGAGCATGGCGTTAATGCTACCTGCAAATTAGCATTAGTGAGGTTATGGCGAGCTGTCAGAGCTTTTAGCCTATTATTCATCACAAAGTCGGCAAAAAATGTCAACCCGTTCCAGCTATCTCTCTTACACTCGCGTCAATATCGGCCGTCAAAATATACACGATTGCTAGCGGAATTTTAGGTTATGTTTTTCTAATTTTGACAATCTGACTTTCGAATGTTTCTATATTTATCACCGTAAAATTGAACGACACATGTATAAAGATGTATTCGTGAACTGGCAACCAGCAGGTGTTCCTCGGATGGGAACAGCTGGATATGTCGTCAGTCACGACCAATCAGAAACACGATAGGAACATTGAGCCCTTTCTCTGTGTCGTATACATACACGCACGCACACTTCGATCAGCGCATAATTTTGCCCGTGCAAAGTTTTTTCTCAGCAATTACGGCATCAATCGGGTTGATTTATGGCTCAATCGAGGGGGGATAACGTAATTAGTCTCCAGTTCAAATTTCGCATCATGAAATTACCCCTGGACTTCGTAATTCAAGAAAGTGTCCACCCCCACCGGCGAAATCGCTTTTCTTAGAGATAATATACTCGGGTGAGTCTCGGGCCAGCAGACGACGCTGTCAAATGTACTTGTCCCGAGACTCTGCCGAGTCTCTTGATCCCAAAACACCTCGTCAGGGATAATGCAAATTTTGTTGTGCTCTTTAAACAGGATGATATGAATCTGAAACATGTGTACAACGATCATGTCAATACCGATATGAGTTATAATCGCTTCAAAGAATTGTGCCTAAAGTGTTGGAAGTCTGACAAGTATGGATTCATCACCATCGACAAGGATAGTGAAATTAATGCGGGCAGATATAGAAGAGGTTTCGATTCTTTTCTAACTGTGCATGATAAATGAGTGCTCTCCGTTAAAAACAGACAGTCAAAGCTCTACTTTGCACGTGTAAACATGAAAAGCAAAGACATTTTGAGGGAAAGGACAATGTTGCATCAACTTGCCAAGGCGAGTGATGCAATCAGAAGAAAACATCGAATGTTGAAGATCGGACGTAATAGTACTCAACAGAAAATGGAAGATGTGTTTAGACCAATCATCGATCCATTGGAAAAGCTCGTCTCATACAATAAGAGCATGAAGCCCGAAATTAAGGAAGAAAAAGTGAATATTAAGAAGGAGAAAGAGCAGGAGGAGGAGGAGGAGGAGGAGGAGGAGGTGGCGTTGGCTACAGCTGCGGAGGATGACCATCGCAATGATGTTATCGAGCGAAATGCTGCGGATGGTGAGAATGATGGGGAGATATCAACCGATGACGATGATAAATCAACCGCCGATGCTGATGAATTAATTCAAGAATATTTGGAACTTCTTCGCCATGATAAAAAAATAGGGCTCGATGTCTCATATGGAGTGCGAAACCTCGTTGCGAATAAGCTCATGATTGGTAATTCACCGATCCACTTTCGATCTGATTACATCCACATTGGAGATCAGAAGTATCCCAAGACCGCGGGATTAGTCGAGCTGTTATTCAAAAAAGTGCCCAGCTTGAGCTATTTAAGTCCCAACGATTTGACTCATTATGCAAAAATTATTATTGCTATAAATGCTCATAGAAAATTTTACAAGTGCAATGGTGCAATACGACGAGATCATAGTTATAAATTCAAGAATTATATATCAAATATAGTGGGTCGGGGGGTGAATGGGGCGGATGAGGAGGGGGTGGGGGAAGAGAGACGACACAAAGCTGGTGGCGGCAGCGGCGATGTGTTTAAACCGTTTGGAAAAAACACAACCTTCGACTATGTTTACTGGGATGATCCGAATGAGCTAGTTGACCGTCTTCGTCTATTACTCGCATCTCAACTCGCTGGCAACTCTTCACATTCCAACGAGATAATTTCAATTATTGAAGAATTGCGTGAAGCCAAAATTATTTATTAATGTGCATGAGCCCCCGATTTTTTACGCATTCTCTACATGACCGTCGACGTGTTTGGACGACAGTTAAGCACGACTGTTGGTCTTGCTGGTAAACCAGGTGTTGGATTCAAGACTACGGCAGACGGTCACTATAATTTAGAGCAAAAACGTGTGTGTAACGTTGGCGATGCCATAGAACCACATGATGCTGTAAATCTGACTATATTACAATCCCATGTTACGGGTCTAAGTGAAAAAATACTAACGTCTGCGATGGATCGATGTGAAACAATGATAATTGCTCTTGAAGAACGTCTCAGAGATAAAATTAGTGAGCTTCGCGTGCAAGTAGAGAGAATTGATGATAAAGCTGTGCGAAAAGTTCCAAAGCCCAACCCACCCAAAAGGGTAACGTTTTTGGAAAATCCAATTGCAAAGACCCCAAATAAATTGAGATCACCACCACCACCACCACCCCCACCATCGAAAAAGGATGAGTGAGGATAAGAAGCGTGCCGTAGTCGAGGAGTTGCATAAGCCAGCTCGACGGAATTTCCCACGTCGCCATGTGGATATACGCGGTCTGGACGAGACGTGGCAAGCTGACCTCGTTGATATGTCTGCATATGCTCAACACAACTCCAAACACAAATTTCTCCTCACCGTCATCGATATTTTCTCCAAATTCGCCTGGGCCAAGCCTTTAAAAACGAAGAGCGCGAAAGATGTCACCGCTGCAATGAAGTCTATACTCGAGGAAGGACGTGTACCAAAAAACCTACACGTCGATCATGGAAAAGAATTCTACAATTCTGATTTTAAGAAGATGCTGAAAAACTTCAACATTCACATGTATTCTACGTATAGCCACTTGAAAGCATCAATTTGTGAACGTTTCAATCGTACACTTAAGAACAAAATGTGGAAAGAGTTTAGCTTTCGCGGAAGTTGGAAATGGCTCGATATTATTGATAAGATAATTAATGAATATAATAATACCACCCATCGAACCATCAAAATGAAACCGAAAAATGTCAATGCTACGAATGAAAAAGAAATTTTGTTTAATATTTTCAACGAAACCGCTGTTGCGAAAGTGGTGAAAAGGTCGGAGAAGAAAAAGAAATTCGGCGTTGGTGACAAAGTTCGTATAAGTAAATTCAAGAATGTATTTGAGAAGGGTTATACACCCAATTGGACAACGGAAATATTCACGATTGATCCAGTAAGAAAAACCCATCCCATAAGATATAATTTGAGAGATTATCAGGATGAAGCGATTGCCGGTGGTTTCTATCAGCATGAACTACTCCCTGTGAAATATCCGGATATTTATCTCGTTGAGAAAGTGTTGAAGAAACGTGGTAGCCAGTCATTTGTAAAATGGCTCGGTTTTGACAAATCACACAATAGCTGGATAAATAGTGAAAAAATGAATGAAATGTGAAAGATTTTATCAATGGATGTTTGTTTTTTTCAACCAGCCGGATGTGGCCTCTCTCTTTCGACAACACTTGTCCATGTTGAAAGGGTCAACGTATTGTGGGGCATTTTTCTTTGGAAACGAAGATGCTACGACACACAATTAGATCCCACTTGTAAAATGACTCAATTTCGACAATGTACACAATAGCTGGATAAATAGTGACAAATAAATGAAATGTGAAAAATTGTATCAGCGGATGTTTGTTTTTTTCAACCTGCCGGATGTAGCCTCTCTCTCTCTCGACAACACTTGTCCATGCTGAAAGGGTTAACGGATTTTGGGAGGGGTTTTCCTTGGAAAAGAAGATGCTATGACACAAAATTAGATCCACATTTTTTTTATTCATTTTTTTTTCACATTCGCCGGATGTGTGACATGAATAAACTTATTTAATATTCATAAAATAAACTTATTTCACATTCATAAAATAAATAAAAATTAGAGTGACACTCTGTAGTGTCCCCATGGCAACGTTCGAACACTCTCAGGAATTATATACCTTTTGTCATCGTGGGGACTTAAGGCAATTTTTGTTTCAGAGATGGTATATACTTGATGCAGTGTCGATCGAATGCACGATTGACTGCGAGTCATTTCTATATCATCTCTCAAACATTTTAAATAATCGTCAAACACGATTGTCCTCGCAACGACATTAGTCTTCACTCCCTTGACTTTTTTTGTCTCACTCTTTCCATCAACGCGGGTCGCATACATTTTTGACCTGAGCCCAACAAACTCAGTCATAACCGCGCCATTGTTCTCATCTTTCATGAGTCCCGGGACCTTTTTGTTCACGCGGGGAATATTATATACATTGTCCGCGCGATAGTCACTCGTGTCAAATTTGTTTAGATTTCTTCGCATATCTTCATAAATATCGTCACATTCAATCCGGTATATGAGACTATCAGTGTCCGTATACATCACAGTGCATTTATCACGATACAGTGGAACCATAAAATCATGATGAAATTCATACAAGCATGTCTTAGAAATATCTAAAATTGCCATACCCACATATATGGGTTTGTTGAATTTCACCTCGAGATTACGCAGCTCCACTGCAATCGAATTCTCGGCAAATATACTACGACTATGGAAATTCGGCTTTGCGATCATTGCCTCTGCACCATACCTGCCTTCCCATTTAGTCAGGAGTTTGACCTGCACATGGCCGCGTACATCTTCCATCGTTTTGCCAAACACCGCGTTATTCATCAATTTGAATAATGTTTTTCCAAACTCATTCTTGGCGTTTGTTCGAACATGAGTATTCAACTCAATATACGTTCGCAGCCAAGACGATTGTTTGAATTTCATTATTCTATGGATCTTGGAAACCCGAAGGCCATGCTGCAGGCATTGCTGGAGCGCACGATAATGTATTACATAACGTGTTTTGTCATGCACCGTCGCCAACAATTTTTCCTGCTTCTTGCCTGGGGGCTTACCAGGCGTTGGACAAAACGGTAGGTCAATGTGCGCGTCGTGCAAATTCTGCGGATATTCTAAGTCGACTTCGAGGATATAACCATATGGTGAATCAAGCGCGATCGATTCAATATTAAAAGTAGACACATCTTCGACCCATTTAAATTCCGCGTAAGGGAGAGGTTGACTCATTGCCCAACCATATAAATTATTGACATCGTAATACATTAGGTAAGACGATGGACTCGATGAATCAAACGATTGCATGTATTTATTATTGGCTTTGGCATACCTGGCGGAGCATTGACTCAAACCACCGCGTATACCTCTCTCAACGAATAAAACCATGTCAATGTCGGTTAGCAATTCAAATTCCACGCCAGTTCTTTTCATCATAGCATCCCAAGTGTAGCCGGGGAGGGTATAATAGTGTGCCGGGTCGAGGGTATAGCTAAGCATGCATGTGTCACGAAAGTTTTCGAAAACGTCGGCCAACAGCAGGACATCTGTTTTTAAATACAAATCGCTGTATTCACCGAGCGTTCGCACTGAAAACCTTTCCCATACATCCTTAGCATGTGCATACTCCGACTCACTTATACTCTCACCCGTCAATGAACTGTAAAATGCATCTTGGGATGGTAGCGATGTCTCATCTAACTTTTCTTTGCTATCTATGTATTCGTAGGGAAATACGCCCTTACGAGTTAATAGCATAAAATCATCAGATGATAAGCTCTGGAATTGCGATTTTAAAATTCCCAATTTATCAACGGTTAAAAATGAGGTCAACTTGTCCAAACTAGCCGCGAGAAATTTAAATGAGTCGATGAATCTTAGTTTAATATTTTTTCTCCAGTCCTTCGACGTTTGAATCGTTTTGGAAAATGAAATGTATTTTTCCTTCGTTAGAGGTAGGACATCGGTTTTACCCTCGAACGCCGTACTGACCTCTTTAATTATAAAATGTGCATCGTAACCAGATAAATTATGAAAAACTATTGGAATGAAAAAAGGATTTTGATGATTCAAATTGCAGTCTAAATGGGCTGGACCTCTAAATTGTCCGGTCAAATGGCAATGATCGCGCACCCGTTGGTCTAAATTTGAAAAATCTTTTTCACAAATCTGACACGCTCGATCCTCACGAAATCGCCTCCATTCTAAGGGCGTTAGCTCGCGCATAGGAACATTTTTCTTCAAGATTTTTTCGACCTGCAGAGCTAACGCCTTTAAATGGTTGACGAGCCATTCAATACAATCATCCCCGCGATGAGCATAATATCCCGAAAGGGAGTCATCATAAGAACATTGAACATAGCAACCTGCACTAAACGGATGATGCTGCTGCTGACGTCCGCTGTTCCTCTCCTCTTCTTCGGAAGTTTTTTCGAGAATGCATTCAAGGTCCGCATAGACAATGAATGGTACCCGCTCCTTCCGCTGAGAATTGGAGAAACTCAGCCACTTGTCCTCCTCGCTGGGTAGTCGAACCGCACAGTTGTTAATTTTCCCACAATCCACATCATGCAATTGCAGCTTCTCCCTCGACGAGAAATAGTGTAGGCATCTAGAAAAATTGAAAAAAATTTGAAAAAAAAAACGATTAAATACCAATAGGGTGACATTTTTTTTTTCATTTTTTTTTTTAAATTTGAAATTTATTTTTATCCACTTACCGATCGCAGATATGTTTCTCGGCTCCATGCCTACTCAAGCTGGAGCTCACTAGGCGTGAAAGGTTTTTGATCCACGCATAATGCCTGACTTGATCCTCCCCACCAGCCTCCAAATAAAGCAGGTTGATGTGCCTGTCCTTTTTCTCCGCGGTGATGCGAATAGGCACAACAACATCCTTTTGCACTCCATACACGTTTATTGAGAGATTGTTCAAAAGTTCAAATCTTTTAACTTTGTTCAATTCAACGGGGAAGCTAATGCCATTGAAATTGAGAATGGTACGATAGTCGGGATATGATGCTACACGATCACTATTTGCTGTTACAGGATAAAGAGCTGCCATCACCGCCCATGCAAAACAGGCGTTATTGTCCCGCGATTGCACATTGACGACAGCCATTTTCAATCGTATATTTCGTGGTAGTATAACACGACAACCCGCACTCATTGGCCTGTATTTATTAATATTCAGAGTCAGGTTGAGAATGCGTTGTAACGACCACCCGCTGTCTTGCTCTTGAAACTCCTCGAGCTTAGCCAGGGTAGGCTCAACGACCTGCTCCTCATACCACACATTCAAATCACTCGTCTGTAAAAGTTCGAAGTTCCGTGTATTTATGCTTTTATATGCATGTTTGCCCCCCACAGCAAATTCACCACTAAAAAGAGTATTCACCTTAACACAGTTGTGTTGATGAATAGCCTCTTGCACTTTTTTAATGGCCGTTTCACCCGCATCCATGAGGAATAATCTCGGATCTATATGATTCTGATTAATAATCGCGCCCGTTTTTACACGCGATTTAAATGCGCTCTCCGTCTCACGCCATATTAGCTCACTATCACTATTATTATTTTCAGCACCGGTGTGTATAAAACTTTGACTGGTTTTATGCTTCAAACCCTCTAAACGAAGAATTTGAGCCTCCACCCACTGATTGTATCCCAATCGCAAACGTACACGCTGCACTTGAGCCTCACTTCTCAACGCCTCAATAAAATCATCACACTGTTTTTCCCACTCAATATATTCTTCAAGGGTATTAATTACTGCTGCCCGTGCAGTTAAACTTTCTTCGGATTGCGACATGATGTAAAAACGGATAAACGCCAACACCGATGTAAACTACGTGATGCTCCGGGTGCAACTGTACCAATCACTCTAGTCTTTCACGTAAAAAACCTTCTTTTTTCTTTTTTTCTTCATCTTATTCACTCCAAATAAAAAATAAAAAATGGAAATTTGTCATAGAACATGAAAGAGTCCATTGAGTCATCGCATGTTTACGCTAGACCCACCCTATAGCTCGGGGAAATGCACTCCAGAGCCGCTTTCTCATAACCATAGTGAGTTTTCTGACTTCCTGCGAGAAATTTCCATATTCAAGACAAAGAAGAAGAAGAAGAAGAAGAAGAATGAACAATAACACAATTAATGCAGTCATATGGTGAAGCATCATACAGTCTACACCGATACCTCCTCTTTCCTTTTCTATGAAAAAAAGAAACTTGGAGAAGAGAAACGTTTCTCATGAAACAGAAGAAAATTTCGAGGGGGTGTTGGTGGGGAAAAAAAGGAAGTAGTGAGGGGTTTTGGAAAAATTCTAGCAAATTTTCAAAATCGGTTCATAACTCTCCGAGAAGTTCATCTCGAACGTTTCACGCTCTCAACAATTTTTCACCGTGTTTGTGCGCGCTCTCGAAAAAGGCAATAGAATGGCCTCGAAAATGGTATCTGTGTGTGATAGTACTTTGGAGTGCAAGCCGACGAGATCAGTGCATCGCTATAGCGAGGAGGAAAAGGATGCAGTGGCATCCACATCCAGAACATGTGTTGTACACATGTACTGGAAATCGCAAAATTGCCCCGGCGGAACAACGCAGAATCTGTGCGGGGTCTGCGTCCATGAGGGCGGTGGGGCGCAATACCACCAATTAGCGGCCATCAGGAGGCACGCGTCGGGCCCACTTCTGGAGTTGACCCTCCAATATTGCAGCGAGTGCGACAAGAGATTGTTTCAACTCGTGCCGGAGCAGATTTGTCCGGATTGCAAAGTGTTGTTCCGCGAAGTATTAACGCCAGCCGCCATAAAAATACAGCGCTGGTGGCTTCAGCATTATTACAAACCCGGTTCCAAATACTTCAATGAAGTCGAGGCCCATTTCTATAAAGTGTCGCTCGAGCATAAGCGAAAAAACAGTGGTGAAATAGACATTTCATCAAAACGTTTGCGCCTCGATTAAGTCTACGTGGATTCGTGTATCCTCTCACTCTCTCTCTCTCTCTCTCTCTCTCTCTCTCTCTCTCTCTCTCTCTCTCTCTCTCTCTCTCTCTCTCCCTCATGTATACCCCTCGGGCACAGCGCTTTTCTCTCGAACCAATTACCATCAGCATCTATTCAAAAATTTCGAGGGTGTTGGTGGGGAAAAAAAAAGGAAGTAGTGATGGGTTTTGGAAAAATTCTACCAAATTTTCAAAATGACTTCATAACTCTCCGACACATTCATCTGAAACGTTTCGCGCTCTCCAAAAAATATTCTTTCGTGTGTGCTCTCGAAAAAAAAAAAAAAAAGAAGTTCAAAAATGACCTCACAAATTACAAGAAGTGTTTGCGACAGTACGACGCCGTGCAAGCCGACCAGATTGGTGCACTTGTACACTGAGGAGGAAATGGATGCACTGTCAAGGACATCCAATACATGTATCGTTCACATGTATTGGAAAAGTCAAATCTCCCCGCGCGGAACAATACGAGATCTCTGCGGGATCTGCGCCCATGAGGGTGGTGGTGCGCAGCTTTATCGGTTGGGAGCCATACGAAGACATGGGTCGGGGAAACTTCATGAGGCAACGTTGAAGTATTGCAATGCGTGCAACAAGCCACTATTCCAAATCGTGCCGCAGCAGATCTGTCCAGATTTCAAATAAGGTGAGTTTTTATTTCAACATTTTTTTTTTTTAAATTATGAAGCGAGGGTGACTTCGAGTTACAAATATAAAAAAAAAAATTTTTTTTACTCTGTTTTAGATTTCACCATGCTGAAAGTGAATTTTTAAGAATTTTTTTTTCACTGTAGAATCAAAATTGCAATATTGAAAAGTGTTTTCGCATTATTATGAAATTTGTGAGAAATTTTTTGTCTGTTTCTATGTTTTATCTACCTGTATAAAGAAAATGAAGATTTTTTCAAAATAAAATGAAAAAAAGTAAAAATTGAAAAATAAAAATCGAGAGTGTGAATTTTTTTTCTTTTGAATATCCCTCTTTCGCACACCCCATTATCCTTCCCGCATATCTCTCTCTCTCTCTCTCACTCTCTCTCTCTCTCTCTCTCTCTCTCTCTCTCTCTCTTCCTCTCATGTATACCCCTCGGCACAGCACTTTTCTCTGGAAACAAATTATCATCCACATCTATCCTTCTCCCTCACTCTTCTCACCATTTACCTGACTCCCTCACACATAGGCCCAACCACGAAGGGCTCATGCCACCGCATACCCCGCACCACCATCTATCCCGCTTCCTCTCACACACTCCATGCAACTGGCCCAGCTCCACGTCCATCTCTCTCACACCCATCAGTCTCCCCATCCATCCATCTATCCATCTCTCTCACACTTCGAACCATCCACAGTCCCAAACAACCTATGCGGGCGGGGCATGGTGGGAAGTTGCGGGGACTCCATAGCTCCTAGGTAAGAGACCTGCGGTGGCGGGCTAGCCCAGCTCCACATCCATCTCTCTCACACCCATCAGTCTCCCCATCCATCCATCTATCCATCCATCTCTCTCGCACCCATCATTTCCTGCATCTATCCATCTCTCTCGCACACCCAACCATCCACAGCCCCAAAACGGACAACCTACGCGGGAGGGGCGTGGTGGGGAGCTGCGGGGACCCCACAGCTCCTAGGCAAGGGACCTGCGGTGCCGGGGCCGCCACCCCGCCTCCGCATACCCCTCACCACCACTACGACCCGCCTCCCCCACCACCGCATACCCCTCGCCACCACTTGAGCCAGAATCAGCCTGGTTTATCTACTATAGTTTTTATCTATGTCAGACCTACACTCGGATCCCAAAACATCTCGTCAGAGATAATGCAAACTTTGTGGTGCTCTTCAAACAGGACGATATCAATCTTAAACATGTGTACAACGATCATGTCAATACCGACATGACTTATAAGCGTTTCAAAGAGCTGTGCGTAAAGTGTTGGAAGTCTGACAAGTATGGATTCATCACCATCGACAAAGACAGTGAAAGTAATGCCGGTAGATATAGACGAGGTTTCGATTCTTTTCTAAATGTCGATAAATAAGTGCTCATCGTTGGAAAACAGGCAGTTGCAGCTCTACGTTGCGCGTGTAAACATGAAAAGCAAGGAGATTTTGAGGGAGAGGACAATGTTGCATGAACTTTCCAAGGCGAGTGATGCAATCAGACGAAAACATCGAATGTTGAAAAGTGGACGTGATAGTACGGAAAAGAAAATGCACGATGTGTTCAAGCCAATTGTCGAACCGTTGGAAAAGCTTGTCTCATACAATAAAAATGTGAAGCAAGAAATTAAGGAAGAAAAAGTGAATATTAAGAAGGAGCGGGAGGAGCGGGAGGAGGAGGAGGAGGAGGAGGAGCAGCAGCAGCAGCAGGATGATTATCGCAATGACACGCTTCAGGACCAATCTGGAATTCTCGATGAGACAGTTATCGAGCCAAATGCTGATGACGAGATGTCAACGGATGATGATGACAAAACAACCGCCGATGTTGATGAATTAATAATAGAATATCTGAAACTTCTTCGCAGTGATAAAAAAATAACGCTCGATGTTACATATGGAGTGCGACACCTTGCAGACAATAAACTCATGATTGGCGATTCACCCATTGACTTTCGACCCGATTTCATTCGCATTGGAGATCAAAAGTATCCTAAAACCGCGGAATTAGTTGAGTTGCTGTTCAAGAAAGCACCCAGCTTCAGCTATTTAACCCCCAATGATTTGAATCATTATGCAAAAATTATTATTGCTACAAATGCGCATAGAAAATTTTATAAACGCAATGGTGCGATACGGCAAAGTCAAAGTTATAAATTCAAAAATTATATAATGAACATAGTGGGCCCAAGGGTGGAGGAGGAGGAGAAGGAGAGACAGCATAAGGGTGGTGGTGTGTTTAAAATGGCTGGAAAAAATACTGCATTTGACTATGTTTATTGGGATGATCCGAATGAGCTGGTTGATCGTCTTCATCTATTGCACGCATCTCAAGCCGCCGGGAATTCCTCCCATTCCAACGAGATTATTTCAATTATTGAGGAATTGCGTGAAGTGGAAATCATTTATTAGTGCGTGTGAGTCGGATTTTTCACACATTCTCGACATGACTGTTGATGTGTTTAGCCGGCAGTTGAGTACAAGTGCGGGTTTTGCGGGTAAACCGGGTGTTGGCTTAAGACTACGTCGGATGGTCAATATAATTTAGAGCAAAAACGGGTGTGCAACGTTGGCAATGCCATAGCGCTACACGATGCCGTTAATCTGGCTATGCTACAATCTCATGCTATGACTCTGAGTGATAAAATACTCAATGTCACGAATGATCGAGGTGAGAGAATGATAATTGCTCTCGAAGAACGCCTAAGAGAAAAGATTAATGAGCTTCGGGTGCAGGTGCAGGATAGCCTCAAGCGAAAGGTCGCATCGGAAAACATTCCGAAGCAGCCAATTGTTCAACCGAAGCAGCCGATTGTTGAACCGAAGCAGCCAATCGTTGAACCGAAGAGTGTGAAAGTTCCGAAAATTGAATCAACACCTATTTCAAGACATCTGGAAATAATAAAAAATATTTCCAGACCGCCGGTGAAAAGTATTCCAAGACCGGCGGAAAAAACTATTCCAAGACCGCCGGAAAAAACTATTTCAAAACCGCCGGTGAAAACCCCTTCAAAACCGCCGGCAAAAATTACCCGAGTACCGCTGAGAAAATCATGAGTGTGGACAAGAAGCGTGCTGTGGTAGAGGAGTTGCACAAGCCAGCTCGACGCAATTTTCCACGTCACCATGTGGATATACGTGGTCTGGACGAGACGTGGCGGGCTGACCTCGTAGACATGTCAGCATATGCTCAACACAATTCCCACCATAAATTTCTCCTCACCGTCATCGATATATTCTCCAAATTCGCTTGGGCCAAACCTTTGAAAACGAAGAGTGCGAAAGATGTCACCGCTGCAATGAAGTCTATACTTGGGGAAGGACGTGTGCCGAAAAACCTACACGTCGATCGTGGAAAAGAATTCTATAATTCTGATTTCAAGTCAATGCTGCAAAAGTTCAACATTCATATGTATTCCACATATAGCAATTTGAAAGCATCCATTTGTGAACGTTTCAATCGTACGCTTAAGAACAAAATGTGGTTTCAGTTCAGCCTTCGCGGAAGCTGGAAATGGCTCGACATTATTAATAAGTTAATTAATGAATATAACGATACCATTCATCGCACAATCAAAATGAAACCGAAAAATGTCAATATCACAAATGAAAAAGAAATATTGTTTAATGTTAAGACTGATGCGGTAAGGAAACGAGGAAAATTCGAAGTTGGCGATAAAGTTCGCATTAGTAAATTCAAGAATGTATTTGAGAAGGGCTACACACCAAATTGGACAACGGAAATATTTACAATTGATCGAGTGAGGAAAACTCTTCCAATAACCTACAATTTGAAGGATTATCAAGATGAACCCATTGCCGGTGGTTTCTATCAATATGAATTACTCCATGTGAAATATCCCGAAATTTACCTCGTTGAGAAAGTGTTGAAGAAACGCGGTAGTCGGCTATATGTAAAATGGCTCGGTTTCGACAACACACATAATAGTTGGATAAATAAGAAAAAATAAAAGGAAATAAGAGAAGAAAATTGTGGATGTTTTTTTTTTTTACCCTGCCAGATGTCCCGAGGCCGCTCGCGTCGGGAGGGGTCAACGCGTGGGAAAAGATTTCCGTGCAGGTTTTGAAAAATGTCTATGCAGATCAACACACACACATATATTTTTGAAAATATTTTTTATTGAAAAAGTGACACTCTGCCCCCACGGTAGTGTTTGTACAGTATTGGGAGTTATATAACGCTTGTCGTCGTGGGGGCTTAAAGCTATTTTCGTTTCGGAGATCGTGTACACCTGATGCAGGGTTGATCGAATGCATGATTGACGGCGACTCATCTCAATATTGCCTCGCAAACATTTTGTGTAATCGTCAAAAGTTATGGTTTTGGCGACCACATTGCTGTTCACACCCTTCACCTTCTTCGTGTCTTTTTTCCCCTCCACACGGGTCGCATACATTTTTGACCTGAGCCCCACAAACTCGCTCATGATCGCGCCATTATTCTCATCTTTCATGAGACCCGGAACTTTCTTATTTACTAGTGGAATATTGTATACATTGCCAGCGGGGTAGTCACTTGAGTCGAACTTGCTAATATTGCGTCGCATATTCTCGTAAACATCTTCACAATGAATATGGTATATGAGACTGTCGGTGTCTGTATACATCACATTGCACTTATCTCTATATAATGGAACCATAAAATCATGGTGAAATTCATAAAGACATGTCTTGGAAACATCCAAAATTGACATGCCTACGTAGATTGGTTTATTGAATTTCACCTCGAGATTACGTAATTCTACGGCAATGAGATTTTCCGCAAATATGCTCCGACTATGAAAGTTGGGTTTCGAGATCATGGCCTCTGCGCCATACCTGCCCTCCCATTCAGTTGAAATTTTAACTTGCACATGACTCCGCACATCCTCCATCGTTTTGCCAAACACCGCATTATTCATCAATTTGAATCATGTTTTTTCAAACTCATTTGTTGCATTTGTTCGAAAATATGTATTCAACTCTATGTATGTTCGCAACCAAAAAGATTGCTTGAATTTAATTATTCTATGTATTTTTATAAGTTTGAGTCCATGCTGCAGACATTGTTGGAGGGCACGATAATGTATAACATAGCGTGTTTTGTCCTCCACCGTTGCAAGCAATTTTTCCTGCTTCTTGCCTGGCGGCTTACCATGTGTTGGCAAAACGGTAGATCTGTGTGTCGGTCGTGCAAGTTCTCGGGATATTCCAAATCAACTTCGAGGATGTAGCCGTTTGGTGAATCCAATGAAATTGATTCTACGTTAAAGTTCTCAACATCTTCGACCCATTGAAAATCGGCGTAGGGCAGAGGTTGACTCATTGCCCAACCATATAAATTATTTACATCATAATACATGAGATAGCTGGATGGGCTTGCTGGATCAAACGATTTCATGTACTTATTATTAGCTTCGGCATATCGGGTAGAACATTGGCTCAAACCACCGCGTATGCCTCGCTCAACGAATAATGCCATGTCGATGTCTGTGAGCAATTCGAATTTTACATCCGTTTTTTTCATCATCGCATCCCACGTGTAGCCGGGGAGGGTGTAATAGTGCGCTGGGTCAAGGCTATAGCTTAGCATGCACGTGTCACGAAAATTCTCGAAAATGTCGGCCAACAGAAGGACATCTGTTTTTAAGTATAGATCGCTGTAGTCGCCAAGCGTTCGAAGGGAAAACCGTTCCCACACATTTTTAGCATGTGCTGTGACGCGGCTATTTCGCTCGTCACTTGAAAAAGTAAAGTCCGGCAACGGCACGAGAGGGAACGTGCGCTCTCGAGAAGGAATTTCTCTCGGGCGAAGTCCAAAAGGGTCAAGCGTGGGCGTAACGACGTAATTTTAATGATTTCATAACAATTATTTCATGTATGAGCGAGCGATGGCTTTCCGAAAGAAAAGAATGGATCAACGGCAGGAATCGACATGAGGAAAGGTCAAGGACATCTCGAGTCATGGAGTCGCGGGTCAAATCAAGCGAGGGCCGCTAACTCGAAGCCCTCACCCGGAGTCGTTTCATCTCGCGAGGACGGAAGGAATCTTGGGAATCTCGGAAGTCGATTCCTACTTTATCGACGTTCTGTGATGGCTGTCGCAAATAATTGGAGGCAGTAAAATATTCAAAGTTAACGGGCGGAAAATTCTCGAAGAATCGAGAATAATCAAGAGACGTTAAAATCCGCGAGTAGACAAAGGGTGGGGGGTTAGGACCCTAGTTCGCGTACCCGCGATTACCGAAATCCTCGAGGACTTACGTTTGGGACGACAACGAGAGTAGACGTGTTTTCCGAGCCGTTGCCGAGACGAACGAGAAAGCGGCAGAGCCGATAATTTCGAGAGGGTCTTTTCCGTAGTATTTTCCGGGAACCCTTTTCTGATACCAGAGCGGTGAGCTGTCGTTTCGCTTTGCATTTTGTGTTTGTTTTTTTTGTTTGAGAGCTCTCCTTTTTGGTTTGTGAATTTTGTCGACAAAATTGTCGTAAGGAAAAGAGCGATATTGTTCGGTTACGCGCGCGCTTGGGGAAGGATAAAGTCAGAACGTTTATTTCGCGAGTAAAAGCTATCGCGGTTTCTTGTTGTTTTTTTATTGAATTGCCGAAAGGAATTCCGAGATTGTCCGCAAAAATTTAAGTCCTTAGATTAAGTAAATTTTGACGGAGAGCCATCTGCTTCCGAGAATTGTTTTATTATCACGTCTGGGAGTTTCCCGAGAGTCCATTGTTATCTATTTTTCCGGAAAGAAATTGTGAGTCGTTGTGGATCTTTTCTAAATTTTATCTTTCATTAAATAATTGTAATTTCCGGAAAGTTACGTGTTGTGTCATATTTATTTTATATTTGTTGTGTCGTTGATCTCGCCCGTCTGCCAAATTGAGCCGAAAAATCTAAGGCTACGCCCGGGTAACACCACTTTTGTCTCACGGAACATTCATAAAAATTCGTTCGTTTAAAACACGAACTGGCGCCCAGAGTTCTCGTGAAACGAAAGTTTTGCATCGACGAGAAAAGTCGTTACAGTGCATACTCTGACACACTTATACCCTCACCCGTCAAAGAACTGTAAAACGCATTTTGAGCAGGCAGTGAAGTCTCATCTAATTTTTCTTTACAATCTAAATATTCATAGGGGAATACTCCCTTTCGCGTCAATAGCTTGAAATCATCTTGAGACAAAGTTGAGAATTCAGATTTTAAAATTTTTAGCTTGTCAGTGGTTAAAAAAGATGCGAGCTTGTCCAGACCTGCAGCAAGAAATTTGAAGGAGTCGATAAATCGTAATTTGATATTTTTTCTCGAGTCCCTCGAAGTTTGAACAGTCTTTGAGAATGAAATATACTTCTCCTTCGTCAGGGGTAGAACTTCGGTCTTACCCTCGAACGCTGTGGCAACTTCTTTAATAATGAAATGTGCATCGTAGCCAGATAAATTGTGGAAGACAATTGGTATGAAAAAAGAGTGTTGGTAATTTAAATTGCAGTCTGAATGGGCAGGTCCTCTAAACTGCCCCGTCAGATGACAGTGATCGCGCACACGTGTGTCATCTTCCACAAATTTTTTCTCGCAAATATGGCAAATTTCATCATCTCGGAACCTGCGCCACTCTTCAGATGTTAGCTCGCTCATGGGGACATTATCGAGTAGAATTTTTTCGACACGTAATGCTAATTCTTTCAGCTCATTTACAAGCCATGCAACACAATCATCTCCCCGATGCTCATGATACTGCGATAATGATGGGTCATAAGAACAACTCACATAATACGCCGCACTAAACGCCCGATGGTGCTGATGTCGATTTTTCTCCTTCTCTTCATCGCTGGTTTTCTCCAGGATGCACTCCAGATCGGCGTAGACGATGAATGGTAGCCGCTCTTTGCGTTGAGAATTTGCGAAGCTCAACCACTTGTCACGATGATTTGGTAGTCGAACTGCGCACTCGTTCAGCTCGCCACAATCCACCTTGTGCAGGTGCAGTCTTTCCCGCGATGGGAAGTAGTGTAAACATCTAGAAATTTGAGAAAAATTTTAAATGATAACGTCTGATTTTCACTTTTTTTTTCTTCTTTCGTTTTCTTTTTTTTCGACTCACCGATCGCAGATGTATTTTCCAGCTCGATGTTTGCTCAAATTTGAGCCGACTAGACGTGGAAGATTCTTGATCCATGCATAATGACCAATTCCTCGAGCATTCTCCAAATAGAGCATGTTGATATGCCGATCTTTTTTCTTCTCACTCACGTGAATCGGCACCACCACCGTATGCTTCTTTAGCCCGTAAACATTGATGGAAAGATTATTCATATCTTCGAATTTCTTCACATTATTCAATGCAACGGGGAAGCTGATGCCCTCAAATTTAAGTATGGTGTGATAGTCCGGATACGAAGAAACGCGGTCACTATTTGATGCTGCAGGGTATAGAGCGGCTATCACCGCCCATGCAACACATGCGTTGTCTCGCGATTGAACGTTGATAACCGCCTTTTTCAACTTCACTTCCCGCGGCAGTCTAATAGTGCAACCGGCTCTTAAGGGTTTGTATTTATTTATGTTTACGGTTAAATTTACGATACGCAGCAATGCCCACCCACTGTCGCGATCCTGAAACTCATCGAGCAGAGCCAGGGTAGGCTCGACAATGCGCTCCGCATACCACGCACTCAAGTCCGATGTTCTATAAAGATCCACATTCCGCACATTGATGCTTTTGTACGCATGTTTGTCACCCACTGTAAATTCACCATTAAAAAGCGTATTCACTTTAACGCAATCGTGCTGTTGAATAGCTTCTTGCACTTTTCCTATTACTATCGCACTCGCGTCCGTGAGGAATAATCTTGAATCTATGTGATTTTGGTTAATCACTGCACCGGTTGTCACGCGACTTTTGAATGCGCTTTCAATCTCACGCCATATTAATCCATTGTCACTACCTGCACCAGTGTGGATAAAACGTTCACCCGTTATATGCATTAAACCCTCTAAACGAAGGATTTGAGCCTGCACCCACTGGTTATACCCTAAGCGCAATCGTATGCGCTTCACCTGGGCCTCACTCCGCAATGTATTCACAAACTCCTCACACTGTTTTTCCCACTCATTGTATTCGTCCATTGTGTCAATCACCGCTGCCCGTGCAGTCAAACCTTTTTCTGATTGAGACATGTTGAAAAAAAAAGGACGAACCGATGCACACAGTATGACACAAACAGCGTGACGCTTCAACTGTGACTGTTTTAATTCTGTTGGTCTTTCACATAAAACCTTTTTCTTCACCCTCCCGAAAAGATGGAAAATTCTTGCTGGACATCTTGCAACGCTCTAGGCTCACCACTCGCGCAGTGCATTTTCCCAAGCTGCAAGGCACATGTCGACTCGCGACGATTTTTCCAAAGTCTTAGGTCAAAAAAGATCATATTACAACAGCATCGCAGCATGATTGAATGACGGTTGCTCGCTGGACTTGGAAAGTCTCTGAGAAAACAATGTCTCAAATTTTCACAAGCTGCAAGGCACGACTCGCGACGATTTTCCAAAGTCTTAGACCAAAAATGATCCTATAGCTTCGCTCCAGGTTGCTCGCTGGAAAGTCTCTGGGATAACAATTAAAATCTGAGAATATCATCGAAAGAAAGGGAAGCGAGAGTAAGGAAGCAAAAAAAGAGAGGGAATCGTGAAAATGCTAGCAAATTTTCAAAATCGATTCACAACTCTCTGAGCATCGATCGTGAACGTTTCACGATCTTAACAAAAATCACTTGTGTTCACGCGTGTGTTTTCATCGAAATGTCTGCAGCAATCGTATATGTAGAGTGTGACAGTGTGACTTCGGAGCCGATAAAAGTTCGGCATGATTTTACTGAGGAGGGCAAAAACAATATCGACGAAAAGTCGAGAACTTGTGCCCTGAGCATTTATTATAAAAACGAGTGTGGCCATAGACTCTGTGGCGTGTGTGTGCACGAAACACGTGGGGAGACGTTCTCCACACTGGCCGTAATCCGGCGGCATATCACCGGGAATATGAACGTGTTGTCGCAGCGATATTGCGACGATTGTGGTACGCGCCTGTTCCAACTCTTGGCGGAGGAGGTTTGCATGGATTGCCGACCATGAGGGTAAGTCCTTTTTTTTATTTTTATTTTTTTTTCTCCCAATTTCGAATAAATTGTTAATAGATTTTTTCTTCTCTCTCTCTCTCTCTCTGTTTCAGGGAGCAGTCTCAATCTTTTTTTTTTCAAAAAAACTTGAATATTGTAAACCAATTGCATAGTTGTTATATCAATAAATCGAGTATCTTGTACACGTCCTCTAAAATTTATTTAAAAAGAATCCTGCTCCGACCATCCTCTCTCGCTTTCTCTCACATGCACCCCAACGCATCGCTCCAACTGCCCCCCTCTCTCTCTGCATACCCCTCGCCTCCACTTGAGCCAGAATCCCCACAGCTCTACTACTGAGATAATCTTCATCTACACCGATAATGTAAATTTTGATAAATTTTGATAAGTATCCAGACAGAAGCTATATTCGTTTCGTGTCGTCCCGTCGTTCTTCTTTCGACCGGAACAATAACGCCTGGACTAACTTTTTTATTTTCCTCAATCCCGAACGAGCCCCCAATTAGCCGTATCGACAATAAGGGATTGAAGTGTTAGCCGGGGTAATTGTTCAAAAGAGATTTATTTGATCAAAACACAAAAAAAAAATTACCACAGTATATTGAGATTAAACTTGGTGTGATTTTGGAGTACATTTGGAGCAACAGGTGTTTCGAGCGCTTCCCGATAACGACTGCCGTCCTCGCGCCTTTGCTAGCGAGGCTTCGTCGTTCAAAATAATAATTATAATGCACGTCGCACGAATGGTCGCGTTTCTTTTGTTCGAGTTCGAGGAGCTCGTAATTTCGAGGATCCTACATTAACTTTTCAAGTCTCCAAAACTATTTTTTGCTCCGACTCAACAATAGTTCTCCAAATAGTTCTCCAATGGTTGAAAAAACATCCCAGCGTGTTAAAGGTCTTCGAGGCGAATCGTGTTGCGGAGATTCAAGAAATTAGCAAAAACGCGGAATGGCGTCACGTTCGAACCGATCAAAACGTGGCGGACGCGTTATCAAGAGGGCAACAGCCTCAGGAATTTTTGAACAATGACTCATGGTTCCGAGGACCTTCGTGGCTATCCGATCCCGAATCCACGTGTCCTCAGTCCGTCGCGACGCCCCCGGACGAGTTACCCGGAGTCAAACGATTATTTTGCATGGTTATGCGAATCGAGTTTCACGAAATCTTCGAGAAATTCTCGTCGTATACGAGGCTAATTCGCGTAATTGCGTATTGTTTATGTTTTTTGCGCATGAACGAAAACAAAGGCAATCTAACGGTACGTGAAATAGACGAGGCCGCAAGACGCGTTATTCGCTTGATACAACAATCGTGTTTTCAAAAGGAAATTCCATTTCCATTCCAAAGGAATCCATTTATCAACGAGAACGGTTTACTCCGCGTTGGAGGTCAAATAAATTGCGCTGATGTTTAATCGGATCAGAAAAATCCAATACTTCTTCCTTCTCGGCATTACGTAACGGATCTTTTGATACGACACACGTATGAAAGGTTTTATCACACAGGTATTCAATCGACTTTATACAACATCCGGCAACGATTTTGAATTCTCGATAGCAGAAATCAAGTACGAAAAATCGTCCGGCGCTGCGTAAGGTGTATACGGTTTCACCCTGTACCACTCGCATATCAAATGGCTGACTTGCCTAAATCGAGAGTCGATATCGCACCTGCCTTTTATCACACAGGTGTCGATTATTTCGGTCCGATGCTCGTTAAAAAGAAAAAACATCGAAATCGCGGTAACATCAAGGTCTACGGTTGCGTGTTTATCTGCATGTCAACTAAGGCGATGCACATAGAGATCGTAAGCGATCCATTGGCAGACGCATTTATAGCAACTCTGCGACGATTCGTCAGTCGTCGGGGCATTCCGGGCCATATTTATCCTGATAACGGAACAAATTTTGTAGGAGCAAACAGTCAGCTTCGTGAATTTTACGCATTGAGAGAACCTGAGGAATTTCGATCGAAACTTTACGAATTCACGTCAAATAAAACAATCGAATGGCATTTTAACCCCCCCCCCTCTCGCCTCACTTCGGAGGCCTATGGGAGGCTGCCGTAAAGTCATGCAAGCATCATCTCAAACGCGTTATGCGCGATCTTTTATTCACATACGAGGAACTGAGCACTGTAGCAACAGAGATCGAAGCTATTTTGAATTCTCGTCCTTTGTGTCCGATTTCTACGGATCCAGATGATCCGATCGCGCTAACAGCTGCTCACTTTTTAATCGGTAGACCTCTCACTATGCTGCCGGAAAATGATTTTTCTCAGGTTCCAGACAACCGATTGTCCTCCTGGAAATTAATAACCAAGGTGCGTCAAGAATTCTGGCGTAGATGGCAACTCGAGTATCTGAGTGAGTTGCAAAAACGACAAAAATGGATGAATCCTGGCGAAAACATCAAGCAAAATGCCGTGGGACGAGTGGTCGAATTACATCCGGGCGGCGATGGCGTGGTCAGAGTCGTCACCATAAAAACGGCACAAGGCTTTTACAAGAGAAATACATCATCGATTTGTGCGCTACCCGCCAATGTTTAAAAAACACGTGCCTCGAATCATGTATGAACATTATGCTCTCATTCAGAATGGATTCACGTCAGTCAATTTAGTATCTTACCCATAGCCCAACAGGGCGAAACATAAATAGCTCATCAGGGCAACCATACGCAGCCCACCAGCGCAAAATACACGCAACCCAACAGGGTTGACTCAATCAATCAAAAAACGCATTCGAACGACCACGATAGTTCGAGACCACGCATACCATACACACGATCTTGTAACACAATTGTCAGATCATAATTTCACATCGTGGGTTTTTATGCCGTCAGGCTTTTCCCACACGAGGCTAATAAACTATTCAATCATTCACGGCTCAAAAATCATCGAGTTTTCCATTTTCTTGGATAACCCATCCCACTGCCATACTCTCAAATATTCAAACAAAAAAAATACGAAGGATCTTCGCGTTGAAGGACTTTCGACCATACAGCTTATCCGGAATGTTTGATGTATATTATGTCCTTTCTCCCCGATTCGATAAACCGTGTCCATCGATATCATATTTCCATATTAAATGAAAATTACTTTCGTTTGCGCAATGCACGATAGTCTTTCCGATTGGGGAAGAGCCAGGCAAAGCGGAACAGACGGGCGAATCGGCTAACTCCACAAAAAAAATATGATTTTTACGAAAATTATCATTTTTACGAAATTTTAATTGAAAAGGTTCAGATTTTAGAGATCAATGAAAAAGTAAACATTTTATTTTTTAGGCGATTGTTGTGCTGTACCCGCCTCTCCGCCAAAACAGATTCTTCATCTTCCGGGGCTTTTTCACTTAACCATGCACGCCAAGTTTTCGTATTGGTCTTGCAGTGCCCTTTGACAACATGTTGTTACAGTGCCGTAAAAAAATTGTAACTCAAGATGCGACCTTTTGATACGTGGCGTTCTTTTTACTTTTTGGAAGTTTTTTTTCACGGATTTCACGTGGATTCGACAACTGCTCAAGGACGTCAACGAAGAGCCACACAATCCAACACCGTTGTACATCGACGCACCTTGAGACTGATTGAAAATCCAGAGGTGCATGCTAGAACAAAGCATTTCGATGTACACTGCACTTTCTTCGAGAGGCGAGCGAATCAGGGATCGTTGCAGTGAAATATGTATCTAGTGATGAGCAACTGGCGGACGTTCTTACCAAACCGCTAGTGAGAGACAAATTTGTTAAGAAGATTGAGAGCTTGAACATAACGAACGTATACGGCGAATGGGAGTGTTGAAAAAGGCGCAGTATATTTATGTACACGCGCTCACAGACTTTACA
This sequence comes from Diadegma fenestrale, assembly GCA_037043255.1. Classification (NCBI taxonomy): domain Eukaryota; kingdom Metazoa; phylum Arthropoda; class Insecta; order Hymenoptera; family Ichneumonidae; genus Diadegma; species Diadegma fenestrale. Next base: position 1,252,322 of record CM073315.1, on the reverse strand, counting down.
GTCGTCGTTGTGTTTTCCCCTCTTTGATTTTCGCTCGAGTACAAGCAGTTTCCTGCTCCTATCTGTCCTCAGTCTCTCGTGAGAAGCAAGCGATTAGGATACAATCAGTGGGTGGAGGCTCAAATTCTTCGTTTAGAGGGTTTGAAGCATAAAACGAGTCAAAGTTTCATACACACCGGTGCGGGAAATAATAGTGATAGTGAGCTGATATGGCGTGAGACGGAGAGTGCGTTTAAAACGCGTGTAACAACGGGTGCGATTACACCGGCACACAAAAAAAATTGTCTGTACACCGGGTGCCACCTATCTACGGTTATGTTTATCGACCCGCTGAACACGAATTTCAAGTCAGATTAGGCCGTCCAGCCTTCAATTTCGAGTAAATTGCAAAAAAACCCAAAGACACATCAACCTGCTTTATATGAAGGCTGGTGGGGAGGATCAAGTTGGACATTATTCGTGGATCACAAATCTTTCACGTCTAGTGAGCTCCAATTTGAATGAGCATGGAGCATGGAAACATATCTGCGATCGGTAAGTGTTTAAAAATAAATTTCAAATTATGAAAAATGAAAAAAAAAATTCATCGTAGTGCTATTTTATCGTTTTTTCAAATTTTATTGCATTTTTCTAGATGCCTGCACTATTTCTGATCGAGAGAGAAGTTGCAATTGCACGATGTTGATTGTGGCAAAATCATCGACTGTGCGGTTCGACTACCGAGCGAAGAGGATAAGTGGCTGAGCTTTTCTAATTCTCAGCGGGAGGAGCGGGTTCCATTCATTGTTTATGTAGACCTTGAATGCATTCTGAAAAAAACTTCCGAAGAAGAGCAGAGGAACAACAGACGTCAGCAGCAGCATCATCCATTTAGTGCAGGTTGTTATATAAGGTGTGCTTACGACAACTCCCTTTCGGGATATTATGCTCATCGCGGGGACGACTGTATTGCATGGCTCGTAAACCATTTAAAGGCGTTAGCTCTGCAGGTAGAAAAAATGTTGACGAAGAATGTTCCCATGCGCGAGCTAGCACCCTTAGAATGGAAGCGATTTCGTGAGGATCGAGCGTGTCATATTTGTGAAAAAAATTTCTCAAAAGGAGACCTACGGGCGCGCGATCATTGTCATTTGACCGGAAAATTTAGAGGTCCAACCCATTTAGACTGCAATTCAAATTATCAAAATTTTTTTTTTCCGAAAGTTTTTCATAATTTATCCGGATACGATGCTCATTTTATAATTAAAGAGATCAGTACGGCGTTCGAGGGTAAAACCGATGTCCTACCTCTGACGAAGGGAAAATATATTTCATTTTTGAAAACAATTCAAACATCGAAGGACTCGAGAAAAAATATTAAGCTAAGATTCATCGACTCATTTGCATTTCTCGCGGCTAGTTTGGACAAGTTGGCCTCACTTTTAACCATTGATAAATTGGAAATTTTAAAATCACAATTCCAAAGTTTATCATCTGATGATTTTATGCTATTAACTCGTAAGGGTGTATTCCCTACGAATACATAGATAGCAAAGAAAAGTTGGACGAGACATCTCTACCATCCCAAGATGCATTCTACAGTTCTTTGACGGGGGAGAGTATAAGTGAGCCGGAGTATGCCCATGCTAAGGATGTATGGGAAAGCTTTCCAGTGCGAACGCTCGGTGAATACAGCGATTTGTATTTAAAAACAGATGCCTTGCTGTTGGCCGACGTTTTCGAAAACTTTCGTGACACACGCATGTTTAGCTATACCCTCTACCCGGCACACAATTATACCCTTCCCGGCTACACTTGGGATGCTATGGTGAAAAGAACTGGCGTGAAATTTGAATTACTAACGGACATTGACATGGTTTTATTCGTTGAGAGAGGTATACGTGGTGGTTTGAGTCAATGCTCCGCCAGATATGCCAAAGCCAATCATAAATACATTGTGACGTAGTCACTTTTCTGTTGTGAGAGCTACCGGATCCCAGACTGGGACTGGCCTTTTCTTTTTTTTTTTATCTGTTTCAGCCCTCCAAGGATCGCGGAGGACTGAACGAGACGACCAACAAACGAAAATCATAAAAAATCCGCCCCCGAATGTTTTCGCGAACGCGAGCGAGCGACCCACCGACTGAGCGAACATTAAATTCGCTCCAAACTCTTGCTCTTGACCCACTTATGAATTTTTCCCTCCCTTCCCCGCGTGCAAATGTTTTATTTTCCCCCCTTAGCCCTGTACTTACCTCGCATTCCTCGTTGATCGCCGAGTCGCGGAATCCGTGTCAAGCATCGTCCCTCCGACAAAAGGCTCGTCCGTCGAGTCGGAGGGAATCAACGAGTTCCGCGGCGTCGAGGCAAATTTTCGGAATGTCGTGTCTTCGATATCGCCACGGCCGTTTTGACGGCCGTGGGCGCCGCCATCTTGCTCGAGCCTTGGTCTCGCGGGGCAGACAGCGTGGCGCCAGCGTTCGGCCGCGCGCCCAGTGTCGGCGCCACCTGTGTGCGATCTCGCGAGGCTGGCGCTCGATATTGGATCGATTATCAGCTGGCTGCAAAGCCGCAATCTTATTGGCTATCGAGGCTCCCGGGCCTCGCGAAGCTTCGCGCTCGTGCTGAGGAGCTCGCGAGGACGCTGGAATTCTCCCTCTTCCGCTTCGGACTCGACACGGTCAACACGCTGTCCAGTTTTTTTTGTGTTTTTTTGAGATTCTTTTGTGGAAATTATCAAATTGAAATCTTTACGACAAGCCGGCTTCCCGAAGGACCCTTTCGTTTCCCGTCATAAATTTTTCGAGTTGTTATTTCGCGTTTTTGAGCCATTTTCTTGCCATAGTATTCGGGCCCCATCGTCGATCACCCGCCTCGTATTCCCTTTTTCATCGATTCAGCCCCATTTTCGCGTATTTTTGTGTGTGGCGCGAGCGAGATTTCGCTCGACTCATTCAAGCGGGTTCCGCCGACGAAGCCCGGTTTGAGCGTCCGCGTGGTTCGCTCGATCGCGTGGCTCGCTCGCTCGTTGTCCCCTTTATGACGTCACTGGTATAACAAGACGCCTGAGTTTCAGGGACCCTCTGTCCCTGCGTTTAAGATTATCGTGATTCTCCCTGAGCCAGTTCAATTACTTTTGATGAATCCAAGTCAATTATTATTGTTTTTCTTTCGGTAAATTTTGACCATTTTTTGTAACGGTTGCTGGACCGAATGAACCAGCTGGCGCCCCTAATTTTTGATTGTATAAATTTCCTTAAATAAAGCTGAAACTTGTTATTATTATTTTAATTCATTTTTCGCCCTATTTATTTGTTTTTCTCCCTCAAATTTTCTCGCGCTTGTGTTGAACCCGTCACAACATGCAATCGTTTGATTCATCGAGTCCATCATCTTACCTAATGTATTACGATGTCAATAATATATATGGTTGGGAATGAGTCGACCTCTCCCTTACGCGGAATTTGAATGGATCGAAGATGTGTCAACTTTTAATATAGAATCGATCGCGCTTGATACGCCGCATGGGCCCTCGGAGTTGATTTAGAATATCCGCAGAATTTGCACGACGCGCCCATTGACCTACCGTTTTGTCCAACGCATGATAAGCCCCCAGGCAAGAAGCAGGAAAAATTGTTGGCTACGGTGCATGACAAAACACGTTATGTAATACATTAACGTGCGCTCCAGCAATGTTTGCAGCATGGCCTTCGGGTTTCCAAGATCCATAGAATAATGAAATTCAAAACAATCGTCTTGGCTGCGAACGTATATTGAGTTGAATACTCATTTCCGGACAAACGCCAAGAATGAGTTTGAAAAAATATTATTCAAATTAATGAATAACGCGGTGTTCGGCAAAACGATGGAAGATGTACGCGGCCATGTGTAGGTCAAACTCTTGACTAAATGGGAAGGCAGGTATCGTGCAGAGGCAATGATCGCAAAGCCGAATTTCCATAGTCGTAGCATATTTGCTGAGAATTTAATTGCAGTGGAGCTGCGTAATCTCGAGGTGGAATTTAATGAAACCATATATGTGGGTATGGCAACTTTAGATATTTCTAAGACATGCTTGTACGAATTTCATCATGATTTTATGGTTCCACTGTATCGTGATAAATGCACTGTGATGTATACTGACACTGATAGTCTTATATATCAGATTAAATGTGACGATGTTTATTAAGACATGCGAAGAATGCAAATTTGACACGAGTGACTATCCCACGGACAATGTATATAATATTCCCTGCGTGAACGAAAAGGTCCCAGGACTCATGAAAGATGACAACAATGGCGCAATTATGACCAAGTTTGTCGGGCTCAGGTCAAAAATGTATGCGACCCGCGTTGATGGAAAGGGAGAGACAAAAAAAAGTCAAGGGAGTCGAGACTAATGTCGTTGCGAGGACAATAGGGTTTGATGATTATTTAAAATGTTTGAGAGATGATATGGAAATGACTCACAGTCAATCGTGCATTCGATCGACATTGCATCAGGTATATATCATCAGTAGGTAAACCAGACTGATTCTGGACCAAGTGGCGGCGAGGGGTATGTGGTGGCGGGGGAGGCGGGTCGTAGTGGTGGTGAGGGGTATGCGGTGGCCGGATGGCGCCCCCCGACCGCAGGTCCCTTGCCTAGGAGCTGTGCGGTCCCCGCAGCTCCCCACCATGCCCGCGTAGGTTGTCCGTTTCAGGGCTGTGGATGGTTCGATGGGAGAGAGATGGATAGATGTGGGAAATGATGGGTGTGAGAGAGATGGGTGGATGGATGGGGAGACTGATTGGTGTGAGAGAGATGGATGTGCAGATGGAAACATCTGAACTCTCTGATGATCGGGCACTGTTCTTAAGTCACAGCAGAAGTGATCAACGAGGGTTAAAAGTACACTTAGACATCTTTTTGTACGACATTGCAGCGTTCGAAGCAAAAATAGATATTGACAGTGTATGACATCATGTCGTTGATCGTTCTTCGCTCTTGCGATCAATATCTAATATGCACGTGGAGTAAAAGTGTTCAGTTGCCGATTCGTGTATCGTCAAAGGATTCAATTGACGATCCGCTGAAATGGGATCTTTATCATGATTCGTACGAAATATGGCAGCGTTACATAAGGTTCGATTCGGAGTTGAACGAGATCGATGGCAAACATCTTGTACTAGTTATGGCAAAATATCTTCCAAATTATTCTAACAATTTCTGCAATGATCAAGGGAATGTCGACAAAGCTAAAGAAAAAACGATTCGACTGGGTCACACTGCCGGAAATCCCAATCTTTCGGAAGAGAATTTGTCGTTGTACGAGTTATTGACGGATTCACAACAAGTTTTGATATTCCGGTGCATGCAAAAGGCGTATCGCAAAAGGAATAAGTCTTTGATTAACGGCGCTTCGACGAGTACATTGGTTTATCATGCGGACAAATTGTCAACTTCGAAAGTTCAAGCATCGCGCTCGGACGACATCCGGGCCGAGGACATGAAAAATTATAAAGACTATCATCCGGTGATCTTGGAAAACCCAATGATCGTTGACAAATTCATGTTTTTCGTCGAAGTATTAACACCAGCTACCATAAAAATACAACGCTGGTGGCTTCAGCATTATTATAAACCAGGTTCTAAATACTTCAATAAACTCGAGGCCCATTTTTATAAAACGTCTCTCGAGCACAAGTCGTCGTTGTAAAAGAAAATTGTCGGAAAAAAAATTATTTGTCATCGTTGTAAAAAAAAAAAAAAAATGTCGAAAAAAAATTATTGTGTCTGTTGAGCTGTGGTAGTGAATGAATGAATGAATGAATGAATCGATTTATTATGCCCTGAAACTAAATTCGTGGAGAGAAGGAGGAGGAGAATGGTATTTCTAATAAAACGAAAAAAAAAACGAATATTCACAATGAAAAAATGTTTTGTTTATTTAAAAATCCCTCTATTACACAATGCGTGATATACGAATAGCCAAATTCGCAGAGATTTCACATTTTCATTCGCACAACTGTATTTGAAATTTTTGGTTGGGGTGCTTGTGATGGTGGTGATACGCGGGAAGGATAATGAGTGTGCGAGAGAGGGATATTTAAAAAAATGCACACACTCTCGATGAGTGCATTTTTGGAGTGTGCGTGTAGTAGATTAAGAGTATAGGGTTTACACCGTGGGTGTTGTGGGCTCGGCTTGAGTTGAGATATCATGGAAGAATACCGGCCGTAGAGTTTTTGGTGGAATATCGTATGTTCCTTCGGGTTTCGGTGTTGGTTCGGGTTCCTCTTCTTTTATGTACGTATCGTCGTCCTTGTCTTTTTCTGTTAATGGTGTGGTGCAACAACACATAGTAAGAAGGATATATGCGTAGTAGGCTATATATCCCTGACGCATGTATGTGAGTAGTACGATGGCCAAGATGGTTTCACCGTATATAGTTGTCATGGTATAAACGTCCTGTCTCTGTTGCTCTTCTTCTTGGGTAACTGTTGCCAGGAGTTTTTGTTCTATTTCTTTTAGTGAGGTGTCGAATTGCAGCGTCCCTGATGATTGCCGAGGAATAACACTAGCGGCTCGGTTTGATTTTTTATTGTTTACCAAAGGTTTGTACTGTGTGATGTTCGGTATAAGTTGTTTTATGTCCAGCTGAGATTCCGCAATGTAGATTTCGCTGATGGTGTTTTCCAGGATTTGGGTTCCAACGATCATGACGTAGTGTGTTTTTGCTATACAGCCGGGCCGTAGGTTTAGTATACCTATTTTGTCGATTTCGATGAAGATGGCTGCTTCGTAGTCGCATAGAATTTGCACTTTCTCAGGGTGTGGTACTGAAAATAACCAACCTAGGATGGAGTCTAGTTGTTCCCAGTAGGGTTTTTGTTCCTTGATTATTTTTATGTGGCAGTCTTGGTATGATTGGTGTCCTCCGTTCGTTAATAGTAGCAATTCGCAATTTCGATGTTCTGACGTATCGAAAATAGGATAATTGGGAGAACAGATTTCGTATTTTTCCAAATGTTGGCATCGAGGGAACTCGTTCTTGGGTATAAGCGCATATTTGTCCATTTCTCTTGAGATGATGATGTGTGACGCTCTGGGTTCAACATATGCTGCTCCTTGGCTATTGTTTCCGATTATTTGTGGTATTGGGAGGGGATAAAGGTTATATGTAATGAATCTTGCGGGTTCCAGGAGAGGGATGTGCATAACAATTATTATTTTCTTATCGTGATGAAAGGTTGCTATACGGGAAATTTTTGATAAGGCCCCGGTGTGGATTTCGTCTAGAGACACTGGAAAAAGATATTGGCGATGAGATTCAATGAAACATTTGATTATGAGTTCCATTGTGGTGGGGCTAAGTAATTCTGGGTGTAGAAGTCCTATTTTAATGAATGATAATGCGTCGACTATTGCGCGGAGACTCGAAAGATATGTATCGGCAATGTTGTCTATACTGTTTTTCCATTCAATTAGATTCTGCATGTACATCATATAGGTTGTTGCATTTTCAAATGTTTGAGTTAAATCTGACCAAGTTTCTTTGTGTTGTTTTTCCATTGTATTTAGTCGTATTATCATGTCGTGTAATTCTGATCGTACGATATGGATTTGATCTCTTATAAGAAGAGTCATTTTCTTTTGATTTTGATGGAGTTGATTAATATAGTTGTTGTAATAAGCCGCGTCATCGTTATTGAGAGTTCCGAAACGATTTTCACTAATTGCACCAATGAACCCGAATGGAACGCTTCTATTGGTAATTGGTTCGATTCCTTCCTGTTTTCTGATGTAATTGAGATATTTTTTTGTACGAGCGTCAATTGCGGCACGAGCCGAAGGCGAGTGCCGTAATGACACTCGTACTCGTGTGAATTGTGACGTTGTCACTTTTGTTGCCAGCTGTCGAGCCGCGGCGAGAGCTACCGGATCCCAGTCTGGGACCGGCTTTTTCTTTTTTATCTGATTTCAGCCCCGAGGATCGAGGAGGACCAAACGAAAAGTCCAGCCCGCAGAGAAAAATCACCAAAATTCCCCCCCGAATACTTTCGCGAACGCGAGCGAGCGACCCGCCGAACAAGCGAACAATAAATTCGCTCCAAACTCTCGCTCTTGACCCATTTTCATTATTTCTCCCTCCCTCCCCCGCGTGTCAATTTTCGTGTTCCCCTTAGCCCTTAGCCCCGCATACACTCGTTTTCGCGACAAGCGTCAAGTCGCGGAAACCGTGTCACGCATCGTTCCTCCGATAAGACTTGTCCGTCGAGTCGGAGGAAACCCAACGGTTTCCGCGGCGTCGAGACGCGTTTGCGACAAAACCACCGCGACTCGCCACGCCTGGTTTGACAGCCGTGGGCGCCGCCATCTTGTTAGAGCCTCGGTCTCGCGAGGCAGACAGCGTGGCGCCAGCGCCCGGTCGCGAGGACAGCGTCGGCGCCACCTGTGTGCGATCTCGCGAGGCCGGCGCTCAATACCGGATCGATAATCAGCCGGCGCTAAAGCCGCGTTCTGATTGGCTATCGGACTTCGCGAAGCTTCGAGAGCGTCCCGAGGAGCTCGAGGAGACGCTGAAGTTCTCTCTCTTCCGCTTTGGACTCGGCACGGTGCACATCGCGTCCCGTTTTTCGTGCTTTATTTTCGAGTTTTCTGTGCCAAATTATCCAAGTTAAAATATTTACGACGACCCGGCTTCCCGAAGGACCACTCTCTGGACCGTTTGAATTACGTTTCGTCATCGAGTTCTCCGATTTTCCTCTCAAAAATCGAGAAAACCGGTGAGTCCTTTGATATTTGCCGGGCGTGCGACGCCATTTTCCCGTTGTCGTTTGATTCTCCCCAAACTCCAAAATTTTCGTTTTCGTGTGCTTTCTCGAACTTTTCGTTCGAGAAAGAGATTGTTTCGTCGGTCAGTCGACGCGACGAGTGTTGTGAGATCGAGTCCGTCCCCTGTGAATTATTTGAGAAGTCATTTTGCCCCTTTTGTTTCGCCATTTTCCCCAATAATTTTTCGAGTCATAATTTCGCGTTTTCGAGTCCCGTCGACATATTTTCGTGCATTCCCATCGTCGATCGCCCGCCTCGTGTCCCTTTTTCGTTAAATTAACCCCGTTTTCGCGTATTTTTGTGTGTTTTCGTGCGAGGCGAGCAAAGCTTTGTTTTGCTCAATCGGCCGCGTCGTCGCAGCCGATTCGAGCGTCCGCGTGGTTTGTTCGATCGCGTGGCTTGCTCCTTCGCGTTCCCCTTTTTGTCACTGGTATTGTAAGACGCCTGAGTTTCAGGGACCCTCTGTCCCTGCGTTAAAGATTATCGTGATTCTCCCTGAGCCAGTTCTAATAATTTCATTAATTAAAATCATTGATTATTGTTTTCGTTCGCTAAATTTTGGCCCTTTTTGTAACGGTTGCTGAACCGACAGAACCAGCTGGCGCCCCGAATTTTCCATTGTATAAAATCTGCTAAATAAATCCGAAACTTATTTTTATTATTTTAATTCATTTTTCGCAGCGTTTATTTATTTTTCCCGCACAATTTCTCTTGCGCTTGTGTCGAACCCGTCACAGAATATATATCGAAAGTCGAGGCGAATGCGGCAAACGCGCGATGTACTTCATTGTTTTTCGCACATGTTGCGTACAATATTTTTTGTGATACTTGCCTCGAAAGTTCGATTTGAGGTTCGAAATACATCGACAGACATCTGACAGTTAAGCTATTTGGCACATGAATGTCCGCACTAGTGCGGTAAAGTCTTCTCACCGTGCGGTAAAGTCCACATTACCGCACTAGTGCGGTAAAGTAAGACAAAAGAGCAAACGTTGAGAAATAGGCTACTTTCGCCACGGCAAACGCGAACCGAAAATCGCTTTTTTGTGATACTTGCCTCGAAAGTGCGATTTTCGGTTGGCGTTTTCCGTGGCGAAAGTAGCCTATTTCTCAACGCTTGCTCTTTTGTCTTACTTTACCGCACTAGTGCGGTAATGTGGACTTTACCGCACGGTGAGAAGACTTTACCGCACTAGTGCGGACATTCATATGTCAGATAGCTTAACTGTCAGATGTCAGTCGATGTTTTTTGATCCTCAAATCGAACTTTCGAGGCAAGTATCACAAAAAATATTGTACGCAACATGTGCGAAAAACAACGAAGTACATCGCGCGTTTGCCGCATTCGCCTCGACTTATGATACATATTCGCACTCGTACGAGTGTATTACGGCACTCGCCTTCGGCTCGTGCCGCAATTCACACTCGCACTCGTACGAGTGTATTACGGCACTCGCCTTCGGCTCGTGCCGCAATTCACACTCGTACTCGTGCGAATATGTATCATAAGCCTTCGGCTCATGCGGCAACTTCACGCGCGATGTAATTCGTCGCTTTCCGCACTTGTTGCGTAAAATACTATTTCGGGGCAAGTATCACAAAAACCTTCTTTTTCCTTTTTTTCTTCATCTTATTCACTCCAAATAAAAAATAAAAAAATGGAAATTTGTCATAGAACATGAAAGAGTCCAACGAGTCATCGCATGTTTACGCTAGACCTACCCTGTAGCTCGAGGAAATGCACTCCAGAGCCGCTTTCTCATATCCATAGTAAGTCTTCGGACTTCCTGCGACAAATTTCCATATTCAAGACAAAGAAGAAGAAGAAGAAGAATGAAAAATAAAACAATTAATGCAGTCATATGGTGAAGCATCATACAGTCTACACCGTGATACCTCTTTCCTTTTCTATATTTTTTTTTCATCCTATGTTGAACCATTTCCGCCCTATGCAGATGTCACATTTTCTCCTACATTTGAATGAGTATAACCAGTTGTTGTATGTGTTTCAAAATCATTCTATTTCCGGAACAAATTTTGAGAAGAGAAACGTTTCTCATAAAACAAAAGAAAAATTTTGAGGGTTTTGGTGGGGAAAAAAGAAACTTGGAGATGGGAAACGTTTCTTATGAAACAGAAGAAAAATTCGAGGGGGTGTTGGTGGGGAAAAAAAGGAAGTAGTGAGGGGTTTTGGAAAAATTCTAACAAATTTTCAAAATCGGTTCATAACTCTCCGACACATTCATCTCGAACGTTTCGCGCTCTCCACAAAAATATTTTTTCGTGAGTGTGCTCTCGAAAAAAAAAAACAAAAAAGGAAGTTCAAAATGGCCTCGCAAAGTATATCAAGTAATTGTGACAGTGTGTTATCATGCAAGCCGACCAGATCGGCGTACTTGTTCAGTGAGGAGGAAAAGGATGCAGTGACATTAACATCCAATACATGTGTCATTCACATGTTATTGGAAAGCCGCAATCTGCCCGCGCGGAACAACAGTCGTCCTCTGCGGGGTCGGCCTCCATGAAGGAGGTGGTGGTGCGCAATTTTACAAGTTGGAAGCTATACGAAGACATTCGTCGTGTCCATTCATTGAGTTGAATTGTAAATATTGCAACAAGTGCGACAAGCGATTGTTTCAACTCGTGCCGGAGCAGATCTGTCCAGATTGCAAATTGTTGTTCCGCGAAGTATTAACGCCAGCCGCCATAAAAATACAACGCTGGTGGCTTCAGCATGATTATAAACCCGGTTCCAAATACTGCAATAAACTCAAGGCCCATTTTTATAAAGTGTCGCTCTCGAGCATGAGCGAAAAAACAGTGATAAAATAGAACTTTCGTCGAAACGTTTGCGCCTCGATTAAGTCTACGTGGATTCGCGTATCCTCTCTCTCTCTCTCTCTCTCATGTATACTCCTCGGCACAGCGCTTGTCTCTCGAACCAATTATCATCTACATTTATCGAAAAATTTCGAGGGTGTTGGTGGGGAAAAAAGAAAAAAAGAAATTGGAGAAGAGAAACGTTTCTTATGAAACGAAAGAAAATTTCGAGGGGGTGTTGGTGGGGAAAAAAAGAAAGTAGTGAGGGGTTTTGGAAAAATTCTAACAAAATTTCAAAATCGATTCACAACTCTCCGACACATTCATCTGGAATGTTTCGCGCTCTCCACAAAAATATTCTTTCGCGTGTGCCCTCGAAAAAAAAAACAAAAAAGAAGTTCAAAATGACCTCACAAATTACAACAAGTGTTTGTGACAGTACGACGCCGTGCAAGCCGACCAGATTGGTGTACTTGTACACTGAGGAGGACATGGATGCATTGTCAAGGACATCCAATACATGTATCGTTCACATGTATTGGAAAAGTCAAATCTCCCCGCGCCTAACAATACGAGACCTCTGCGGGATATGCGCCCATGAGGGTGGTGGTGCGCAGTTTTATCGGTCGGGAGCCATACGAAGACATGGGTCGGGTAAACTTCATGAGTCAACGTTGAAGTATTGCAACGCTTGCAACAAGCCACTGTTCCAAATCGTGCCGGAGCAGATCTGTCCAGATTGCAAATAAGGTGAGTTTTTATTTCATCATTTTTTTGAATTATGAAGCGAGGCTGACTTCAAGTTACAAATATATAAAAAAAAAATTTTTTTACTCTGTTTCAGATTTCACCATGCTGAAAGTGAATTATTAAGAATTTTTTTCATTGTAAAATCAAAATTGCAATATTGAAAAGTGTTTTCGCATTACTATGAAATTTGTGAGAAATTTTTTTCTGCTTCTATATTTTTTCTGTCTGTAAAGAAAATGAAGATTTTTGCAAAATAAAATGAAAAAAAAGTGAAAATTGAAAAAAAATGGAAATCGAGTGTGAATTTTTTTTTTTTTTTAATATCCCTCTCTCGCACACCCCATTATACTTCCCGCATATCTCTCTCTCTCTCTTTCTCTCTTTCTCTCTTCCTCTCATCTATACCCCTCGGCACACCACTTTTCTCTCGAACCAATTATCATCCACATCTATCCTTCTCCCTTACACTCTTCTCCCCATTTACCTGACTCCCTCACACATAGGCCCAATCACGAAGGGCTCATGCCACCGCACACCCCGCACCACCATCTATCCACCTCTCTCTCACACTCCATGCAACTGGCTCCAGCTCCACGTCCATCTCTCTCACACCAGTTAGCCTCCCCATCCATCCATCTCTCTGACACCCATCATTTCCCACATCTATCCATCTCTCACACCCATCATTTCCCCGCATCTATTCATCTCTCTCCCACACCCCACCATCCACGGTCCCAAAACAGACAACCTACGCGGGAGGGGCATGGTGGGGAGTTCCGGGGCTCCACAGCTTTTAGGCAAGGGACCTGCGGTGACCCGCCTCCCCCGCCACCGCATACCCCCCGCCACAACTTGAGCCAGAAACCCCCTGATTATTCTACTTCGAAGTCAAAGTGCAAACTGAAGTCATATTCTGAATCAACATCAAAGGTCCAAAGTCAAAGTCATAATCACGTCAAAGACTCCACTCTAGAGCAATTTACGATAGTTACCAAATCATCTGATTGTGAGTCAACCTTCACGCATCTATCTCACCGCAGCCTCAAGCATTCTACAAGAACCAGCCATCTTCAAGAATCTCCAACCAATTGGTCCGCATCTGTTTACCAGTCTACAAAAAAGGTCAGAGATCAGTCGGGAACTCTGTTTGAAAGAGAATCCACCAAACCTCAATTTATAAAGAACAATTCTACCACGTCACCGTTCACCAGCAAAAATCCCGTCACCGACCCGCTAATTCTGTACTAAAGATGTCAACTAAATTAATCGCGCTTGTAATACTTTTGTCTATTTAATATAATAAATTATTAACGTGAGTAATTTTAAGTAAACGGGACCCTAACTCTATTCCCGCGCTAAGTCCCGAATAGATCAGTGACAATCCTCCCGCGCATCTCTCCATATCGAAGACGAGACTTCCGTCCCTGGGTAAAGGACTTGATTGTCTTAACCCGAAAGCGAAGTCAAAACCGTGTTGCGTCTTCTCCAATTCCGATAAGCTCACGAGGACGTAACACGAGGCAAAAGATAATGATTCGGAAAGACGCTCTGACTGCGACCAAGCGACCGATTTGTTTGTGGGGTCGCGCCAAGAAGATAAGGCACCATCAAACTCACGTATCGCCATGGCCAAGGTAAACAGAACAGAGCGGCTCCGAAGGCAAAAGACAAAGGCTTGAAACAGTTTTATTTTTGATTTAGCTAGCTTTTTATAAATTTACGCGATATTTATTTAAAAAAATAAAATGTGTTTTCATGAAGATACAAATTTTATAATGAATTATATTCATTTATATCAAGCATGGCCATGTAATTATTTCTTCTTCCTTAAATTTCACGTTTATAAACGATCGTCGTCTGTGTTATAATGAATGATAAAAAAAAAAAACAGTTGCGCTTATCTTATTGGGCTAGAGATTCCCTCGTTGGCTCTTTCTCCTGTCCCAGGGCCTAGTGCGTATCGACGTCTTTTCCTTTCCTCCGTTAGACGAATGAAGATATTCTGGGATGATCGGTTGACAGTCACTTGAACTTTTCTTAAGGAGATGTGGCACATTCGACGGCCCCGGAACGAAAGAGAGAGAGAGAGCCTGAGATAAATTTTCTTGAATAGTGAGCTCGATTAAAGCTATCGAAGCTCACGCCCATTTCGAATATTTGGGGGAATCTCACGACCGCCTTCTGCACAGACCGTGAGTTCAAATTTGAATTATTCTTCTCGTTACAGGCTCCAACCGCTGGGCAAGCCAAAGCGATTGGAGGCGCCGAAGCTAAACTGTAACTTGCTCGCGTTCCAAAGATCGTCAGCCGGGAGGCGGAGACAGCGCTCTCGGTCACAAGATTAAATAACGAAGGGAAAGAACAATAATAGCAGGGCAAAAGAAAATAGCAAAAGGACGAGCGGGAACGTCGCAACAAAATGAAGGTAACTCGCCGACAGGCGTTAGGAAAGTTGTTGCGACGAACCGCCCGTACGGCCAAGCCAAGATAGGTAGACCGGTAAAGCGGCGGAATAATACAAAACATACGCCAGGTGAGGATTGCGCCGCACGAAAGGCAGGACGCAAACCACTAAAGTAATTAATACGATATTAAACTAACGCCGTTACTCAAAACTCGAAATTGCGCAACAATAAACAGTCCAAGGACCAATCCCCAAAAATACGCGAAACTACAGCGAGAGAGTCGAAACAATAAATCGCAATCAGTACGCCGGAGAATAAAGGGAATAAGCGACATTGGGCCAAATAATGAAATAATCGAAATACACAATATAATAAATGTGCCAAAGAAATACGCAAGAGAATCAACGAAAATACTCGATACCAGACAAAAAGGACACGTAGTCAAAATTGTATAAATGCGAAAACTAATAAGTGAAATATACGATGTTATACAAAGGAACCGAGACCGAGTCACCGAGCACGTTAACACGCGCTTCGCCGTAGCCCGAGTGGCATACCTACGAGAGCGACAGAGATGGAGCGCAAACAAACTCGCGCGGGCCGGCTTGTTCGAGGCCACGCGCGACAAAGGGAATTCTTCGAGCGGCGACGAAAAGACAACGTAATATAATGATTCGTCGCTCGAAGAATCCTTACAACGAAATTACCGAGCTCAGTTTCTTTATGATGAAATTAATAAAAGACAACGAAAGGGTTCGCAAAATTATTACCCAAATCGTAAAATACAACGAAATATTTGAGACGTCTTTTATGCGCGGCTCGGGTCGTTTGCTCGGTTATTGACTCTAACAAAGCAACGAAAAGATACAGGCGAGAAGCCGGGGGCGGATGGCCAAAATGCCCGGAAATGCCAACCCGCTAACTCCCTGTATCGACAAGGAAACTCTACTAAAAGACTTTCCGGGAGGGCCAACAATACTCGCCATCCCGATGATCGCGCAACCAAATAATTAACGTCGAGCAAACAACCGTACGCGATTGAAGAGAAAATATAGATCGGTCTTACCGAGAAACTCTGTAGATCCGCGGGACACCAAAACTCTCGAAAAGGCAAAAGATACGGAAGAAGGCAGCAAAGGCAGAAGTCGACGGTGTCCTCTCAAGGCGGGCGCTGGCTGGAGACTAAATTGCGTAACTCGCGAACTCTATTCCTTCCGCTGCCACCCCACATGGTGTTCGGCGGCAAATTTGAATTCCGCGCACCGCCGATTGATCAGATCGACGGTACGCGAAGCGATCAATTAAACAATTCTATACTTTACCGCCGATGGCCTCTCGAAAGACCATCGCCCCTTACATCTAGGCCGGCTGTGCCTCGGGTGCGCTCCCTCTGCGGATCTGGGCGACGTCCATGACGGGGAGGAGGGGAGGTCTCACTCGCGGCTCGCGGATCAATGCGAGTCGTGGTGGACCCACACGCCTCTTGGCGAACAGCACCTCCACCCCTGGTATTTTCCGGATCCCGCTACGATGAGGCGCCGTGGTTAGCGGACCGTGGCACCCGAGGTTACAGCCGTGGACGTAGCAACTACTCGGTTGCAACGGCGAGGAGGTCACGGGGGGCATCAACGAATGGCCTCAGAACCAGCGTGTACCTCCGACCGTCCACGGCGAGTCACGATGGTCCCGACTCAAAATGTTCGACAGAGACGACGGTCCCCCAAGAAGCGGAGCGGCAAAGCAAGGCATAAGACAAAAAGGTGTTTTCCTCGCGAGAAACAAGCGGTGGAGCGATGCGCGAGAAACGCTACAAGATAATCAAAGCTAAAAAGGGAGCAGGTAGCTCGCGCGTTCCTCGGTAATTCCGAAATATGACTCAAATTACTATGATCTCAATTAAATAATCCCAACTACTCAATCTCAAAATACGGCGGTCTCAACTCGCCAACGAAACCGAACTCCAAATAATTCGCGACAACAGCTAAAAGTTAGATTACCGGGTCGTTGTCACTCGGTGATCGGGCGCGGTTCTTACAAACTAAAAATGAATATAAGGGTAACCGCGGTGCTAAAAATTATTATGCGATGCGTGTGTATAAGACACATCCACAAATCTCCTACGGCGACGACGTTTTGACCATTGTACAACGAGAAGGGACAATCGCAAATGAAAATAAAAGCAATCGAACAAGGCTCCCGATCCAGGGTAAAGGCCTCAATTGCTTTGACCAAAAGAGGAGTCAATACCGTGTTGCGTCCTCCCTAAAATCCGATAAGCTAACGGGGACGTAACAAAGCGTTTTGAAGAGAATGCAGATCGTGTGCGAGATCGTTGTCATCTGACGGGGCAGTTTAGAGGTCCATTTCATTCCAACTGCAATTTGAATTTTCAGCATCATTATGCCATTCCAATCATTTTCCACAATTTGTCCGGTCATGACGCGCATTTTATCATCAAATAAGTGTCCACAGCGTTTGCGGGGAAAACTGATTTACTCTCAATAACCAAAGAGAAATATATTTCATTCACAAAGACGGTAGAATCTTCGTCGGCAAACTACAAAAAAACAAATTAAACTTCGTTTCATAGACTCCTCCAAATTCTTGAATACGAGTCTTGATGAATTAGCATCTCTCCTCTCAGCAGATCAACTAAAGATTGCAAAGTCTCAATTTCAAAGTATCCCACCGAATGAATTTGCATTGTTAACTCGTAAAAGGGTTTTTCTCTACGAGTATATAGACAGTTTTGAAAAGCTGGACGAAACGCAGCTTCCACCACGGAATGCTTTTTATAGTTCCTTGACCGACGAGACGGTTTCCGAGGATGACTATAAACATGCGCAAACTGTATGGGAGTGATTTTACCCGCAAACGCTCGGAGAATATAGCGATCTTTACCTGAAGACGAACGTATAGCTGTTGGCCGATATTTTCGAAGACTTCCGAGACAAATGTCAACAAAGCTATGGCCTCGACCCCGCTCATTATTTCACTCTCCTAGGCTATACCTGGGATGCTATGACTGCTATGTAGAAATACACAGAGATCAAGTTTGAACTGCTCACCGACATCGATATGGTGCTTTTCATAGAAAGAGGCGTACGCGGAGGTTTGAGTCAATTTTCAAAGAGGTATGCATGTGCTAATAACAAGTATATGGAGTCCTTCGATTCATCGAAAGAAACATCATACTTGATGTACTATGATGTAAATAATTTGAACGGATGGGCGATGAGTCAACCGTTGCCATATGCAAATTTTGAATGGATTGAAGATGTCTCGAGCTTCAATATTGACTCTCCCAATCTGTCAAAAGGATATTTCCTTGAGGTTGATCTGGAATATCCCTCATACTTGCACGATAAGCACAGGGATCTACCTTTTTGTCCAGAACACAGTAAACCTCCGCGTAAGCGTCAAGAGAAATTGCTCGCCACCGTTTCAGACAAAGAACGCTATGTTATTCATTATCGAACTCTTCAACATTGTTTGCAACATGGATTGAAGTTGAAGAAAATTCATAGAATATTACAGTTCATCGAATCAGCCTGGTTAGCAAAGTGCATTGACTTAAACACGCAATTGAAAAACCGCTCTACAAAAGATTTTGATAAAACCATGTATAAACTAATGAATATTGCAGATTTCAGGAATACAATGGAAGATGTGTGTTACGTCATCCCATAATCTCTCCCTATTTTCCTATCATTTCACCCTACCTCATTTAACCATACTAAAAACGTCCCCCAACTCACATTAAACTCCCCCATCTTAAACAACACTCAGAACGCCGTCATATTCAAGGAAAATAGGACAAATCAATACAGACCTTGGAAACTATGCAGCAGCAGCATTGATGAAGTGACAGAAAGCAGCCCTCTTCACTATCAACCCGATGGCCGAAATATCAAAGGAATAGATGCACTCTTCAACCCGCACAGACGGAAATCTACATCACGAATGCCACCAGGGGACAGGCAACGCACCGAGGAAGAGTCACCCCTATCCATCCTCAAGACTGCCCCTCCATATCGGACTACGCCGCGTATCCTCGATTCACCTTCAAGAAGGTCAACCCTTCTCCGCACCACCGAGAGAACATCTGATTTACGCCACAAGACCATCACCAAATATTAGATGCACCCACCATCGGCGCCGCCAAGTCGGCGTGCCGAACAGGAAAAGAATTTAATGAACTACAAACTACATGGACAAGAGAATAAAACTAGGACCAAGGTCACCGTTCCTCCTGCAATAAAACTAATATGGTCACGCATTTCCATAAAATATGGAAATGGTTATATGAAAAACCTGAGAGAATAAAGCAACGGATCGCTCATACGGGACACCACCAGGCAATATTTCCAAGAAGAACTTCATCCTTATGAACAATAAAACTTCAATTGGATCACCAACGAACTACACCAGAGGCCCAGGGCCAAGCCTCCCTCGACTACCCCTCTCGCACTCTGAAGAACCAGAGGGACATGTCATCCAAATTTGGAGAGGGAAAACCCTACCCTGACCACGGGATCCAAAATATATAAACCGGGGAAAACTCCCTGGAGCATCGCAGTTCTTCACAGTCTGTCAACGGAAGTCAATCCAGTATCACAGTCGTTCACAGTCAGTCAACGGCAGTCAACTCGGCATCACAGTCGTCACAGTCAGTCAACGGCAGTCAACTCAGTATCACAGTCAACACAGTCAGTCGTCGAAGTCGAGGTCCAGTAGTCAAAGTCCAGCAGTCAGACAGTCAGCAAGTCATCAGTCAAATCCGAAGTCAAAAGTAAACGCTGTCTCAAACTCTACTTTTCACATCGATTCGTGCCACTTCAAGAATTTACCCCAGTTCACCGAAAAACAGTCTGTCCACCCAGTACTACGAACCTCAGTGCACCGCAACGATACCGATTTCGAACATTCAATATTCATTGATCAACCTGACTTTTTATATATTCGTATCAACATCGATAACCTCGAATCTCGCGCGTTGTCAAATCTATAAGCTATTACGAGGAATTGTACCATCCTCACTTGATGTTGTAATTCAGTGTAAACCCAAAAGGATAAATATACTTACTCTTCGTGTCCGTATTGCAATCCTGTGCGAGAACTTATTCACTAATAAATTCACCGAACCTACTAACGGAAGAAACCAGGAGGAATATTCTGCAACTCTACCAATAAACAGTGAGTATCACTTTTCTACACCTCATCAATAAAAGCGTAGTTCTACGGCGTCCTATTCCGACCCCCATATCAAAGACGCGACTCCCGTCCCAGAGTAAAAGACTTAATTGCCCTGACTCGAAAGAGGGGTCACCACCGTGTTACGTCTCTCCCAAAGCTCGGCTCACTCACCGGGACGTAACACAAATAAAATTTTTGGTGTCAGAAGTGGGATAATAGACGCTTTCGATATGGGAAAAATAGGATGTCTATACCAAGAACTCCACCTAAGAAAACAGAAAAATTACTTGAAGAACTAAGAAGAAGGGAGGAACTTGAAGATTTAGAAAGAAATGGAGAAAGAGAAACGCGTGAAAAAACCTCAAGGATTGCGTCAGAACCTGCCGGTGCGGCAAATTTTCCGACGTCGTCTTGTAGTGCTAAACAAATTCTCGTTGACCCTATTGAAAACCCAGAGACATTAACCGAATACTTTCGTAACTCCCTTGCCGACCTCGAAGCGCGAACAGAACGATTAAATCAAGAACTTATCCAAGTTTCAAAAAACAGAATGCCAGATATTCCGGTCTCAATTAAATATGCGCTCGAAGCAGTCCCAATTTATGACGGACACAATATTCCTTTTGTTCATTTGCTTGAAGGATGCGAGGAAGCCCAGCAAATGATGCTGTGTTGTGCCCACGAGCGCAACCAAATTCCTCAAACTATAAAAGCATCGTCAGCGAACAGGCAATCCACCTGTCGTGCACAACTCATGTAAAAATGCTAAACTAAACCAGGACAAATGCTGACGATCACAGATTTCACAATCGACCGTCCCGATTAATTGAACTCATTGGGAAATAATCCCAAGACATCGGTACGATCGATTGACTAATAATTACCACCTCCATGAATATTGTCAAAACCCCGAAACGAATAAAAGGGAAAGCAACCCGCAACTCAAACAGTCTGCGATCCACTCAGCGATCCGAAGTATTATCACGTCATTGGTCTCGAGGCAATTAACTCGATTGTAACAAACTATTCACAATAAACTTAGAGTTAAAACTGACAGTATTGAGTTGGAGATTGACTCAACCTTGGCAACATCCCGAACAAATCAGTCCCAACCAAACTCGTCCCCACGTGACGATTTGCACGGGCACAACAGCTGGCAGACGCACAACAAAATCTCGCGTGCATCCTCCGAAATAAATTAAGAGGCGAAGCTGGACGCGTTGTCCACGGCGTTGCACTTAACTCAGTCCCAGCATTTATTGAATTTTTAAAATCACTTTACGCCCCAGTAAAAACAATTTATGAGCTCCAGGGTGATTTACGCCGAATTTTTCAAGGGGAAAATGAAAGCGCCCCATCTTACGGAAATCGCGCTAAAGAACTTGGTAACAGAATCTCAGACGAACATAAGGCTGTCGCTGGAGCAGAACTAACCGCAGAAGAAAAGGCAACATTAGATAAGGACTTAACCGCATGTTCCTTCGTAGTTTGAAACCCGAGATAGAAAACAAAATACCAAAAAACCAAACTTTCCAAGAAACAATGACAAAAGCGATAGATATAGAAAGACAACTAAAAGCAAGGAACACGTTACGGAATGTACGCTCTACAAGACCATACAACCCTTCGGGCCCCCAATATCAATCAAGAGATCGGATCCACCATATCCAAGTAAACGCTCCTGTCTGCCAAATTTGCTCGCAAAGAGGACACATCGCCAATCAATGTTTTCAACTCACGAACATGTTTAGAAATCAAGACCGGAAATTCCCGGGTAATACTGACAATTTCCAAAGAAACTTTAAGCCACCAAATCGAGATCACGTAAATAACCAAGACAGAAACCCGTTTCAAAGGGATACCATGCAACCAAGATTCAATTTTCGAGACAAAAATCTAAATAATCAACCAATTATCAATAATACATCCAAACCCGCTATCATTTGCCGCTATTGCAAAAATCCAGGACACTCGACTGAAGAATGTCGAAAAAGAGAATACGTTAATTCACATCGAAATCAGGAACAACCTCACTCAACTACAAGCGGAACACAAAATAGCGAAACCCCGAAAATACCACCGGGAGATAGGCCAACAAGAACCTCGTTTGTACGAAGCATAAGACACGTTGAAGCGGAAGAAAATCAAGAATAACCTCAACGAGTCGCCGTCGTTCTCTTGAACCGCACAAGCAATGTGCCAGTGATTTCTATCGAATCACCAGACCTAGTCGACAAGACCCTTTTAATGATTGATACCGGATCAGTTTTTAATTTGATAAAAAGCCATAAAATCGCACCAGGTGTAGAAATAGACGGGGAAGATATTATTAAAACCAACGGAATAACTAAAAATTATGTTAATACGTTGGAAAAAGTCCAAATACAAGTTTCGGACTCAATCGTAACATTTCACCTAGTCTCGAACGATTTTCCAATCGAAGACGATGGTTTAATCGGGACAGAATTCTTTGATAAACACCGTGCAGATGTTTCGTACTCCGAAAAATGTTTAAAATGGAAAGGGAAGAAACTGCCATTTGTTAAACTTGAAACGATAGTTATTCCTGCACGCACCAGGAAAATGTTCTATGAACGGGTAACCAACCCCGAAATTAAAGAGGGATATCTCCCTAAGCTGACTATAGACGAAGGGATATATCTAGGCAATGCGCTAGTCACGAATAAGAAGGGCAAGGCGCATCTTTATTTAATCAATACTACAGAGAAAGAAATAGAAGTAGCTGAACCAGTCATTGAACTCATTCTATATGAATTCATCTCCTACAACCCCAACGAGGGGATAGGACAATTACCATTAAAGGACGACATAGGGTCCAGCGAAGGAAGAAGTCAATACTCCCCCACGCATGGTGGAGCGAAACCAAGACCTTCCACAATACCTTCTAGCGCTACTCAGCTGTATAAAATCAATACTCAAGACTCTGAAACAAAAGAGAATTCAATTCATCCCGATGAACGGGTCCAACAAATTCTAAATCTAATACGTCTAAATGACCTCAATAAAGAGGAACGTGAAAGCATCGAACGTCAGATAGAAGAATTTCAAGATCGTTACTATCTCCCGGGCGAAAAATTGAAGGCAACAAATGTCATTCAACACCGAATCTCCACAGTAGACGAACTACCCATTAACACGCGGCAATACCGCTACACTCACACTTTGAAAGAGGAAATAAACCGTCAGGTTAACGAATTACTAGATGGACGAATAATCCAACCATCTCAATCTCCGTACAATTCGCCCGTGTGGATTGTACCAAAAAAAGCTGATTCAAAAGGGAACAAGCGTGGGCGCATGGTCCTAGATTATCGTTCACTTAACGAAAAAACCATTGCGGACGCATATCCACTCCCTCTCATTAACGAAATTCTAGATCAGCTCGGAGGAGCTATGTATATCATATCATCAAATTAAGATGCACCCGGATGACCAACACAAAATCACTTTCTCTACATCTTACGGTCATTACGAATTCGCAAGGATGCCATTTGGATTGAAAAATGCACCTGCAACATTTCAACGTCTTATGAATCAATTCTTGACAGGAATACAAGGATCAGACGCATTCGTGTATCTGGACGACATAGTTATATATGCCTCGACATTAGAAGAACACGAAGTAAAACTCGAGCGCCTAGTGAAGTGACTACGGGACGCACAGCTTAAACTTCAACCAGACGAATGTGAATTTCTTCGACCAGAAGTTATATATCTAGGACACGTCATTGGTAAAGAGGGTGTGCGACCAGACCCCTCCAAGCTAACCGCAGTAAAAGAATTTCCATGTCCCAAGACTGTTAAGAACGTACGACAATTTCTAGGACTTGTCGGTTATTACAGAAGATTTATCAAGAATTTTTCTCAAATCGCGAAGCCACTTACCACATTGTTAAAAAAGGAAGGTGTATTTCATTGGGATGAACCACAACAGGAAGCTTTTGAAAAACTTCGAGATTTACTATGCCAAGAACCGGTTTTACAATATCCAGATTTCACTCAACAATTCATTGTAACTACGGATGCTTTAGGCTTTGCCGTAGGAGGAATCCTCAGTCAAGGAACCTTGGGGAAGGATCGCCCCATAGCCTACACCTCACGTGTACTGAATAACACGGAACAAAAATACAGCACATACGAGAAGGAAGCCGTCGCAATACTACACGCAGTATCGCGATTTCGACCATATTTATATGGAAGACGATTCAAATTGGTAACGGAAAACTAATATGAACGCTGACGCATTATCACTAAACCCAGCCGGGAAAGGAATAGCAGAAAGAAGAATGGAACGCATACACCCAATACGCAAGAGGAACGACTCCGACACCGAAGGAAAAGAACCAATAGCTAGAAGATTACGTAGTGCTTCGACACAGGACCACCAGGAAGAAAAGGAACAACCTCAGGAACCATCTACCCACTCCGCCGACGAAGATCAACCAATAGCCCGACGTCTACGAAGTACAGGAAGGAGCATCGAAACAAAAATCACCGAACCAGTGAAAAGGACTGCGAATAAACTAATGAAGAAATTGAAATGCCAACTACGCCAGGTACAAGAAGAGAGACACGCGGAATCAACCAAAGCCGAACAGGAACCGTTGGACAATCTGATGTGCGAAGAAACCTTCAGCATATCAGGCGATGAATCCGAAGACTACTATTTTGATCAAGTAGATGGAGCTTCGAAACTTAGTACCGACAGCAACTCTGAAAAGGAAATCGAAAGAGAAGACATCGACACTCCCACCTTGAAAGGAAAGTACTTGCCCGCTGAGGTAAGGGAACAATTGTTTATGAGGAAAGACAACTACCTGTATTTTATTTCTGAGACAGGGGAACCTTGTGACGACGGGTCAAGATGTCTGTTCGAAAGACGCGCGCTACCCAAATTTTCGAAGGCAAGGATTGGAGACATCAAAATCGTGAAAAATAACTCCAAGGTGCACGTCGGAATAATAATTAAAGACATGAACGGGACCTGAATGGACCAACAACAGCTACTAAATACCTGCAGCAAAATCGGTACAGAGTTACAAGGAGTACATCTACCTACAATCAGTATGGCTAAAACAAAGGAAATCAACGGAACCAATTGGGAAAGAGTGATCAAATCTGTACACAATGGTATGAGAAACCTTCCGACAAAATTAACAGTTTGTTTAGGCCAAATACAATATCCGACAAAAGAAAAACGCGAGGAGATAATGAAGGAAGCTCACGACTCAGCCTTGGGTGGACACAAAGGAGTAACCAAATCATACAACCGGATTCGTCAATGCTACTACTGGGAAAACATGAAGGAAGATATACAACAATTCATTACCCGATGTTTAAAGTGTCATATAAAGAAACTAGTATGAGTCAAAACTAAATAACCAATGATAATTACAGATACACCTGACTCAGCATTTGACAAGATAGCTATGGACATAGTTGGACCTCTGCCTCTGACAAGAAGACACAATGAATATATGCTCACCATCCAAGATTTATTAACAAAGTATTGTCTCGCAATACCACTAAAGAGAGCCACATCAGCAAACATCGCCGATGTACGCATCAAAAAATTCATATGCACTTTTGGAGCACCAAAAGTTATACTAACTGATCAGGGTGCCAATTTTTTGAGCAATTTAATGAAAGGGGTAGCAAAACGATTCAAGATTAAGCAATGTCGGACTACAGCTTATCACCCTCAGTCGAATGGATCATTGGAACGTTCACATCATTCACTAGTAGAATATCTGAAACAATACATAGACAAGGACAACGAATGGGACGAATGGTTAGAATTGGCAATGTTTTCCTACAACACCAGCGTTCATGAAGGCACAAAACATACCGCATACGAACTAGTATTTGGGAAACTGGCTCGACAACCCTCATTTAAACGAGAATCTGAAGAAGAACAAAGGACATATGGAGATTATTTGACGGATTGAATAATTAGACTTCATGACATCCAAGAAATTGCGAAGGGGAACCTAATAATTGCAAAGGAAAAATCAAAGAAATATTACGACAAGAAGATAAACCCACAGGAATTCAGTTTAGGAGACAAGGTGTTTTTACAACGAGGACAAAAACAAGGAAAATTTGAAGACCACTATAATGGGCCATACGAAGTCATCAAAATTAAAAGAGATGGAAACATCAAAATTAAAGTGGGACAAGAAACCCGAATAGTCCATCCAAACCGACTCCGCCTATGACCCTTAAACTTAAGTGAAAGTAGCAGCGATGAGTGAACAGTAACAATCACTTTCCTTTCATACAGAAATGGCACGTGACCAACTATATGTCATTGCCATAGAGTATTTCATGGCCAATCCAAACACATTCATACGCAAAGAAGTAGCCGTAAAATATCACTACTGGGAAAGCATATAGACTCTTGGATCCTCGGACCACCAGGAGAGTATTCAGTACTACCAGAATCTATAAAAAAAATTTCTCATCAGACCAGCCACAGGCAGCTGAAATTCGCCAACAAATCAGAGAGAGACTAAACCAACTCAACCTTCCAAACCTCTGTCAACTATATATAAGGGAGCTCACACAACCCGCACAAATTTTGGAAACCTTGGCTAAACAGCACCGATTCCAAGAAACATACATCAACGACCAGAGCGGCGATCCCGAAGAAGGACGACATCAGTGCATCATTCAACTTACAACTTTACCCATTTCAGCTTGTTTTGGATTTGGAGACACGAAGAAGAGGCTCGAGCAGACACCGCCCGAAACGCGCTAAGATACCTCAAATTCATCGCCCAAGGACCAGCCACAAGTGACCCATAAAAACATGAGGACATGTAAAGGAGCATCGCGGTTTTTCACCCACGACGCTCTGACTGAAGGGGGGAGGTGTTACGTCATCCCATAATCTCTCCCTACTTTCCTATCATTTCACCCTACTTCATTTGACCATACTAAAAACGTCCCCCAACTAACATTAAACTCCCCCATCTTAAACAACACTCAGAACGCCGTCATATTCAAGGAAAATAGGACAAATCAATACAGACCTTGGAAACTATGCAGCAGCACCATTGATGAAATGACAGAAAGCAGCCCTCTTCACCATCAACCCGATGCCCGAAATATCAGAGGAATAGATGCACTCTTCAACCCGCACAGACGGAAATCTACACCACGAATGCAACCAGAAGACAGGCAACGCACCGAGGAAGAGTCACCCCTATCCACCCTCAAGACTGTCCCTCCATATCGGACTGCGCCGCATATCCTCGATTTACCTTCAAGAAGGTCAACCCTTCTCCGCACCACCGAGAGAACATCTGATTTACGCCACAAGACCATCACCAAATATTAGATGCACCCACCATCGGCGCCGCCAAGTCGGCGTGCCGAACGGGAAAAGAATTTAATAAACTACACACCAAATGGACAAAAGAATAAAACTAGGACCAAGGTCACCGTGCCTCCTGCAATAAAACTAATATGGTCACACATTTCCATAAAATATGGAAATGGTTATATGAAAAACCTGTGGAGAATAAAGCAACGGGAACGCTCATACGGGACACCACCAGGCAATATTTCCAAGAAGAACTTCATCCTTATGAACAATAAAACTTCAATTGGATCACCAACGAACTACACCAGAGGCCCAAGGCCAAGCCTCCCTCGACTACCCCTCTCGCACTCTAAAGAACCAGAGGGACACGTCATCCAAATTTGGAGAGGGAAAACCCTACCCTGACCACGGGTTCCAAAATATATAAACCGGGGAAAACTCCCTGGAGCATGTCAGTCAGTCAATGGGAGTCAGTGCAATCAGACATCAGTCAGTCGTCGAAGTCGGAATCGAGCAGTCAAATGTCCAGCAGTCAGACAGTCAGCAAGTCATCAGTCAAATCCGAAGTCAAAAGTAAACGCTGTCTCAAACTCTACTTTTCACATCGATTCGTGCCACTTCAAGAATTTACCCCAGTTCACCGAAAAACAGTCTGTCCACCCAGTGCTACGAACCTCAGTGCACCGCAACGATACCGATTTCGAACATTCAATATTCATTGATCAACCTGACTTTTTATATATTCGTATCAACATCGATAACCTCGAATCTCGCGCGTTGTCAAATCTAGGACAACGCGCGAGATTCGAGGAGGAATATTCTGCAACTCTACCAATAAACAGTGAGTATCACTTTTCTACACCTCCTCAATAAAAGCGTAGTTCTACGGCTTCCTATTCCGACCACCATATCAAAGACGCGACCTCCGTCCCAGAGTAAAGGACTTAATTGCCCTGACTCGAAAGAGGGGTCACCACCGTGGTACGTCTTTCCTAAAGCTTGGCTAACTCACCGGGACGTAACAATGTATACGACACGCGTTGTGGGGAAAAAAAGATGTGAAAAAGGCTAAAGGTGTAAAGGGCAATGTAGTTGCAAAGACGATTGACTTTAACGACTACCTGAAATGCTTGAATGAAGAGATTGAAGTTACACGCTGTCAATCGTCCATTCGTTCTTCACTGCATCAGGTTTACACCATTTCCGAAACGAAAATTGCTCGCACGACGACAAACGTTACATTATACCTGGAAGTGTACAAACCCTTCCATGGGGTCACCCTAGAATTCCTCAGTGATGCGTTTTTGAAAGTGTGAGCGAAAGTTGGGGAAAAATGTAATTAGACGTCTATGGAATAAAAATTTTCTACTCTACAATGACTCCCTTTTTTTTCTCCTTCCTCTTTTTCAGAAACCTGTTGCGGTCTACCGGGTCATGCGAAAATTCATTCAGAGTTTTTTTTGAAAGACCTGCTGTGGTCTACTAGGTCATGAGAGAAAAGAGAGTTTTTTTCAGAGACCTGCTGCGGCATACGGAGTCAAACAAAAAAAAACATTCACGGTTTTTTTTACACTTTTTATTGCTTACAAATTGTTCTTACATATCCAACTGTTGTGGGTATTGTCGAACTCGAGCTATTTTACGAACAGTTTCTGCCCACGTTTTCTCAAAACTTTTTCTATTAGATAGATGTCGAGATATTTGACTCGAAGAAGCTCTTGCTCATAAAAGCCTCCCGCGATCACCTCATCTTTACAATCTTTCAAAATGTACGTTACAGGATTGGTTTTTCGTACTTGGTGTATAGTAAATATTTCCGTCGTCCAGTTTGGCGTGTAACCTTTTTCAAACATATTCTTAAATTTACTTATGCGTACTTTATCGTCGATTTTAAATTTCGGCTTTTTTCTTACTACTTCACGTTTATTGAAAACATCGTGGAGCAATTGTTTTTCATTGTCGACATGAACATCTTGCGGTTTCATTTTGATCGTATGATGTTTAGTATCGTTATACTCGGTGATTAACATGTTGAGAATATCAGTCCAGTTCCAGTTTCCGCGGAGACTAAATTGGATCCACATTTTGTTCTTTAGAGTGCGATTGAAGCGTTCACAAATCGATGCTTTCATATTGCTATACGTTGAGTACATGTGAATGTTGAATTTTTTCATCAACGCCTTGAAGTTAGAATTATAAAATTCTTTTCCACGATCGACATGAAGGTTTTTTGTTTTTCGTCCCTCGGCGAGTATCGACTCCATTGCAGCAGTTACATCTTTACCACTCTTTGTCTTCAATGGTTTGTCCCAAGCAAATTTTGAAAATATATCGATGACGGTGAGGAGAAATTTATGGTTAGAGTTGTAATGCCCATAAAATGACATATCGACGAGATCAGCTTGCCACGTCTCATCCAGACCACGAATATCCACATGTCGGCGCGGATAAGTTCGTCGGGCTTGTTCATGCAACTCCTCCACCACAGCACGTTTCTTTGCACTCATTTCTTCTTCACTATGGTATATTTGTCTTTCTCTGCAGGTATCCGTGACGGATCGCGCTTAATCGTCGCCTTTACATATGGGTTAGTTTCCTCTATTTGCTTCAACAGAGAATTGAAGATATTGTTCCGGACTGGTGGAGTGGGCTTCGAAACTTTTCGCTCTCGTGCACCGTTCTTCAAATTCTGCACTTTCTCACGAAGCGTAGCGATCGCGACACGCAATTGATTTTCAAGAGCTAATATTTTTATCTCGAGATCATTCAAATAGTTTCTCAACACAAACAAGTTGACTGCGTCGTAAAGTTGTGTTGCATCACCGACGTTACACACTCGTTTTGTCGCTATATCATAATGACCATCTGTCGTAGTCTTAAATCCAACTCGAGGTTTACCGGGAGAACCCGACGAAGCACTATCATTCAACGACCGTCCAAACACATCGACAGTCATTCTGAGAATGTATGAAAAATGTGACTCCAGCTGCTTAATAAATGATTTCCGCTTCAAATGATTTCGTTGGAATGTGAAGAGTTCCCAGCAGCTTGCGATGCGAGTAGTATTCGAAGACGATCCACTAGCTCGTTTGGATCATCCCAGTGAACATATGTTACATCTTTCCCCGTCACTTTGTACTCTGGTATGAAACCTCCACCTTCATGCATGCCATGCTGCATTTTCGATATATAAGTTTTAAACTTGTGAGAATTATTCTGACGTATTGCACTTTTGGGCTTGTAATTTTTCGATGCGAATTTGTGCTAAGAACAATTTTTTCATAATTCACCAAATCGGGTGGAGTTAAATAGTCCAGCTTGGGTGTTTTTTTAAACAGCAACTCGACCAAGCCAACATTCCGCGAATACTTTTGATCTCCCACATAAATATAATCACTTTTCAAATGGATTGGTGAATCACCAATCATTAATTCATCGCCTGCAAGTTTCCTCACTCCATATGAGACGTCGAGCGTTGTTTTTTTATCGTTACGCAACAGAGTCAAATATTCATAGATTAGATTGTCAACATCTTTCTGTGATTTCTCATCGTCACCAGATGTCAATTTTCTCTGCTCCAAATTTCTCCCGCTTTTGAGTATGATTCTGCTTCGTTCTGCCTGAGGGCGTTTTTGTTCTAGACTCAAAGCACGTGCACTTTTGCTTTCCATCTTTTTATTGATCTATTTCTGTGATCGTGATCTGGCTCACTGAAATAATTTGGATGGAAAGATTGACGGATTTTATAACCTCTCAATGGGTCTACCCGCTGTAACCGATCTTCAACGGCTGTCTCACCTATACACCTTAACACCATCGCTGTATTACTTATCGCTACATGTCGTGGCTATTGCTTTCGTCGGTTGTTGACCTGGCTCCGTACTCACATACACATCGATCGTGATGCGGCTAATTGGTTTACCTACGAATCATTCACTCACACCATCGTAACGTCTTCACGGTCGCTACACATCGCTCTTGATCATCACTACTATTTGCTCCGGTCTCTGCTTCGCAAGTATTATTCTCACAATTTTGTAAATACGTATCGTGTATACTTTGGGCTTTAAATAGCGGCACTTGCTATAGCTTGCCCAATTTGTCTTTAGTGTCTATGCGGTCCTTGCGTGGTGCCTTGACAAGACTGTACATTAGCCGAATTTCCTATAGTTAGGTAGCCGCGATTATTTCTGCTATACTAGGCCCAGTACACTGCTATACTGTACTATAGACTATACTATAGACTATACGATGGTAGTGTTTACACTGCTATAGTGTAGATGAGCCTATTGCTCTCGTTATTTGCGCGTTGAGTCTCCGGCTTTGTACATTTTACTCGTTTTAACTGTGCGATCTGTCATTAATTTATTTTACTATTTTGACAATTTTTAACGACCAGATTATTATTATTATTACTATTAATATACTGTTATATCAGTATATTAAATTATTTTATAGTACTTTACCAATTTTTCAACAACGTGATTATTTTTAACGTCGGGACTTCATTTTCATTTTATTTTATTTTATTTTATTTTATTTTATTACTTTAACAATACTTGTGCCATTATGTCAAGCCGTTGCAGTATCTGCAAGAAATTGGGTAAAAAGGGCGATAAATTGTTCAAATGTTCCGGAGATTGTGGTGAACGCTTCCACTCTGACTGTGCTGTCGCAAAATTCGACCTTGGTCTATCGTCCCTCGACGATGATTCAGTCTTTTTATGTTTCGCGTGTACATCACATTCGTGTCAGATTTGTAAGCGAGTTTTGAATTTAGATAATCAAGATGAGGCTCTCAAATGTACAGGGGATTGCGGTGATTTCTTTCATATAACTTGTGCCTCGCGTAAATTTGGCTTAAAAGCCGATGACGCTGACCTTGCTTCTGATTTTCGCTGTGATCTCTGTCTTATGCAAAGATCCACTGTCACACCACGTACTCCGCATGGCTCGCCCTGCAGAAGATCACTCGTTAACAATAGTAATAACAATGTAAGCCAAAATGATGCGCGATTTGAAGAGCTGATGGCTCAGATGAAGGCGATAAGCGAGATCAGGACCACGCAATTCACAGCTATTAATGCGTCATTAGTGGAATCAAAAGAATCTAATGAGCTTATGAGGACTCAGTTTTCGGCCCAGTTCACGGGAATGAATGAGTCTATAGCCGACATGGGTAGGACAATCGTGGGGTTTGGTCAACGTATTTATACTTTCGAGACGAATAATCATAGTGAAATCGCGATCGTATCTACTTCAGTTCAGAATGAAATTGCTGAGGTATCTGCTGTAGTCCATATTGAGATTGCAGTTGTATCTGCTGCTGTTGAAGATGTGGTTGGTCGCGTTGCTCATATTGAATCTGCTGCTATTTCCGACAAAAATGCGATCATTAGTCGTGTAACTCAGATTGAACTTTCTGACAAATCCGACATGCTGTCATTATCAGGCATGCCTTCGGATATAACAGATAGTCCCAAAAACATTGTTCTCAAGGTGCTAACTGCTCTTGAGTCACCTGATGTAATGAACGATGTTCTTACAATTCGTAATGTTCCACGTAAAGTGAAATCTCAGGAAGCTATTGGGAGTGGAAAAGTTGGAAATTCGATCACTGCAGGGTGCATAGGCACGATCATTGTCAAAATGAAATCGAACACGATGCGTGATCATGTTGTTAGTCAACATGACCACGCGCGACCAATGCGTGACAAAAAGCGTATCAATGTTAAAGAACTGTGGTCCCATAGCCATCCTGATCATCCGGGTCAAATTTTCATTAACGAAGAATTTCCGCAATCCACCTACAATCTCTACCGTCAAGCTAAAGCTAAAGCAAAATCCACACATAGCAGTGTTTGGATTCGCGGTGGGCGGATTTATATGCGCAAATCTCATGGTGCTCCTGCTATACTCATCTCTTCCGACATTGATCTATCGCAACTCGATTGACTATCTGTAAACTTAACTTCTAATCTCACTGGTTGTACGTATGGCAGCTCCAGTCACCTTCATTTAACATCCTTCTCGGAGTTGAGAATTGCACATTTCAATGCAAATTCTCTTTTCGGCCATTTTGATCTTTTCACAGCGCAATTTGGGTCGGGGTTTTTCCATGTGATTGTGATCACAGAGTCTTGGCTCCACTGACTTATTACTGACGACCTAGTCAGGTTCGAAAATTATATACTTGTGTGTCATGATCGACAGGTCAAACATGGAGGTGGCATTGTTGTCTATGTGCACCAGTCTTTAAAAGTTAAGGTGCTAGAGCTCTCCCCGAATATTTCGCTAACTGTTCCGGAGTATATTATAATGGAGATATCGAGTAATGACAATCATCGTGTTCCGTTATCTGCTATTTGTTTTACTTTCATTTTTATCTTTTATTTTGAACTTGTTGCGCTTGCTCCTCTTTGGTGCTCTTTATTGTATTTATTGTATTCTCATGCGTTGAACTATTTCATCGAAATCGTTATGCGTTATTTTTTAGGTTATTTTTGCGACTAGTGTTGTAGAGGTTGAACTCACCAATAGACTGCACAGTCAAATTGTGATTATATCTAGTATGTTTTTGTAAGGTTGTTCCTCAACCATATATTCCTATCTTTTTGTAAATTTTGCCTCAAGGCTTTTTCAGCCAAGGCTTAAACAAAATAAATAAATCAATCAATTAATCAATCAGATGACCAGTCATCATCTCCAACATAACTGTCTTCTTGACTCGTTAAAGTCTTATCCATGGTTTTATCGAGAGAAATGTTTGGCGATGAATAATCCTGCACTTGAGGCTCAGCTTCCTGTTGCGGCGGGCTCGCCCTCCTCCTCTTCCTCCATCTTCTCCTTCTTGATTTCCATTTTTTCATGTTTAACCGCACGCTTCAGATTTTTTTTGTTTGAAACCAATTCTTCCAATGGCTCGATGATTGGCTTGAATACATTTTGCATTTTCTGCTGCGTTAGGTAATGGCCACTCATCAACATTCGATGCTTTCGTCTTATTGCATCAAGTGCCTTTGACAGTTGAAACAACACACTTTTCTCCCTCAAAATGTCAGTGCTCTTCATGTTGACGCATGCAAGCCTGATCTCAAACTGTTTTTCTCAGCACGATGATCATTCATTTATCATCAACACTGAGGAATGAATCAAACCCCCTTCTCTATCTCCCTGCATTTATTTCACTGTCTTTGTCAATCGTGATAAATCCAAATCTGTCTGCCTTCCAGCACTTTACACACATATTCTTGAAGGCTGCAAAAGTCATATCGGTATTCCCATGATCGTTGTACACGTGTTTGAAATTCATATCATCTTGCCTGAACAGCACCACAAAGTTTGCATTATCCCTCACCAGATGTTTTGGAATATGTGTATATGTCTGACATAGATAAAAACAGTCCACAATCTCATGTCTTCCCATGGAAAAAAGCGCTCTCACGTTATCTTGTTTTCCACATGCAATATCGTCAAAGATGAATATCGACTTGGGGCGAGCGTCATTCGGTGATACAACTTGTTCATGCTCGTTGAATGGATAATATCCAATCCCTTTTACCGATCGAAGTAATTCTTCGAGCAGTTTGTATTTTGGCTGTTTCAGTGATTTGGAATAGAGATAAACGTTTTCAAATCTCAAGCCATTTGGATGTATTAAAAGTGTGAGTAGAGTATTTGTCTTCGCACAATTCGATGGTCCGCAAAACACAGCTCGGATGCTGTCAGGTAGTAAATTCCCATGACGCTTTTCCTTTTTCACACCACCCCCACCGCTCACAAATTCATCGAAATTCATTACAGGCAGTTGACCGCCGGAAACTTGTTTCTTGGACGCCATCTCGCGTGCAACTAATTTAGAAAAACCGTGTAAATATGTTTTATAGTGGTTTGAATAATCAGTCGAGCATAAACTATCGTGCGGCGATGGTCACGGGGAAAGGGATAATCAACAGTCTCATCAACAAACTGCCCGTGGGACTACATCTGCCCGGCTATCAATATTGTGGGCCTGGCACAAAGTTGGCTAAGCGTCTTGCCCGCGGTGATCCCGGTATAAACGCATTGGATGCCGTATGCGAACAACACGATATTGCATATTCGAAGAATCCTAAAAATTTGAAAGCAAGACATTTGGCTGATAAAATTTTGGCTGAACAAGCGTGGCAACGTGTAACATCGAAAGACGCTAATTTTGGTAAGCGTGCAAGTGCGTGGGCAGTGACAAACATTATGAAAGCAAAAATGAAACTCGGTTCGGGAATGAAGGCGCGTGGGGAAAAAAATACCAAGGTGAAACGTAGTTCGGGCATGAAGCCACAAAAAAAGAAGAAGAGTGTTTCCTTGAAAAATGTTATTGCTGCTGTTCGAAAAACGATGGTCAAAAGCGACGATCCCCATAAAGTCATTATGTCGGCACTAAAGGGTGCGCGTGCCAGTGTGAAAGGTGTCAAAGTGCGCACGCCTCGAATTCTACCGGTCCCCCGGAAAATCGGTGGTTTTCTACCCTTTCTGGTGCCGATATTTGCAGGCCTTAGCACCGCAGGTGCTTTGTCCGGTGGTGCGGCCGCAATAGCCAAGGCTGTGAATACTGCCCAAGCCACGAAAGCTGAATTGAAAGAAAGCAAGCGCCATAACGCGACGATGGAGGCCATCGCTCTGGGTAAAGGCCTACATTTGAAACCGTACAAGCAAGGTCTGGGTCTTTACCTTCAGCCAAAAAACTTATGATACGCAACCATGTCAACCCCTCACCAACATTGATTTGCTGAAAGTGGGAAAAATCATGAAAATTCCTCATTTTCGCGGAGTTTACATGCGTGACACATTACCTGCAAGCGGACCTCTCGAACGCGAATCAGGAATTGTTAATCTGGATGAGAATGCCGGTCCAGGCACACACTGGGTTGCATACAAAAAGACTGGACGTAAAGTCGTGTACTTTGACAGTTTTGGCAATCTCCCACCACCAATCGGACTCGTGAATTATTTCAATGTTGGCAGCGTCAATTACAATTATAAAAAATATCAAGAATTTGACACAATTGTATGCGGACATTTATGTCTCAAATTCCTGTGTAGGCAGCTGAATCGCCGCGGTAACTATGCGCTATATAAGCGAAGATAACAGAGCTATGTATTTAGTTCTCAATTTGCGAGCATCATGGACGATAGTCTAACGTTTACAATATCGGGATCATCGGCCATTCTCGATACACAATTCTTCCCTCCAATTGAATTGTCCTCAGACAAGAATTATACTCTCGTGTTACGTCATCACGTTCGCGCGTAACGTCAGTGCCTCACCCCACTCCTTCACTAGACATAGCAGCGTCAAACCTTGGTTAAGAGTAGGAGTAGGAAGGGGAATAGGACCCTTAAGGAAAAAGTTTCTCCCCACCAAAAACTACCACCTAAGGATAAGAGGGCAGTCTTCCTAGATAAGGCTCCCCAGCAAAATTCTACATTTTTGAAAATATGTAAAGGGTGGGAGACAGTGAGCCACCAATCACAAAGGACTCAGCCTCTACCACCCTCGTTTCCAACGGGTATAAAAGGCCCGATTTTTGTAAATTTTAACCAGTAAGGAAGAAAATTTGTAAAGGACCAGGGAATAAATTCCGAACCAACCAAATCACCAGTAAGTCTTTATCCATACCAAGAGTAGCGCGGACCACCTCGTACTCTGAAACTTCCCTGTAATTCCTTAAAAGAAATTCAGAATAGCGCGGCCCACCGCGAATTCCGAATTTCTCTTCCTTCACTCACCAATTAAGAGCAGCGCGGACCACCGCGTGCTCTTAAATAATTTCATTACCAATTGTACCGCGCGGAAAACCTCGTGCACTATTCCAAATCCAAATCACTAGATAAATAGCACGGCCCACCGCGAATTTATCCAGTTCCTTTACCAGCTCTGAGCTATAACTATTTTCTCTATTTTTATAGTGGGAAAACCGGGCGGTAGGAAAAACTATCTGAGGAAAATAACCGCGGAATATAACGGATATTCAAGGACCAAAACTCACGGTTATTACACCGAAGAGTTTGTACAAAATATTGCAATTACTCCACCAATGAATTCCCGTACAAATTAAAAACCGTGGAATTCTCAATTCGATTTGTCCACCCAAAATACATTCCTATCAACGATCCTCGTAGGAATTTCTACCTGGAAAAATTGAAGGAGTAATATTAGGTTAAATTCTCTATGATGAGAAGTTTGCCACGAATGTGAGAGAATTTAACCAACAAAAATTAACGTCAACCTTTTAATTTCTGACGAAACTCCCGTGCCCAAATCCCAGATTAATTAGCTTCTGCTAAGATCAAAAACAGGGCAAATTTCATTACAGTGTTTGTTACTGGGACGTAACACTTGGACTTGTTGAGCTACTAACGTTCAACTACATTCCGAATATTGACGTTGGCTGCAATAAATTTTTTGCTGGAGAACATGAACTTACTATACCAACAGAGAGTTATGAAATTGAAGACATTGAAAAATATTTGCAGACTGAATTGTCATTGAAAAACATCAATATCCGACTAACAATAAGACCAAACAATAATATTCTGCGCAGTGAAATTGAGGGGAATCAGCCAATTTACTTCGGAGCGAGTAATTCCATTGGACCTCTGTTAGGCTTTATAAAACGTACATTGGAAGCCAATAAAAGACACGAATCTGATCTACCAGTGTCCATTCTTAAAGTGAACGCCGTACGTGTTGAATGTAACATAACAACCGGTGCATATATCAACGGGCGAAAAGTTCATACAATTCATGAATTTTTTCCATCTTGTTCAGGATTCCGCCTCTCCTAAAACTCGGAGCTAGCTGCCTTATCGGCCCGCTCCGGGGCAGCATCTCGCGGACGCTCTCGTTTCGCCTCGGTGCGCAGGATCTGTCGATCCTCGTGCCTATCGGCGTGCGAGAGCGCCCAAAATTCCTTCTATTCGCCATCGAACGTGATCAGCAGCACATCGTTGCTGATCTCGTTGTCTATTCTTCGCGTGTGGCCGTGCTCGGTAGCACGCTGCTGCCGAGCATGGCAGCCATTTCGTGCATCGCCACCTGCGTAATGTCCGCGTGACATTAACATCGCGCAAACGAGTGCCTTCTGCACTCGGCAAACCCGCTCGCTTGGGGCATTAGGCGCAATCGACATCGCACAAGTCTACATCGCATTTTCGTAATACTTAAGCTCACTGCGTGGCCAGGCCGAGCCACGTGTGTCACCAAAGTTCCACACAGGCCCTGCACCCACGTCGTGATTGGGCCTCGAGATCGTTAGAGTCAGTGCGCGAGATCCGACGATTGCTACAACGCAATCTTAACATCAAGTTCCGCTATCATTCGTTAAACCGCGTCTTTCACCCGCTAACCAGGGTGCATTCTGTACATAAACGCTGTAAAAATAACTCTGTAAATAAAACTCGACAAGCGGATCCCCGCACTAACATTTGCGTCTTAAAACAAGCTTATTTTCCAACGTCGGCACGATCCCTAACATCCCGGCATTTCCTAAGCACTCAATTCCTCAACACATCTGTACCGCCGGGCTATAAAATCATCAAAGTACCGTCAAACGTCATTTACCTGCCAATCACAACTCGAATAATTGACAACATACAACTTCATATTGTGGATCGGGATGATGATTTGGTGAATTTTCGTGGTGAAATGATTACGCTACGACTACATCTCAATGGGCATAGTGTTCAATCGAAGTACCATTAATAATAAGCCATCATGGAAATCCGCAACCAGTGGTCGATCAACGCTCAAACCGCTAACACCACAGAACCTTCTACTCTTGAAGAATTTGGGTCTCAAAGTGTGTGGAGTACGCGTATGAAAAACTATTTACTGTGTGCGTTGTGTATCTGTTGCATACAATGGCGGAAGAAATCGTTAACATTCAAGAACCCGTCATCTTCGATGAATCCATCACGCATTATGAGGTTCATGCTCGTCGGCCATACGCATCGTCAACATATAACAATAGCGATGAAATACGTATTTCGATTCAACATCAAGACTTATCAATCCTACCGCGCAAGAGTTCGATTCACATTTGTGGAAAACTGACAAAACCGGATGGAACGCCAACAACTGCAACAAAGCTCGTCAACAATGCTATCTGTCATTTATTTGAAGAAGTGCGCCTTGAACTCAATGCTGTGGAAATTGATCGCAACAAAAATGTGGGTGTCACATCTCTCATTAAGGGATATACATCTCTTACACCAGCAAAGAGTTCAATGCTTGAAAATACTGGTTGGATGGATGTTGGAGAGACGAGAGAAATTGTTGATGCAGTGGGCAATTTTGATTCTTGCATACCATTGAGCATGTTGCTCGGCTTTGCTGAAAATTATCGGAAAATGGTGGTGAACGCGAAACATGAATTAATCTTGACCCGATCGCGGACTGATGACAATGCGGTAATACAAACAGCTGATGAAAATTACAAGCTCACTCTACAGAAAATTGAATGGCTTGTCCCAGATGTCACCGTAGCGGATGAACGAAAAATACAACTTTTGAAGTTTATCGCCAAAGACACCCCAATTTCCATGAGTTATCGCACCTGGTAGCTGTATGAATACCCATTGCTTCTGGCCACGTCCAAACACGTATGGTCGGTCAAAACGTCAACGCAGTTGGGAAAACCGCACTATGTCATTCTCGCCATGCAAACTGGACGGACAAATGTCAAGAATAAAAATGCAAGTGGTTTCGATCATTGCAATGTGACTGATGTATAAAACTATACTTGAATTCACAATGTTACCCATATGGCAACATGAATTTGAATATACATCAAAATCAGTATGCAGTACTCTATGACATGTATACAAACTTTCAACCAATGTATTACAATAAGGAGGCTGAGCCGTGGTTGAGCAAAAAAGAATTTCTCAGAAATGCACCGCTCATTGTCATTGACTGCTCGAAGCAAAACGATTCTCTAAAGTCTGGGCCTGTGGATGTACGGCTAGAGTTTGAAACAAAAAGAAATATACCTGCGCAGACTTGTCCATACTGCCTGATTCTACATGATCGTATTGTGGAGTATAATCCAATAAGTGGTAGGGTGAAAAAATTAGTATAAAATCAGAGGACTTGACGTGGCCGGTCATCAGTCGAGATGGAGTTTATCGTCGATCTACAAGGCTTCAAGGGCCCCAACAATAAGCTCATCCTTAAGGAAATTTCAATCATTCGAGCATACGAAAAAAAATGCTGAACCTGTGACGTTTTTCTTGGAATCGCCATACGCTTGGGACTGTCTACCCACAAAATATCAGACAACAAACAAATGGTTGGAACGCAATAATCATGGAATATCGTGGGACTATGGCATTATACCGTACGACGCTGTGAAACCACTCCTTCAAACAATTTTACAACGAGCTCGAGCCATCTATGTAAAAGGCCGTGAAAAGTCTTTATGGCTAGCGAGCTACCTGACGAGGGAGATTTTCGACCTGGAAGCACTGGATTGCCCACCGTTGAAAAAGTTGCCGAAAACTCTATCGACTTGTCCTCACCATACCTCCGATGCGAAATTCAATTGCGCAACAATGAACGTTAACGCTCTGAGAAGCTGGTACTATGTCTACCACGCGTTATGTGAAAGAGGGATTTTTTGAATAAATAATACATTTTTTCAATTTTCATGTTTTTTCAGTCATTAATTCTCACATCTCCTTCTCCTCTTCCTCCTCGACGTTTTACAATATTTACAAAATTGTTGCATGTGTTTACAATTTTTCACATGTGTGAAATTCGATTCCATTCAAATTCCCGCCGAGGTACTTCATCGACAGTTGTCCGGCCCATGCAGTATTCGACAATTCCTCAAACACTGATGGATTTTGTTGGAAGGCCCTGATGACCCGAGCTGGTAGGAAGACGGTGTATTCACCTTGAATTTCAGCGACGCAACGATCTCCATATTTCGTTTTGACCATTTGAATATTAGAGATGATATAATCAGCCTGGACTTGAAGATCTTTCAGCTTCTTCGTTGGTAGATACTCGGACTGCGTCGTGATTGCGTTGATTCCAGAAAAGTCCATTTTAGAAGACTCTAACTTGAGACTTTAGGGCACGATTTCTGCGTGAGCTTGTGGAGCTATTTTTCGATGACTGTACGATTTCGGCGAGAGCTTGTTAGGTTATGAATTTATTTCATTCTCTGCTCGGCTATTTGTTCCCAACATCCCCTCTCCAGCATCCAAACAAGTTCAATCATGTTTCACATAGGTTTGATCTTGCGCTGCTCAGCTATTTGTGCTCTGCATCCCCCTCTAGCATCTGAACAAGTTCAATATTGGTTCAGACAGGCTTAATCTTGTTTACAGCCCGTCTTAACAGGTTCTCCCTGCTCTCTCACGACACTTTCTGCAATTCTGACGTTGTGGTACTGGACCATCGAAATGATCTCCCATCGAGGATGTATTTGAATGTTCATAACATCGACGATATGATTGAATTTCACTATCGCAATGAAAATAATTCGGCATTCGATCGCATAAGATATCCGTAAATTCACTAAAGTGTCTCTTAAAGATTGCGGGTGAAATAATTTTGAACTCGCTACTTGTCAATTCTCTCGGACTGCGTTCATTTGTATAAGCATACACGAGCTCTTCGATAATGTGACATTTTTCACGATCTCGCCGTTTAGGCCCCGGCGCATCGACATGTACCCGCTCCCACGGCGGATTGAAATGATCGCGACATGGGCGATATGACGCGATCTCACTATCACGCTGCAACTTTTCCGGCAAGCAATCCCACAAATAATTGATGTATGCACTATAGTATTTTAGAAAAAAAAGCCTTGGAAATGGATTCGAGTTCGTTTTTTGTTAAATCTCGTGGGTCCTTCGACGGATGTATTGTGTACATGCTTGCACATCTATCCATTGTAACAACAACTTCAAGACTAACCTGTGCGGGGAAAAGGTTCAAGCACCACCCGCGAAGAATTTTTGCTCCATTTTATAACTTTGGGGAAAACGCCTTCTCGGACCTACCACTATTTTTTCGGCCACGTGACATCTTCCCCCCTTTTAAGGCAATGCCATGGTGGGGATGCAAAAAATGTCTAGGTCCTGGTCCAGGAGTATTTAAACGGCAATTTCCCTGGATGTGAAAATCATTCTGTTTCAGTCGATCTTCGTGGTCCATCACGCCGTTTCGTTTACGTCAAGTGTTTTTTTTTCCAAGTGTACATCGTATTCGTCAAGTGTTTCGTCGGTTACCAAATAAAAAAAGTTTATATCAAGTACTAAGTTTTTTCATCGCAAAAAATGTACATCGAAGTTGCGTGCAAGTTTTTGTGATTTGTGTGTGTTGATTCATTTGTTTTTGAAACTTTAACACTATGGTTGATGCACGAGAGATTGGGGTGATCGACATCTCAGACGATGAGATGGAAGTCGAAGTTATTGACGTCGACGACGAAGTTCCTGGGCAGAGGCCCATCGCGGTGTCGCGCGGGGAAGCCATCGACGATGGAGTTGAGGGCGCGAGGCCTTTCGCGGCGCCTCACGCGAGGCCCTTCGCCATTCATCAGTGGGGAGAGATCGACGATGAGGATCATGGAGGTTGGGGCTCCGCATCTATCCCGCGCGCCTCCTGCAGAATGGGAAATCCTCAACGCGGATGACGGTCGGATGTTCGACTTCCGTGACATCAGGGTGGAAGATTTCGATTACCCTGATGTACATTATTATGGAGGAGACGTCCGATGGCAAGACGTTGAGGACAACCAGGCCATCGCCCCGGGTGAGGGGTACGGATCCGACTCGGAGGGTAACAACACAGCGATCCATGTGGTGTTGTTGCCCCGGCCGGTCGCGCTGGCCATAAACCCACCACCCGTATCTGCGTGATAC
Organism: Diadegma fenestrale; assembly: GCA_037043255.1. NCBI lineage: Eukaryota > Metazoa > Arthropoda > Insecta > Hymenoptera > Ichneumonidae > Diadegma > Diadegma fenestrale. Next base: position 1,209,088 of record CM073315.1, on the reverse strand, counting down.
GATCGTATTATTTCACTCGGGTCGGTGAAATCGTCTGCTCGGGGTGTTTTCTTCACGACCCCGAGTGGCATGGGCAGGTGTCGGCCTGTTTCGACCATGAGACGGGGTCCTACGAGCGGCTTGGAGGAATCCGCCATTTCTGTAGGATATGCCAGGTTCCCGTGACGGTGTTCGCGGCCCATACGTCATGCGGGATATGCCGCGAAATCCAGTGGTAAGTTTCGTTATTTTATCATTATTATCTTAATCTTTTTTTTTAAATTCAAAATTTCCAATTTCGTTTTTTTTCTCTATTCTGTTTCAGATGGAAGTTTTTTCAAAATTCGAATGATTTCTAAATTATTTGTATTTTTTTAAATATTTATATATTTTTAAAAATAATTTTTATTTTTCCAAATAATTATTTGCATTTTTTTAAATTCGAATCATTTTTAGTTATTTCACTTTTTATTGATTAAAATAATAGTATGTCAAGATTCAATTCAATTGTTAAATTTTTTTTTAAATAATAAAGATGATTCATATTATATTTATGATGATTTATTTTATTTTATTATTTGAACAGAAAAAAAACGTGTTTCTATTATTATTTCCCGACGATGGTGTTTGTGGTAGTGGTGGTGGTGGTGGTGGTGGTGGGAGTTTGATGGAGGAAAATTCTTGGAATTTCATTTTTTGTGGGAGGAAATTCCTAGAATTTCTTCCTACTTCATCTGCTCTATTGTTATCGAGATAATTTATGGAGGTCTATTGTTATGTGATGTATGCAGCCTATTGTTGTCCAGATAATTTATGACATCCCGTCTATGTATGTGCTGATAACAATAGGCCCACTAATTCCGGATAACAATAGATCGGATAACAATATACCGGATGGATAACAATAGACCAGATATCATAAATTATTTCGTCAACAATAGACCCTCTACATCGCATGACAATAGACTCCCATAAATTATCCCAATAACAATGGGGCAGGTGTTCTAACAATAGAGCAGGTGTTCCATCCCCTCCTCTCCCCTTTCCAACATCAAAGGGATGCCGACACACACCCCCACTCCTCCCCCAACATCAAAGGATACCGACCCCCCCCCCCCCAAATTACCTCCCCCACTTTCACTCCGATTCCTGGATGTGGATTGGAATCCACATAGCCTATATACTCGCGTTCTAAGTCACGCGAAATGATTGTAATAATCTTGTGTGCCAGTCGCTTAATAAAAGCGGTTTGTCTACAAACCTCATCGAAAAATGATTGCGGAAAAGGATAGGAATCTGTCTCGCATCCGATGGAACCGGTGTCCTCTTTAATAATCTTAGCGACCGCCATAACAATACCGACACCATTTTCTTTGGCATTATTAGAATCCTGGAATCGTTTCAACAAGATCTTGTGGCTCCTATCGCGGAAAAAAGTTATTGGCTCTGAACCCGGGTTCGATGTTATAATAATATCGTCCGTATAATTTTTTCAACCCATTCATTGTAAACGCATTGACATCCTGTAGTGACTTGAATTTTTTCAGCGAAAACTATTGTTCGTCTGAATGGTCTTCAATAAACTGTTGGATAATGACAATAATATGCGTTGTATCATTCTCAACTGTCGATTTTGAATTCCGATTCCCAAAAGTCGAATGGCACGTGATACGGCAACGTGCTTTTACCGCCACCAAATCTTCGACGAGAGCCACGCGGTTAAAAACTTTATCGCCCCAAACATCCGATCGCGTCGCAGCTGCATTTAAAATATTTACCCTCATATCCTGCGTGTCGAAAATGCTGAAAGGTCGTTTTGAAGAATGCAGTTCCCGAGTCTCTTTTTTTTATGAACGATTCCGAAGAATCACTGCCATAAAAAAGACAGCAATTTTCAAAATGGAATGTCGAGTGGACCTCGTACTCGTAGACGTACGGAGCACTGATTCGTCGCATTTCTACAAATGCGTTCTAATAGCATTCGGCTTACTGTACGGTTTGTAACACCTGCGTTGAATGGTTATGATCTTTCCGCTTTTTGAATTGTATTTTTAATGTTTTCGATTTTTTCTTTCACTACTTGCGGAGATTAATGTTTCGATGGCTTTCCACTTCGCTGCTGTGATTTCCAATTCTCCGAAAGATTCTTCGCAAATGAAACAAGTATCTTCAGCCATTTTTCGAGGTGGTCCTTTGAAATATCCGGAAACGAAGCAATAAATTGTGATCTTTCCGAGATGGTTGGCGTTACAATCTGTGATAATTTATATTATGCTCGTAGAGAAACATTGTGAGAGTGGACAAGAGCAGAAAATAACTTTTATCTAGAATCTTGTAGACATGGAATATCAAAATAACTTACCACGCAATAGAATATCCAAATCTGCGAACGAATATCGAGTTCAATTACCGTAAAAGGCTGTTCCGCTCACGGACACGACCGATTTGAAATTATTTCCTGTAAATCAAACGTAACATGATGACTCTCTGATGAAATGTTGATGTGGTTTTATATGGGGCATTCCATGCGAAACCAACCAACCCGAGACCCGGACTTTATTTTGTTGAAAAATTTTCACTTTTTTTCTCTACTCAAAGCTAAGTTCCAAAATTTCTTTAGATTTTTATCTCAATCCGTCCAGGCCCAACATTTTTTTGAAAATTTTTCACATTTTGTTTTCAAGTACTCATAGCTTTTTCAAAAACAAAGATATCAAAATGAAGGACTGCTGAACCATTTTTTTTTCAATTACAAGTTGAAATTGCATTAAAAAAATACGAAAAAATCTGAATTTGTTTTCATATGTATTTTTCCAGATTCAAACCAGAAATATTTCATTTTCAACTTAGACCATTTTTATTTGTTTGAAAAAATTCATGACTTTTGAAAAGACATTTTTACAATTGTTAAAAAATTGGTAGCTTGTGATATTCATAACTTGTATTTTTTTTACATTGTTGAATTGATTTGTAACATTAAAACAGTTGGGCAAATGGCCGTTGTGCTGCTGACTCACAGCTGATCTCTCTATTGTGGATTTATATATGGGTTTCACATTACAGACGGGTTAAGATCGGCAGACTGGTGTGTTCCTATTTTTCTGCGTTTATTTTCACGAAACCATAGATAATAACGTATCGATTAAAGCGATAATAACGAATGAAAATTTACATGAAGTAATACTGAAAGTGTGTCGCTTTCGGAACAATGTCAATGAAAAAAGACGAGACGCGAAATATTCGATTCTTGATCTTTCATATTCGCGTACTGGTATTCCGTCGACAATTATTCAACACATATTAATTCCAGCAGAATCATGCCGAAGTTCCGTGATCGATGTTGCAAAGTATTCAAATCAGTAGCGCCCCCTCGGTCAAATCGTCCGGTCGCAGGACGTATCGGTCCGTTTTACTTTCTTGATTTTGGAGTGATTTGAGTGGAAAACTGTGAAAAAGAAAATATAAGAGCAGTCTCCCGGGTAGTCGGAGTGTTCCGGTTCGCTTTTTTGAAGTAGTTGAGTGGCACGGTAGAGTGTACGAGTGTTTTCTTTGGGTCAACCACTCGTGATGTCGGTTAGGTCTTGAGTGTGGTGTTTTAGCGGGAAGGAATTACGTCACATTTTGGTGTGGCTGAGCGTGTGTGAGTGTCCGTTCGAACTGTGCGTGGCTGTAAAATGACTGATAGGCGACCGAGCGACCCGTCTGAAACCGGGAATCTCCTGAAGGTGCCCGAACCAAAAGTAGGGATTTGCAAAGGCTGCAATAAGGGACCGGTGAAGTCTCCCGCACACTGTCCAATCCGTAAAGCGGTTTACCATGCATCATGTGCCAATTTATGTAAAACGGCGGGGAACGGGGGCTATCACCGTTGCTGTGGCTCGCGCCCGTCGTCTCCGCTCGAGCCTCCGCCGCCGAGCCCTATGGATAAGGCAGACTCTCGGCCGATAACGCTAGCTAACCTCCACGTGGCACTCGCGTCGCACTTTGCGGCATTTACTGAGCAAGAAGACGCTCTCAGGGCTACGGTCAGCGAGCTTGCCACCGAACAGCGGCAACTACGCCAATCCGTTGCAAGTTTCCAGGAAGCGACCGATAAGAAATTTCAGGAGCTCGCGGAAGAGAAGAAGATGCTTCGATCGGCGGTGGAAAATTCGGCTACGGCGTTAACACAAAGAGTCGATGAAATGGATGGACGGCTAGAAGCTCTAGGGAACTCACTAGCGGAGACGCAGTCGGAGATCACGGACCTTCGCAATCGCGGGCTGACGGAGGACGAGATCGTAGCAGAGGTGGAAGAGCGAATGAGGAGGGCCCACAACGTTTTAGTTTTCGACGTTCCAGAGCCTGCTGACACCGATCCAGCGCGGGTTGCCGAAATCCTTGCCCCCCTTTCTCTGCCGTCGGACGCGTACACGGTATCACGCCTAGGTAAGGCCCCCCCTCTCGCGGCGGGACGTAAGCCACGGCCGATAATGATCGCCTTCAACTCGAGGGGTAACACGAGGCATGTACTTCGAAATAAAGCATCGCTCATACTTGACGGCAAGACGGTGGTCGTAAGGGGGGATGATACAAACAGGCAGAGGGAGCTCTCAGGCAAGCGAGAACTGTGTTGGAAGAGAGGAGAAGCGCGGGGGAGGAGGATTGGACGATCCGATTCACTAATGGAGTGCCTCGCGTGGTCCAGAAGGATGGGGGTAAAATTGGGGAAGGTACCGCGACGGCTGGTGATAATGACAGAAAAAAAAACAACGAATACACGCTCCAGCGAATTCACAGGACAGAGACAATTAAGAATGTATTACCAAAATGTGCGTGGCCTCAGAACTAAGACCCTGGACTTGGAAAAGTCCCTTGCTATAACCGGGGATATGTTTGATCCTAGCCAAAAATCCCCTGCCGGGGAAAAAAGCTTGGACAAGTATATTTGTTGGTGATCCCCATTTCCATTTGTTTTCACAGAAAAATCTAATCCCCCCTTGAAAAAAAATTGGAAACGCCAACAAAATAAAGAATTTAAGAAAACCCCAAAAACAAAAAAATTCAAGAAGATTGAGAAAAATGCAAGAAATGCGAGAATGGTAGAAAAAAATTAATGGTATTCGCTCAGCATAAAAAATTCTGATATCTATAAAAGGACAAGTATTCCCTGTCTGAAAATCATGTTGATGTTCGAAAATCAATTAACGAGAAAAAAGAAAATCTTCCAAAGACACGTCTCAAAAAAAGGAACCCCTAAATACAAAATGGCGAAGCGACAGAAAAACTTCATAAAAAAATACAAAACTAAAGTTTGCCATCATATGTTGAGCGTATGCGCACAGAGTACTTGGCCGGCCCGAAATTTGTTGTATTAGCTTCCGCTATTTATAGATAGGTAGAACAACTTGGTTGTATTCATGAGAAAAATGATAAGCGTTACACAAATGTCACTGAACGTTATACATTCGAATAAATTAGTACAAATTCAAAGTTTTCTCTCAATTTGATATACAATTAATTAATTGAATCATTTGCGCAATATCTTACACAAGTATGGATACGTAGAAAAATAACAACTGATCACTAATTAAGGTGGAGCTAAATATTATATCAAATGACCCGTAATGCGTCGATAAAAATTGCACTTCTAGCAATTTTTTGTATTACTAGCTTGAAATATAAATCGTTTTAGGAGAGAACCTTGATTGACTCGAGATTTTCGCCAAGCTTTCGCGTGTCTTTTCTAAGAAGATTTCTGAAACCAAATAATTACGTTATGCCAAGATTAACCAAGCTGAGCACTTTAATTCAAAATTTCGGGCCGGCCAAGTACTCTGTGCGCATACGCTCAACATATGATGGCAAACTTTAGTTTTGTATTTTTTTATGAAGTTTTTCTGTCGATTCGCCATTTTGTATTTAGGGGTTCCTTTTTTTGAGACGTGTCTTTTTGGAAGATTTTCTTTTTTCTCGTTACTTGATTTTCAAACATCAACATGAGTTTCAGACAGGGAATTGTCACGTCCGGGGATTTTCATATTGAGAGGATTGACGAGATTTTTCCCCGTGACAGATAACTGCCACTCCGTTTCAAATGGCAGAATTTACAGTCTCTAATTTAGCCCGGAGTGTGCCGGACAGGGATTAGAGGAAGGAAATATCGCGCGTGGAGGTTGATAAAACACTTGGTGGGTTATTTATAACAGTAACGATGGTTATTTTATTTAAAAATAAGAAGACGAGTTGGAAAGTTTCACAATTGTTTTACAATTCGATGGGTTTTGGTTGCGCACTTCGGTTAGGTGATTTCACAATTGTTTTGACAGAAAACGGTTCACAAGGTTATTGTTAATTCAGTTCGATTCACAGAGGTTTCGATGATTGGTTGTTCACAATGTTCATTATTAAGTCGCGGGGCCTGAGGTTGATTCACAGAGTTTTTGAATTTTGGTTTTGATTCGAGAGGACTTCGGCCATCCTGGTCGAGAGTCCGTTTATGACTTGTTGAGTTTACAATTTTATTCAAGGTTTTTGATTGGGGTTTGGAGAAGCTCGACCGTCTTGGTCGAGACTCCGGTCGGGACTGCTATTCTTTTGGTGGAAAATAGTGCCCTGCACTTTGGATTTTATTAATGCGCGCGCGAAATTCGCAGAAGTCGGGCTTCGCGCGCCCTGCAGGTGAGTGACGGTCTCGCGATGACCGTGGGATTCGCGAAGTCAGCGGATTTAGGGACTACTTGTGTGAGATCGCGTCTGCTTGGGCGTTCTCACACTGATAACGATATAGTTTTATTTTAATTATTCTAAAGTAGTATTTTGGTCGAAACGAACCGTTTAGGAAATTAGGCGGATGGGCACGGGACGTGACAGAATACTTGTCCTTTTATAGATATCACAATTTTTTATGCTGAGCGAATACCATTAATTTTTTTCTACCATTCTCGCATTTCTTGCATTTTTTTCAATCTTCTTGAATTTTTTTTTTTGGGTTTTCTGAAATTCTTTATTTTGTTGGCGTTTCTAATTTTTTTCAAGGGGGGATTAGATTTTTCTGTGAAAACAAATGGAAATGGGGATCACCAACAAATGTACTTGTCCAAGCTTTTTTCCCCGGCAGGGGATTTTTGGTTAGGATATCACTTATTTTTTCTGATTGAAAGTCTCCAATTTTTTCAGTCCGGTGGGAATAATTTGTTGATTTTTCCCTAGAAGTGTACTCTGTGGAGCTCATTTTAAGCCAAGAATCATATCTCTATCTCAATTTTTCACCGATACATGATTTTGGCCCATTTCCATGATTTTTGCTCGAAAATGACGATTTTTCATAAATTTTCAAACGAAAATCGCTCTTCTCCGAGCACCGACGGTAAAATCATGTTTTTGTCCACATGGTTTGTTAAGTTGGAAGGAAACATCAACGCACGCCATAATATTAATTTTTCTTGGGAATTGTATATTTGCATTTTCACTATCAGCTTAGAAAAAAAAACGCCATTTTTACATGACTTGGGAGCGAAGATTTTATTTAGTTGGGTTTATGGAAATAAAATGCTGTTTTTTTTCCCCAAAAATATACTCTGTGAAGCTCAATTTAAGCCAAGAATATCTATACTCAATTAAATAACTTTGCAAAAGTAAAAAAAAAGAACGCCAAGTATTAAAAATAAATTGAAATCATTTTTTTTAAGCCAAGAAAAATAAACCGGCGACGACAAAAACTTGGGGAGCATGGTTAAGACAATAAGCATTATAATAGGCATAGGATTATGTCTATGTTTTAAATTTTCCCGGGCTTATTCTCTTAACCAAGCACCCCAAGTTTTTGTCGTCGCCGGTTTATTTTTCTTGGCTTAAAAAAAATGATTTCAATTTATTTTTAATACTTGGCGTTCTTTTTTTTTACTTTTGCAAAGTTATTTAATTGAGATTTCATTTCTTTTTGGCAGTTGATTTTTTTTTTTTTAATATAACGAAATAATAACGAAAATAATAACGAAATAAATAAATGAATAAATATAATGTGTGGGTGGGTGTGAGGCTGTGCAAATCAATGTGATTATTTCAAAATAGTGATTCCGTTCTCGGGGGGCTCCGCCCCCTCGACCCCCATTGCCCCCGCTTCGCTTGCCTGATGGCCGAAATAGGTGACCCGGATTACCCCTCATTCGCGATAACGTTGGAATAGACATATATATATTTTGTGACGTCACTGTGGAATAATTTTTCCATAATGAAAACGGGCTCGGTAAAACACTGATGTCACGGTTTCAGGGACTTCTCAAGGTCACAGGTAAAAAATTCATGGACCATTGGATGCACCACCCACGACATATATGTATAAACTGCCATTACATTTTTTGTAAACCGACGCGTTTTTTAATGACAACCACTTTAAGTTTGAACGTAACGGAAAAACGCCCAATCTCGAGTATATAGACACGCGGTGCAACTTGCCTTGTCGATTCGAACTTTTCTTTTTAATACTTGGCGTCAAGACGCTACCGCGTCTCTAAATCTATATCTATATCTCCATTTCCCACCGAGTTATGAATTTTTGCCCATTACCACGATTTTTGCTTCAAAATGACGATTTTTCATCAATTTTCAAACGAAAATCGCTCTTCTCCCAGTGAAAATAGTATAAATTTTGATTTTTTTTCAAGCCACATAATTTGTTGAGCTGAAAGGAAACGTGAACGCGTGCCATAATCTTGAATTTGCTCAAGAATGGTATTTTTGCCTTTTCACCATCAGCTTACAAAAAAACGACATTTTTACATCACTTAGGAGCGAAGAATTTATTTGTTTGGCTCCATGAACATAAAATGCTAAATTTTTCCCTAGAAGTATACTCTGTGGACCTTAATTCAAGCCCAGAATTATGTCTCTATCTCAATTTTTCATCCAGATATGATTTTTTTGCCCATTACCATTTTGCTTGAAGAGGACGATTTTTCGACAATTTTCAAACGAAAATCGCGCTTCTCCGAGTAAAAATCGTATAAATGATGATTTTTTTTCTAGCCACTCGATTGGATACGCTGAAACAAAGAGGAAACACGTGCCAAAGTCTCAATTTATCGCGAGAATTCATTTTTCGACTTTTGCCCACGAGTTAGAAAAATCAATATTTGAACATGAAGTTGTAGCGAAGAAGTTTTCTTCTCGGCTTCATGAGAATGGAATGCTGATTTTTTCCCAGCAACTAGAGTCTGTGGAGCTCAATTTAGGCCAAGAATTATGTCTCTATCTCAATTTTTCATCGAGATATGATTTTTTGCCCATTACCATGATTTTTGCTTGAAAAGGACGTTTTTTCGACAATTTTCAAATGAGAATCGCGCTTCTCCGAGTAAAAATCGTATAATTTATGATTTTTTTCCCAGCCACTCGGTTTGATACGCTGAAACAAAGAGGGAACACGTGCCGAAGTCTCAATTTATTGCGAGAATTAAATTTTCGACTTTTGACCACGAGTTGGAAAAAATAAATATTTTAGCATGAAGTTGTAGTGAAGAATTGTTTCCTTGGCTTCATGAGAATTTTGGCAGAAAGGAACAAATGTACAACTTTTTCTTGTGGCCCAGCGACATGATTTTTATGTCCCTGAGTCCTCGCAGCGACAAGATTTTTATGTCACTGAGCCTTCGCAGCGACAAGATTTTTATGTCACTGAGCCCTCGCAGCAACAAGATTTTGATTTGCCTTAGCGACAAGATTTTCATGTTGCTCAGCGATGAGATTTTCATGTCGCTCAGCGACAAGATTTTTATGTCACTGAGCCCTCGCAGTGACAAGATTTTCATTTGCCTCAGCGACAAGATTTCCATGTCACTGAGCCCTCGCAGCGACAAGATTTTTATTTGTCTTAGCGACAAGATTTTTGTTTCGCTGAGAGATATTATTGCTCAGCGATTAATCTTCATGTGGCTCAGCGACAAGATCTTAATGTCACTGAGTGTTATTCGGAGCTATTAGATAACTTGCAGCGACAAGATTTTCATGCTCCTCTGCGAAAAGATTTTTATGTGGCTCGCATCAGCGACAAGATTTTTTTATATCGCTGAGAATTATTATGTATAAGTCATGCTGTAAATGAATAAAATGGTGGGAGTAGGAAAGGGTCAAAAGATGTGGAGCATATTCATTCATGAAGCATATTCTCTCGTCATCGGAGCATGTCGGTAATATAACAGTTGAAAATTCGAAATTGTGAGGTTATGACGAGCTGTCAAAGCTGTATCACAGCATTCGTTCAGACTCGGTAACGAAAAACCAGCAACACATTCTTCTCCCATAACCTTACATCCTCAAGAAAATAAATGGTTAGCCAACGTTCGTTGTTCGACAAGGAACAATTGTAACAGTTATTTTCTCGAAAATATCAAGGGCGGAAAAGAAAAATATGAACTTATTTCAGCTATCTCCCTCTCTCACATTCACGTCAAAATGGCCCTTCGAAATATCAGCTGACATTTTTCGCTCGCTCGTCTGCACTGTCGTGTGCACACGACGGATCCATTGGAATCATCGCAGCCTCGACCAATCAGGAATTTCGCAGCCCGGGATTGGCTAAGATGGGCGCAGAGACCCCTTTGAATGTGTTGTCGGGCGGCCATGTACAGACACGTAAAATCCTTCGATGTAGCGTGGTTCTGACGCAGGCTGAGATAGGACTAAGCCCGTGCAAAGTTTTTTCTCAGCAATTACTTAATCAATCGTATCGAATTTGGGCTCTATCGAAAGGGTATCGCGTAATTAGTCTCCATGTCAATTTTCAGGTCGCTAGACGACTCCTGGGCTTTACAGTTAGCTGAAATGTCATCGAAATTTTTTTTCCCACCACCGCGAATCGTTTTACTACGAGAAAGTATAAACTCGGCGAGCGCTCGGGACAAGCAGACGACGCACAGCTGTTTTCAAATGTACTTGTCCCGAGACTCTGCCGAGTCTCTTGATTAGCTGAAATGTCATCGAAATTTTTTTTTCCCACCACCGCGAATCGTTTTCCTACGAGAAAGTATAAACTCGGCGAGCGCTCGGGACAAGCAGACGACGCACAGCTGTTTTCAAATGTACTTGTCCCGAGACTCTGCCGAGTCTCTTGATAGACATAGATATAGACAAATTGTTTTATTCCTTCAATGATGCAGTTCTAAAAGGAGAGAATAAATCTCCACATCTTAGAGACGTTTCATCGCAACGGTGAAACCAATTTTTTTCCATCCGAAATTTTAACGTCCTCAAAATATCTAGACTATTTATCAAACATATATTTCCAGTGGGAGGTCTACCAGTTAGAATATCAGCGTCGTGATCCGAATAATCAACTGGAATACTTTCATCGCGACCGAAATGTTTACCGTCTTCAGAATTTCTGTTTTTGTCGATGGTTTCCGTGCCATGTTGTAATGAACATCCCCCCCCCCCCCCCACATTGTAGCAAGAAGTACAGACACGATCGCCTCGTGCCAATTTCAATCGGCTAAGGTGGTGCTCGGCTTTGGTACATAAATTTTTCCTGATTCTATGATGTTCCAATTTCAACACATTGCAACATCGATCACGGAACTTCGGCATGATTCTGCTGGAATTAATGTGTGTTGACTAGTTGTCAACGAAATAACAGCGAATATGAGGAATTAAGAATCGAATATTTCGCGTCTCGTCTTTTCTCATTGACATTTTTCGGGAAGCGACACAGTTTCGGTATCACTTCACATAAATTTTTATTCGTTATTATTGCTTTAATCGATATGTGATCATTTCGTGAAAATGAACGCAGAAAAATAGAAACACACCAGTCTCCCGATCTTAACCCGACTATAATGTAAAAAACGACTTTTTTTTGGGTCTCGTATAAAAAATTTTTAGTTTATCATATTTTAAGAGCCGAAACCAAAAATTAGCTCGATAAAAAAATTTTCAGAGGTCGCTCATGAATTTTAAAAATTTCAAAAATGGTCAAAATTCGATTCGAAAAAAGAAATTTAATTTTTTTCTGGATACGGTAAAATCTTGTACATAGAAAATCACGAGGTTTCTGAAATTTTCAGCTCAAAAGATGAATATTTAAAGGTCGATCGGAAATTTTGAATATTTCAAAGTTTATTGATTTTTATGCTTTTTAGTGACCTTTCAATATGAATATTATCGCTTAATTGTAGATTTTAAATTCGATTCATATTATCATATTATTCATATGCTCATATTATATCTCTGGTGGTAATCTGGTGGTGGTTCTATGCTTACCACCACCAGATTACCACCAGAGAAAAAAAAGAATATAAAGACACCGCGACGTGGTTTTTTCGATTGACTTATGTGTATTTGAAATCGAATATTAATACAATTGTGCTATTTGTAGTTCATAATATTTTTAATGTATCCTATTCTCTTATTTAAAAATTATAAAATTCGCGGATTGAATTGCAATTATAAGATGGAATTGAAATAAATCATTTTCATAATATTTTTCATTTTTTTCGTCCATTGTTCTATTATTCCTTCCTTCGTCCTTAATTCGTCTTATCCATTCGTCGCCCAAGTGAACCGGGAAATATATGATAAAAATAATTGATTTTAATTGCATATTATAATTGGAATTAAAACCGCGAATTTTATCATTTTTAAATAAGAGAATAGGATACATTAAAAATATTATGAACTATAAATAGCACAATTGTATTAATATTCGATTCAAAATATACACAAGTCAATCAAAAAACCACTTCGCGGTGTCTTTATTTTCTTATTTTTTCTCTGGTGGTAATCCGGTGGTGGTTCTATGCTTGATAATATGAATTGAATTTAAAATCCAAAATTAAGCCATAATATTAATATTCAAAGATCGTTAAAAAGCATAAAAATCAATCAACTTTGTAATATTCAAAAATTCCGATCAACCTTCAAATATTCATCTTTTCAGCTGAAATTTTCAGATAACTCGTGATTTTCTGTGTACAAGATTTTACCGTATCCAGAACAAAATTAAATTTATTCTTTCGAATCGAATTTTCACCATTTTTGAAATTTCTAAAATTCGTGAGAGACCTCTAAAAAATTTTTTATCGAGCTAATTTTTGGATTGGGCTCTTAAAATATAATAACCGAAGATATTTTTATACGAGACCCAAAAAAAGTTGATTTTTTTGCGCCACCCTAATATATATAGGGGGCATTCCACGCCAAATCGGACACCATTCTCCTCTAGCATCTCCGATTTTTTCGTAAATTTTTTATATTATAATGCCCATTGAAAAAGATTTTCATGATTTTTTTCAATTTTTTTCATCCAGCCGTTTTCGAGATATCGATTTTTCTAAAAAATGGTTCTTTTTTATTCGAACCCCCGTAACTTTTCGGAAAATGGGTCGATTGGGACGTTGATTTTTTTTTAATTTTTTCTTTTTTACAGAATTTTGAGAGTACACTATAAATAAAAATCCAAAACCGTCTTTTTTCATTATTTTGAATTTTTTTCTATAAAATGTTGATTTCCAAAAAACACGTAGCGATCGATTTTCTTGAATTTTTGTTCCTAAAAAACTATAACTCACACTGTGAGATGCGAAACGTTTAGAAATTCCCGCCGTACACCGAGGATGCGTGAAATATCGATAATTGGATCGATAATCACGCATCCCTGGCCCCACTACCGACGACGGCCCCACTACGTCGAAATGTCTCGACCTCAGAGGCCAACACAGGACCACGAAAAAGTCCTCTTTGCTCTGGGACGTCGAAGGAAAAGGATCGACCCAAATACCGAACGACTGGCCAGTCCATTTTTCCAATCATTGTACATCGCGACCATTTCCGAGTCCCAGGGCAGAAGCCCACGATCCTCGCCCCGATTTAAGATAAGTTATTTTATATTATTATATCAAAGGAACAAAAATCTCACACAAAAAATTAAATAAAATCGAGGCATTGTCGCCAATCTATAGATATTAAGTTGAATGGAATTTATGAGTGAAAAAGGGAATTATAATTTATATGTGTTGAATGGAAGTTATGAGTGAAAAAAAAGAAATTATAATTTATATACTTTGAAATTGTGACATGAAACAAGTTGAATTGGCGTAAAATAATAAAAAAAAAAGTTAATACTATATGAGAAAGAATTCTTTAATATTACAACACCGCAATTTTTAAGCCTAGTCCCGTGATGGATAAATGATGGGATTCATTTTTTTTTTAATTACTGAAATTTCATGTTTTTTTTTAAACCACGTAGGAACTTATTTTCTTCAAATTTTACGGTAAAATACTGTCACGGTAAAAAATCATGCAACGTTGGAATCCATGTTTTTTTGAATGTTAACATTTTTTGTTTCACTTACACTACCGGCGAAAAGTTTCCGGACAAAAATTTAAAAGCGAGCCTGAACGGTTGGCCTAGCCCAATTCAACCCAAGCCGTTTTGAAAAGGACGGTTCCACCTTCAATTTGTTTTTTTTTTATGTCTACGATTTTTTTTTACACTCAGCACTCAGATTTGAAAACGACAATTTTTTCTCGTTTTCTATCACTGTTTAGAGTGGACCCCGTTTAGAGTCAAAATGTTTTTTAGTCATTTCTGTGGATCAAATCATAAAGGTAGAAGTCGAAGCTTCAATTTCATTTTTTTTAAATTTTCCTACGATTTTTTTTTCAAAGATTTTTTTTTTTCAGAAAAAATGGATGATTTGGAAATTGCTCGGTAGTACGATAACGATGAGGTTTACATTAGAACCTCAAGGCGCTAAAGAGTTTTATTAGATTATATTAAGTTGACCAGAATTTTTTTAGATTTTTCTTGTGAATTTTTTTTTCTCATCTCTATTTGAGATCGCAGCTTGATTGATCGAAAGATCGGATCGCATTGATCTTAAACTTTGGAAGTTGCACGGGGCCTCGAGGAACGCGTTTTATTAATGTTGGATTTTGTGTCTCTCAAAAGCTATCCATTGGAACTCCGACCATTGGTTTGGCTATTTTCAATCACCTCGTAATGTGGAAAATTTTGAACTCTTAATTGCCTAAAATATCGTAGGAAAATTTCTGAAAAATAAAATTGAAGCTTGGACTTCTACCTTTATGATTTCATCCACAGAAATGCCTGAAAAGCATTTTGACTTCAAACGTGGTTCACTCTAAACAGTCATGAAAAACGACAAAAAACCATCGTTTTCAAAACTGAGTGCTGGGTGTAAAAAAAATCGTAGACATTTAAAAAAAAAACCAAATTGAAGGTGGAACCTTCCTCTTCGAAACGGCGTTGGTGAAATTGGTCTAGGCCAACTACCGGCGAAATAGCACGAAAAACCGTTCTGGCACTCTTCTAAATTTTTGTCCGGAAACTTTTCATCGGTAGTGTAAGTGAAACAAAAAATGTTAACATTCGAAAAAACATGCATTCCAACGTTGCATGATGCATGACAGTATTTCTCCGGAAAATTTGAAAAAAATCGGTTGCTACGTGGTTGAAGAAAAAAAAATATGAAATTTCAGAAATTCGAAAAAAATGGATCCCATCATTTACCCATCACGGGACCAGGCTAAAGAATTGCGGTGTGAGGTATAGTTTTTTAGGAAAAAAATTCAGGAAAATCGATCGCTACGTGTTTTTCGGAAATCAACATTTTACAGAAAAAAATTCAAAACATTGAAGAAAGACGGTTTTGGATTTTCATTTATAGCGTACTCTCAAAGTTTGGTAAAAAAAAAAATAAAAAAAAAACAACGTCCCAATCGACCCATTTTCCGAAAAGTTACGGGGGTTTGAATAAAAAAGAACCATTTTTTAGAAAAATCGATATCCCGAAAACGGCTGGACGAAAAAAAATTGAAAAAATCATGAAAATTTTTCTCAATGGGTATTATAATATAGAAAATTAACGAAAAAATCGGAGATGCAAAAGCAGAATGATGTCCGATTTGGCGTGGAATGCCCCATAGATGAGGGTGTGTCATTTCGGGGCAACATTTTTTTTTTTAATCACACCCCAAGAATCTTTTGTTTGTACATAAACATAAAGCTGTGTGGAAGAAGAGCTTCGCCAAAAAATATTTGCAGGCTGCGCAACGATGTTGAAGTTTTCCATTTCATTAACGTAGGGAATTTTTTATTTTTGCTATTTTTGTTATCCTATTGCGACTTCCCATCCTTCAATATTTTCCAAGCGGCTACTCATAGAAAACTCTATACACTACAATGAAGTCCATTGAACCAAATCTACAAATCAAATAATTTTGTTGATACCAAAGATTAAAATGAATTTTCCTATACAAATTGATATTCAAATGCCTGTAGCGCCTAAACTGTTGAATATACAAGAAAAATTCAAAGGACAATTTTATGGGAAAACGGGTGTTCTAATAAAGTAGTCCTCTTAACCAAACCTGTAAAGTTGCTCCTTTCAGAAGTGTACACTCCCGCTCAAAAGTATGGGTTCACTTATCGAAATTTCCAGCCTCGGTATAAGTTCCATATCTTGGTGGAAAAAGGTGGTAAAAGAATTTGAAAAGCACCATTTTGAAAGAAAAAGTTTTAGCTTCACTTTGACATTTTTATAATGGTTTACAATTTTGTTTATAGTCCCCACGCGCTGGAGACGGGCTACGAGGCTATTAGAAAACTTTCCTTGGAATTTTGTTCATCGTACTTCCAAAGAGGATATTAAACACTGCATTTTCGTTTTTGAAAAAGTATCGTGCGATTTTTTTTACCAAAAATATTCTATTTTTTGACAAAAATCGACTCGTTTCAGAATTTTTTTCCGACATTTGTTTTTTCATACTCTCGTAGTCCAGTCATTACGACGGGAAAATCGGGTTAGAAATGCAAATGAACCGAGAAAGCCAAATTTTGGATATTACGTAGGGGGGGGTGCTAGAAAAGCTTAAGTTCAAATTGTCGTCCAAAATAACCTTGTGGGTTTCGCGCCATCTTGAAAAAAGGGTTAAACTCAGTTTTTTCATCATAACTCGGTTCCCCGTTGTTCAGGATTCGTCATAGTGCTCGGAGTTCGCGTGAGACGGCAGCACGAACCGGCCGTCGTCTCGCGTGGACTTTGACCACTTTCCCCCGCCCCCTTCGATACTTCGACAGGCTGCTGCCGCAGCCACCTTCGATTCTCGATCAATTCTACGTCTTAATTGTAACGCGATGGCACGTTGTC
Source organism: Diadegma fenestrale (assembly GCA_037043255.1). Lineage (NCBI taxonomy): Eukaryota > Metazoa > Arthropoda > Insecta > Hymenoptera > Ichneumonidae > Diadegma > Diadegma fenestrale. The sequence continues at coordinate 1,191,962 of CM073315.1, read as the reverse complement.
CTCGCGCTCCTCAATTACTACTATTCTAAGACTTCGTTGTACCGCGACGACACGTGTTTCGTCGCGCTCTTCAATTACTTCGTTTTCGTTTCAAAATTCACACGGCATTCTTCCTTCAATTCGATCAAAGAGTTGTTCGCGATTTACGCCCGCGATCAGTTCCGCGATCGGGAGATTTTCTTCGGTTACTTCAATTATTTTGCTTCGTTCATTCCGAGTTCCCTTCGTAACGCGATAACACGTTTTTCTCGCGCTCTTCGATACTTTATTCAGAAAATTACCTTCGGCTCTCTTCGTTCCAAATTCGATCAAAAAACTGTTCGCGATTTACGCCCGCGTTCAGTTCCGCGATCGGGAGTTTCTTCGGCCACACTTCGTTATACTTTTTCATAAATTAACTTATTATTTTCGGCAACACTTCATTTCAACGCCACGCGTCCGGCAAGCGTCGCCATTCTTCGCGCGGCCACGTTTTCTTTTTGCCTTATTCCTACTCAACCGCTTCGCCATTAATTTTGTTTATTAATTATTACCAAAGACAATAAATCTGTTTATTTTCGTTATTTTTAAATTCAGTGTCGACTTCGATTTATTTCTTTCGCCCGCCTTCATCAGCCAATTCCTCAACTCTCCCTCACGATCACTCATACCAGGATTCACGGTCTTTTTCAAACACCCGTTGAGAAACAAAAATTTTTATGGAATGCTTCTTTGTTGCTCTTTATACGATCTACAATTAAAGTCCTATACATTTTTCACGTATTGCTCATCGTTATCGAGATATCGATCAAAAAAACAATAAATTTGAGGAGAAAAAATTGTTTTTCGCTATTTCCTTTTTTCTTGTGAGATATCGAAAAATGTATCGGATGAAACTTGTAGAGCGTGTTCAGACTTACAAATCCGTTGTTTCATTTTTTATTTTCGACGAAAATTACGACCTCTAGCGCGCCGTAAAGTCAGTAAAACTGTGCCCGATTTTGATTTAGCCGCTCGCACGGTTGTAGTTCAGTCGCCTTAGGCCATATTTTACGAAGTTCTATTCAAGAGACCCACCCTCTCCCCAATTTTTGTATAGGTTGTCCGGACCTACAGGAATATACCCCTGAGTTTTCGGACATTTCCGAGTTGCATTTTAGCAATAAAGAATTAATGAAAATGAAAAAATCGCTATTTTTGAGATAATTTTTTTGGAATGCGTCCCATCAAAAAAGGTTTCAAATAAAATTTGTTTATCATAAAGTCTTTTGTAAAAAAGGTCCTGAAAAAAAGTGCTAACATCGATAAGTGAGGGATTAATGGCTTTTCGGGATTGAGCGTTATTTTTGATCGGTAACGCGAGCAATTGGGTCGGGGTTCGCGCCTTGCCGCGAACGTCGCCACAAGACGGGCGACACGTGGGATCGACAGGCAACGCGAGGTCCTTTATGCTAATAATCGCGCTCTGCCACGGGCGTCGCTACAATCCGGGCAATTATTGATTTTTCGGGGATAACTGTCATGCGCGTAATCGATATTCATCGATCGCCATGATTGATCTCTCAGTCTTGGATCAGCGGTGGGAGCGCAAACACGTGACACCTTGCCGCTTCGGGTCTTTGCTTTCCTCGCGGTACTTCGCGCCATGGGGTCAATTCGAGCCTTACAACCTCAAATTGAGTGGGTTTCGGGAAATAACACGTTCTTAATAATGATCGGGATGCGCTCTCACCACGCACACGAATATTTTCCTGCTTTAACTCGGGATCGCCAAGATAATTTGTGATTACGGGAAACGCGGGTCATGCGCACGGGGTTCAAGTACACAGTCGTCGTCGGCCACGAGGTCGACGACACACACGGGTCTGGCGGGTTATTCGCGCTTTTGCGTGACTCGAGACTCACGATCTCGAGTCTCGGGAATTACTTCGCATATTCGCACCGGGCGGGTTATAATCATCATTTTTACACGCATAACGGGCGGGTATCGGGCCAAATTTCGCCGCACCAATTTACCAACCAATGTACTTTACAATAAATCACACATTTTAATTAATCGCCTACTCTTATTCTTCACCTTACCACCAACACCAGATCCCGCAAAAAACAGTAGCAAAAAAATGAAAATTCTCAATTCAATTTTTGCAACCGCAATCGGTTGAGAAACAGTATTTATTTTGCACAAAACGCATTTTTTTCAAATCAGTTGTGCACGATGGTACGAAGCTCCTCGATTTTTTTTACCCTGTGGGCCTTCGTCGGGAAATTCTATTGGAGGGCAAAGATTTTTCGATGATCGTAGATTGTTGCTAAACTATATCTCGTGGATCAATAAATCTTCCATGATTCCCTTGAAGTTCGGTTCCTTTACATCTCGTACGAGTTTGAAACCGATAAGTAAATAAACAACCGATTGCGGTTGCAAAAAGAAAATTCAGAATTTTTATTTTCTTTTGCGATTAACCCTTTTGCGATGAAGAGCAAGAAAAAAGTATTCCATAAAAATTTTCGTATCTCAACGGGGAACCGAGTTATGATGAAAAAACTGAGTTTAACCCTTTTTTCAAGATTGCGGAAAACCCACAAGGTTATTTTGGTCGACAATTTGAACTTAAGCTTTTCTAGCACCCCCCTACGTAATATCCAAAATTTGGCTTTCTCGGTTCATTTGCATTTCCAAATGTATAAAATGACTGGACTATTGGAATTGAAATGATACTCTTGAAAAGTGAAAAAAGAACGCCAACTTCAAAAGATCGCAACCTCAGTAGAAAAATAATGACTCATTTTTCTTGATATCACTTTGAAATAAAAAATAATTTAGATTTACAAAATTTATTGCATTTTTTCTTCCCTACGAACGATCTTTTGATCTTCTCCAAAATTTTCTCGAAAATTCTCGAGCTCAATCGACAAAAAGAAATCTTTTATTTATTTATTCATTTAATAAAAACACGGGCATAAGCCCAATTACACAGAAGAATACAAAGTGGTTAATCAGCCAAACGCGTAATACTTCCACCCACTAGAGCTGGTCGGGAACACCCCGCCAGCGATCCCACACCTTATTACGGAACGAACCGAGCGACCGGTCCCATAACCCCAACTCGAACCCACACTCATTCCCGAGCCTCAAAACAGCTGTTCCAGGTTGATTACCGGCGGTGCGAGAGCGTAGCAAGACAGCGATTTTGAGACAGCGATGAGCACGCCCCCCCCCCCTCTCTAGAGTTACAACTCTCGTTTACGTCCCTGTCACATCGGAATACCGTCAAAGCGTTAAATCCCAACTCCTCACTGGATATGTCAGCTGTGAGCCAGGTTTCAGTCAAAACAACAACATCGAACATATGGCAGTGGATAGCGAGTGCCTTTTTCAAGTCTGTGGTTTTCGTTCGAAGGCCGCGCACATTCTGATAATAAACACTTATTTTATGGCCCGCGACCTCGCTTGTGCGCGTTTTTCTTTTGTTATTTTTACTGTGCTCGTCGCTGTTTTCCTCATCCCTTGCCCCGGGCACGGGCCCATCCTTTCTAACCACACGTGGTACTCCACCGGCGAATCTGATGGTCCAGTCCGAGTCCCCTCCGCTCCTCCTCTCCTCCAACGGAACCCTAGCCTGCTTTAAGAGGTCCCTCTGCCTGTTAGTGTCGTCACCCCTCACCGCGACCGCCTTGCCACCAAGTGTCAACGAAGCCTTATTCCTTAAGACATGCATCGCGTTACCTCTTGTATTAAACACTAAGATAATCGGGCGTGGCTTACGTCCCGCCGCGGCTGGTAAGACTTTATCCAGGCGCGAGATCACATACGTCACAAACGTCCGGAGGCACTGAAAGGGGGGCAAGAATCTCCGCAACCCGTGCGGGGTCGGTATCTGCCGGCCCCGGAATGTCGAAAATAATAACGTTATGCGCCCTTCTCGTGCGCTCCTCCACTTCCGCAATTATCTCCTCTGAGAGACCAGATTTACGGAGGTTAACAATCTCTGATTGCGTCTCTGCGAGCGAGTCCCCCAGAGTCTTCAACCTCGAGTCCATCTCATCGACTCTTGTCGACCCGTGGTACTGTCGATCGCTGCCCGAAGCAACTTCTGCTCTGCTCCTAACTCTTCGAACCTCTTATCAGCTGATACCTGGAAGTTTGCAAGCGATTGGTGTAGCCGGCGCTGCTCCGCGGTGACATCCTGGACAGTGGCCCTCAAAGCGTCTTGCTGCTGCGTGAACGCCGCGAAGTGCGACGCAAGTGCCGCGTGAAGATCGGCCAAAGTTAGTGGCTGAGGGTCTGCATTACCCTGCGAGCTAGGTGCTGTTGGATCGAGCGGAGATGACGGGTGCGAGCCACAGCAGCGATGAAAACCCCGTTCCCCACCGTTCTGCACTGGTTTGCACATGATGCATGGTAGACTGCATTACATACCGGGCATTTGACCGGCGTTTCCACCGGTCCCTTATTGCAGCCTTTACAATAACCCAACTTTGAATCCGGAATTTTAAAGAGATTCGAGGGCTCGCCAGGCGGGCTGGACCCAAAAAGTAAATCGGCTCGAAAAAATTGAATGATTTTAAAAATTAAACAACAATCATCAATGAAAACGAAATACTTTTCGTCTGTCACGAACTTTGGCTCAAAAATTTTGGATGACATGGAAAATTGAACGAATCTTCAATAAAATACAATATTTTTCGTTGCATTCCAACGTTGCAAACTTCAGCCTAATACGTCGGAAAGAATCCCAAAAAATCCGAGGTCTGAGTCAGCGCGAGCGGAATCAACGACAAAAATGTTGGTCGAAAAAGAAAATGTGGCTTAGCTCAAGTGCAGGAACTACTGATAGACCAAGCAATAGAGCTCTAAAATCACCAGATTTTGTAAAAAATACTAATGGCAAACCGCGAGTGCCATTCGAGGCGGAATCGCTCCCCGATCATAAGTGCATACTTTTCCACTCGAGATTTTCACTACTTATTTTATTATTAACAAAATGGTACAAAAAAAGCACTTTTTTGTTTTTTGCTTATAACAGACAAACTATTGAAGGAATGTTGTTTGTTCCAAAGGACGAATTATAAAGAATTGAAAAACGAAAAAATGAGAGGTCAAACAATTTAATCGCTTAATTATTAAGGGAGAAAACTGCAAAAAACCAAAAACAAGCGTTTTTTCAAAAATTTGTTACGTCGCCATTTTTTAAATTATAGTGATGGCTCTTCTCGAGATAGTTAGGGAGAGGCGGACATAACTGAACAACTGCCTAAAATAGGATTTCCATTTGTTTTTCATCTCACAAATCAAAATCTTCTTCATTCAAATCTCGCCAACATAAAAAATATTTATCAGACTTTAATATGGAAATAACATAAATTTGAAATGGGAAATATCATCGCAGAAAGAGAACAAAATGAACAGCGAACATTTCGAATAATATGGAAATATCATCGCGGAAAGAGAACAGAATAAACAGCGAACATTTAGCATTTCGGAGGATGGTCCATTTTCCATGACATGACGTCATAATGCTACTTTGCGCGTGTATGTGGAGACTTCTAATAAGAACAATGACATAGCCCTTCGCCGAACTTTTTTAGTTAACCATGCACGCCAAATTTTTGCATTTTTTTTTTGCAGAGCCTTCGAAGAAATTGTTCGTTTTAGGTACATCCAATACTAAGTCCAATACCACGGAATTTTTTATTTTCATTTTGTTGTATCGATGGGCGAAGTGTATCATTCCAGAACTTGGAATTTTTTTCCAATCCAACTTCTTTTTCTTCGAAATGGTTAATTCTTGGCTATGTTGCAATGATTTCATTCCTTTTTGTCGATTGAGCTTGAGAATTTTTGAGAAAATTTTGGAGAAGGTCAAATGATCGTTCGTAGGGAAGAAAAAATGCAATAAATTTTGTAAATCTAAATTATTTTTTATTTCAAAGCGATATCAAGAAAAATGAGTCATTATTTTTCTACTGAGGTTGCGATCTTTTAAAGTTGGCATTCTTTTTTCACTTTTCAAGAGTATTTTTCCAGGGATTTCTCTTCTTTTTGAAAAGCAGAGAATTTTTGAATTTCAAATTTCTTTTTGAATTCATCGACATTTTTTTGGAATTATGGAGGCATTATTTGTTCTCGTTGGTTATTATTGAAATAAAATAAATCTCTCCAAAAACTTCTGTCGACACCCCTGGTAAATTCCTTTAAATATCTCGACAATAGTCATGATGAAAGGGTTGAAAAACTCTCGTCGAGACCCTTGTTCAATCCCTTAAGGAAACCACGAAGGGACTTGCGGTCAACCTCTCAATACAACCTCAGTGAGGCCCTTAGTCAATCCCTTAAAAAAGCCCGTCTACTCTTGGCTAATCTGTTGCAAAAATCTCGTCGAGACTTTTTGTCGACTCCTTGAAAAATCCCATCGAGACTCTTGACCAATCTCTTAAAAACGTCTTGGCACGATTCTTGGTTGATCTGTTGAAACAAGTCTCGACCAGAATCTCGACGAATCTCTAGAAAAACTTGCGGCGAGATTCTTTATAAATCCCATAAAAAAAGTCTTCGGACGCTTCCACTCAATGCCTTAAAAACTTCCGTCGACACCGCTTCCCTTAATCCCTTCAAAATATATCGGCGAGGGTCATGATGAACCCCTTCAAAATTTCCGTCCAGACTCTTGACCAATGCCTTAAAAAAGTCCTGGCGAGATCCGTAGTTAATCCCTTAAAAACTCTTATCAAAAGCCTTGGTTAACCGTTTCAAAATTGTCGTCAAGACTCTTCGTTAATCCCTTAAAATCATACTGACGAGACTCTGAGTTTATCCCTTAAGGAACCACGTTCGAGACCACTGGTGAGCCCCTTAAAAAATTCCGTCAAGACTCTTCGTCAATCCCTCAAAAAAGTCCTGGAGAGATTTCACCCTTCTCCCTCGTGCCCTTTCTCCTTTCGTTCTCCCGTTTTTTTAATCAATTTATTGCATTTTCGGCTAATTCTTTGACTCCGAGCAAAATTGCCCCAAACTCACGTGATCCTGCATTTGAAAACGAAAAGAATCAGCTCAAGGTGGATCCTTTTCGTTAAATTTTACAAGAGAAAGGAATTTTTCAAAATTGGGATCATTTATGACCCCACGTCACCGGAAAGTTTAAATAAAATGAGGTTACCGTTCAAAGGTCAAAAACTTCCGTCGCGACCCCCGGTCAACCCCTTATAGAATCCCGTCCAGACTCTTGGCCCATCCCTTAAAAAAGTTCCGGCAAGATGCATAATCCCATAAAAATTCCTCACGTGATCCTGCATTAAAAAACGAAAAGAGTGAGTCCAAGCTGGACCCTTTTCGTTAAATCTTACCAAAAACAAGAATTTTTCTACATTGGGGTCATTTATAACCCCACGTTTCCGGAATAGATTGAATCAAATAAAATTACCGTTCTAAGGTAAAAAAAACTTCCGTTGCGACCCCCGGTCAAGCCCTTAAAAAATCCCGTACGAACTCTTGGCCAATCCCTTAAAAAAGTCTCGGCAAGATTTATGCCTAATCCCTTAAAAACTCCCATTGAGATCCTCAGTCAACCCTTTCGAAAAAATCTCGTCAAGACTCTTCGTTAATCCCTTTAAAAAATCTCGAAACCATGGTCGAACCAAACCTGGTCGAAACCATTGGTCAACCCCTCACAAATCCCGTCCAGACTCTTCGCCAATCTCTCCAAAAAGTCCCGGCGAGATTTTTCCCTCCGTTCTCCCATTTTTTTTATCGTTTTATCGAATTTTTGACTAATTCATTCACTTCAAGCAAAAATGCCCCAGGCTCACGTGATTCTGCAGTAAAAAACGAAAAGAATGAGCCCAAGTTGGACCCTTTTCGTTGAATTTTACCCAAGATACGAATTTTTCAAAATTCTCAGAGGGAGAGAGACAGTGCTATAGGCGCGACGGCGGTAGAGGGAGAGAGAGGCCCGATATCGCCTGTCTCTGTCGCTCAGTGGCGCGCGGAGAATGGGGATACCGCGTTCAGCGGAGCGGGTGACGTCACGGGCCGAAAATGTCCACCAAACGCGTAAGAGCGTATGTACAAGCGCCTGCGCAGACAACTTACGCCTTTCTGACTCCAAGAAACTGTGAGACACAGAAAGCGTCCCAAACCTCGCGACCAAAATCTTCAATATTAGATTTCTCTGGATTGGCTCAATGGATTTCCTTCAAACAAAAACCAATCGAAGGATAAAACCTGAAAGATCCTGAAAGATCCTGAAAGATTTTTCGTTTTTTCTTAAAAAAAGAAAAATCTTTGAAAAAAAAATCTTACGAAAATTTTAGAAAAATGGAATTGAAGCGTCGTCTTCTACCTTTATGATTTTATCCACAGAAATGCCTAAAAAACATTTTGACTCTAAGCGGGGTCCACTCTAAACAGTGATATAAAACGACAAAAAATTGTCGTTTTCAAAACTGAGTGCTGAGTGTAAAAAAAATCGTAGACATTTAAAAAAGAAAACCAAATTGAAGGTGGAACCGTCCTCTTCAAAACGGCGTTGGTTAAATTGGTCTAGGTCAACCGTTCAGGCACTCTTTCAAATTTTTGTCCAGAAACTTTTCGTTGGTAGTGTAAGTGAAACAAAAAATGTTAACATTCAAAAAAACATGGATTCCAACGTTGCATGATGCATGACAGTATTTCAACGGAAAATTTGAAGAAAATCGGTTGCTACGTGGTTTAAAAAAGAAACATGAAATTTCAGAAATTCGAAAAAAATGGATCCCATCATTTACCCATCACGGGACTAGGCTTAAAAATTGCAGTGTGAGTTATAGTTTTTTAGAAAAAAAATTCAAGAAAATCGATGGCTACGTGTTTTTCGGAAATCAACATTTTATAGAAAAAAACTCGAAATATTGAAGAAAGACGGTTTTGGATTTTTTCCGATAGTGTACTCTTAAAGTTCCGTAAAAAACAAAAAATTCAAAAAAAAAACGTCCCAATCGATCCATTTTCCGAAAAGTTACGGATGTTTGAAAAACAAAGAACGATTTTTTTGAAAAATCGATATCTCGAAAACGGCTGGACGAAAAAAATTGAAAAAAATCATGAAAATCTCTCTCAATGGGTATTATAATATAAAAAAATTGACGAAAAAATCGGAGATGCTAAAGCAGAATGGTGTCCGATTTGGCGTGGAATGCCCCGTATATAACTCGCTACCCGCTGAGGCTCCCCACTGCGATCTCCAGTGATCCCCACTTCGTGCCTCAAGCTATCCCCACTACTCGGCAAATCTCCCACTTCCATACTACGGTCTCTTGACTGCTATTGCACACTTCTCTCAAACTCTCAACATATTTTGCTCATCGCAAGCTGAATAACACTCTGTGTTCTCATCGACTCGCTTTCTTATATTTTCAGACTTTTTCGGTCATTGATTGCAACCCAAAACTTGCTTAACTTTTCTTATCATTCCTCAACGATTTTTACTTATAGGCAATCATATCCGTCCTACGGCGTACGTTACTTTGATCATTAAAAACATTTTGTAGCTTTTGTTACTTTGTAACTATATTCGAGTGTATCGTATCGATTTTAGTAGTAGTTTCGTTTTTTATATTTTTGTTTGATGATTCCGTTCATCAGTTCACACATTTTTTTGATACTTTCACAAGTTCAGGATGGAAGAGCAGTACAACATATGGAAGCTTGCAGATATTTGTCACGATCGCGAACATACGCTAGAGTGGTTAAGGGATCTTGGTATGATACCGGCGACCCGGTACTGCACGAAGTACAAAAAATATATGACCCACTGCGACTCTGTATTGACCTGTGGCTTATTCAAATGTCAAAAAAAAAAAAACAGTTACAGTCATTCTGCAACAGTTGCAGAGCACACGTGGTTTGAACGGTGCCACACTTCTGCACAAGTTCGCATATTAATTACTTATTGCTTTGCTAAACGCATATCAGTCGAACAAACAAGGGACGAATGCTCGATCATCGAAAATGAGCAAGTCTCTACCGAAACGATTGCTGATCGCTTTTCTTTTTGCCGTGAGCTCTGCATGGTTACGCTTGATAATGATTTTGAAGGTGAAGGTCAGTTAGGGAGTGAAGGAGAAATCACCGAGATTGATGAGTGTAAAATTGGTCGGCGCAAGTACGAACGCGGGCGTATTGTTGAAGGGACATGGGAACTCAGCATGATCCATCGTGGGCATCCCGAAAATTATCGGTTAGAAATCTGTACCGATAATAAAAGACATAGTGATACCCTTATGAAACTTATAAAAAAGCACGTAAAAATTGGATTCACAATTCACACGGATTGCTGGAAAGGGCATCTGAATTTGAACACACAGGGATACATTCACGACACGGTCAACCATAGTGTTGAATTTGTTAACTCTGAAACAGGAGCCCACACGCAAAATATAGAGTCCTTTTGGAGAAGGATGAGTTGAGAATTACCGTGTGGCAGAGTACGTAACGAAGCGATGGCCGACCATTTATGCAAGTTTTTTTGGCGACGTCGCGTAAAAAAATTGAACGAAAATCCGTTCAATGAATTGCTAAAAAACATAAAAACTGTTTATCCGAGGAAATGAATCAATAGCTGGGTCGACTAGTTAACGGGTTGACTGGTATTGTATCATATATGTACAAAAAAGAGTCGGGCCCATTCTGGTTTTGTATCGTATGTGTACATATTGAAATAACTTTTTCAATTTTCAAGCGATTTAGACAAAAATTGGTATACAATGGTTTTTTCGGTCGCTGAGTTAATTTTTGAACTTAATTTTCACCCCACTACCCTTCAAAATGGTGAAAATCGAAGGTTGAGGGTGGAATTTTCCGATCTTTCAATGGGTTTTCATACTATATGACGTAAAATTTTTTAGTTTTTTAGCACACTGGACTCTTTTATAGAAATCAAACAAAAATTGCTACCCGCAAAAATGTGGAAAATAAGGTATCAGGGGGAAATTTGTTAATTTTTCGCTGCGAAAATTTCATGCTTTATTACATGGAAATTCGAACCGAGGCTTTGGTGTAGTGGCTAGCGTGCTTGCCTCTCAACCAGAGTCTCGAGAGGTCCCGGGTTCGATTCCCGGTGTCGTAATCTTGTCAGGAGAAAAATAAATACGGGCGTGACGAGCTCCAGAGGTACATACGAGGCATACACAAGTACATGTACTGGTGTATGTCACGTGTGTATAGCTGTAGTCTGTATTTACGTTCTCCTGACAAGATGTGACGTAGCTCCGACGCCGCGAGGCGAGCACGGGACCGAACTGTAGTGGCCCAGGTTTTCCGCAGTTTTCCGGGGCCCGTGGCGCGTACTAACGTGCGCGCCACGGCGAATGCGCTACAGATGAGGAAAGTCGGCTGCGGCCGTGGATAGGGCCCTGGGTGGCTGGTTATTGACCCGGACCAGGCACCTAGGGTCAGAGAACAGGGAGGAATTGGACGATGGAGAGAAGGGGGGAGCGCCTCCTTCTGAAAAACCTGCAAGGACGAAGGGGCGCGTACATAAATTCGAAAAAAAAAAAAAATATTACATGGAAATTCCAAGTTTTCGAGAACACAAGACGCTTTTATCGAAATAAAACAAAATTCACTGCCCCCAAAAGGGTGAAAAATAAGGGTCGCGGATGGAATCAAGAGACTCGGTAGAGTCTCGGGACAAGTACATTGCGACAGCTCTGCTGTCGTCTGCTTGCCCGAGACTCGCCAGAGTATATTATCTCGGAATAAAATAAATTTCTATGGTGGGGGCAGGGATCGCGCAACGCTTCGGCTTTTTACAAAGCTCAGGAGGCTTCTAGCGATCTGAAAATTGAACTGGACTCTAGTTACGCAATACTCTTTCCATTGAGCCTAATTTGAGCTCGATTGGTGCAGTATTTGCTGAGAAAAAACTTTGCACGGGTTTCGGAATATGCTCGTTCTAGTATCTAATACATCGAAGAAACGGCGCGTCTGTATACGCGTGCAGACCCACACAAGCATAGGCCTCTTGATGCCCATGGCGCTCTATATCTATATCGCTTCTACTACATCGAAGAAACGGCGCGTCTGTATACGCGCGCAGACCCACACAAGCATGGGCGTCTTGATGCCCACGGAGACGCTATCAAGAGACTCGGTAGAGTCTCGGGACAAGTACATTGCGGCAGCTCTGCTGTCGTCTGCTTGCCCGAGACTCGCCAGAGTATATTATCTCGGAATAAAGTAAATTTCTATGGTGGGGGCAGGGATCGCGCAACGCTTCGGCTTTTTACAAAGCTCAGGAGGCTTCTAGCGATTTGAAAATTGAACTGGACTCTAGTTACGCAATACTCTTTCCATTGAGCCTAATTTGAGCTCGATTGGTGCAGTATTTGCTGAGAAAAAACTTTGCATGGGTTTCGGAATATGCTCGTTCTAGTATCTAATACATCGAAGAAACGGCGCGTCTGTATACGCGCGCAGACCCACACAAGCATAGGCCTCTTGATGCCCATGGCGTTCTATATCTATATCGCTTCTACTACATCGAAGAAACGGCGCGTCTGTATACGCGCGCAGACCCACACAAGCATGGGCCTCTTGATGCCCACGGAGACGCTATAACTATATCTAAAACGAGAATGGGTGTGTCTTTCTCCCTCTACCAGTTTCTACGCCGCGCGCCATCTCTCTCACTCCACCGCTCCCTCTTCTATGGTAGGGCTCTAGTGGCGCAGGCGCGTAACATATCTAATACATCATAGAAACGGCGCGTCTGTATACGCACGCAGACCCACACAAGCATAGGCCTCTTGATGCCCATGGCGTTCTATATCTATATCGCATCTACTACATCGAAGAAACGGCGCGTCTCCATACGCGCGCAGACCCACACAACCATGGGCCTCTTGATGCCCACGGAGACGCTATATCTATATCTAAAGCGAGAGTAGGTGTGTCTCTCTCCCTCTACCGGGTTCTACGACGCGTGCCATCTCTCTCACACTACCGCCCGTTCTTCTATGGTAGGGCCCTAGTGGCGAAGGCGCGTTACATCTCAAAATTTGGATATATAGATATCCGTGGAAAAATACTCTTGAAAAGTGAAAAAAGAACGCCAACTTTAAAAGATCGCAACCTCAGTAGAAAAATGATGACACAATTTTCTTCATGTTTTTCAAATTTTCTCCATATAAATAAAAAACAATTTTGATTTACAAAATTTATTGCATTTTTTCTTCCCTACGAACGAACTTTTGACCTTCATTAAAATCTTCTCGAAAATTCTTAAGCTCAATTGACAAAAAGACACGAAATCATTGCAACACAGCCAAGAATTAAAAAAATAATGAATGGCTACATTTCACAGGGAAACGTGTGCACCCTCAATACATTTTGGGTATTTAAGGGTCTGCAAAAGCTCTGCAAAAAAAATGCAAAAAATTGGCGTGCATGGTTAACTAAAAAAGCCCGGGAAGATAAAGAATCAATTTAAGGGAGAGGCGGACAAACCTGAACAACTGCCTAAAACAGAATTTCCATTTGTTTTTCATCTGAAAAATCGAGATCTTGTTCATTCAAATCTCGTCAAGATAAGAAAATATTTATCAGATTGCATGAAATGAAATTTTTTAAAAGTTTCGTTTCACCTGGCTCTCCAGACTTTCAAAAATGATTATTAATTACGCAAAGAGGAAAGATTTTTGGTTAATATGGAAATAGGAAATATCATCGTGGAAAGAGAACAGAATAAACAGCGAACATTTGGAATAATATGGAATTATCATCGCGGAAAGAGAACAGAAAAAACAACGAACATTTAGAATTTCGAAGGATGGTCCATTTTCCATTACATGACGTTATAATGCTACCTTGCGCGTGCATGCGGAAACTTCTAATAAGAACAATGACACAGCCCTTCGCCGAACTTTTTTAGTTAACCATGCACGCCAATTTTTTGCATTTTTTTTGCAGAGCTTTTGCAGACCCTTAAATACCCAAAATGTATTGAGGGTGCACACGTTTCCCTGTGAAATGTAGCCATTCATTATTTTTTTAATTCTTGGCTGTGTTGCAATGATTTCGTGTCTTTTTGTCAATTGAGCTTAAGAATTTTCGAGAAGATTTGAATGAAGGTCAAAAGTTCGTTCGTAGGGAAGAAAAAATGCAATAAATTTTGTAAATCAAAATTGTTTTTTATTTATATGGAGAAAATTTGAAAAACATGAAGAAAATTGTGTCATCATTTTTCTACTGAGGTTGCGATCTTTTAAAGTTGGCGTTCTTTTTTCACTTTTCAAGAGTATTTTTCCACGGATTTCTCTTCTTTTTGGAAAGGCGAATATTTATCAACAATTTAATGATGGAGGAATTTTTATTCAAAGTAGTTTAAAGAAAATTGTGTTATCATTCGTCTACTGAGGTTGCGATCTTTTAAAGTTGGCGTTCTTTTTTTTACTTTTTAAGAGTATTTTTCCACGGATTTCATTTCTTTTTGAAAAGCGGGATATTCATCAACATTTTTTTTGTAATTATGGAGGCATATTGATTCTGGATGGCCGTTCTTGAAATAAAATGAATCTCTTTAAAAACTTCTGTCGACACCCCTGGTAAATCTCTTTAAATATCTGGACAAGGGTTATGATCAAACACTTAAAAACCTCTCGTCGAGACTCTTGTTCAATCCCTTAAGGAAACCTCGAAAAGACTCGTGGTCAATCTCTGAATGAAACCTCAGTGAGGCCCTTCGTCAATCCCTTAAAAAATCCCGTCTACTCTTGGACAATCTGTTAAAAAAACCTCGCCGAAACTCTTAGTCGACTCCTTAAAAAATGCCATCCAGACTCATGACCAAATCCCTTAAAAAAGTCTCGGCACGATTCTTGGTTAATCTGTTGAAACAAGTCTCGATGAGAATCTGGATGAATCTCTTGAAAAAATCGCGGCGATATTCTTTATGAATCCCATAAAAAGAGCCTCCGTAACGCTCCCACTTAATCCCTTAGAAAACTTCCGTCAACACCGCTTCCGTCAATCCCTTCAAAATATATCGACGAGGGTCATGATCAAACCCTTTAACTTGACCAATCCCTTAAAAAGGTCCCGGCGAGATTCGCGGTTAATCCCTTAAAAACTCTCATTAAGATCCTTGGTTAACCCTTTAAAAATTGCCGTCCAGACTCTTCGTCAATCCGTCAAAAAAGTCCCGGCGAGATTTTACCCTTCTCGCTCGCGCCCTTCCTCTTTTCGTTCTCACGTTTTTTTCATCGTTTCATCGCATTTTTGGCTAATTTTTTGACTCCGAGCAAAATTGCCCCAGGTGCACGTAATCTTGCTTTAAAAAACGGTAAGAGTGAGCCCAAATTGGACCCTTTTCCTTAAATTTTACCAGAGACATGAAATTTCAAAATTTGGGGTAATTTATGACCCCACGTTGACGGAATCGGTTGAATAAAATGAGACTACCATTCTTATGTCAAAAAACTTGCGTCGAGACCCGTGATCAACCGCTCAAAAAATCCTGTCTAGACAATTGGCCAATCCCTTAAAAAAGTGCCGGCAAGATTATTGCTTTATCCCTTAAAAACTCTCATTAAGATCCTTGGTCAACCCTTATAAAAAAATCCCGTCAAAACTCTTCGTTAATCCCTCAAACAATCTCGATGGGACTCCGAGTTTATCTCTTAAAAAACGTTCGTCGAGACCGCCACTGGACAACCCCTTAAACAATCTCGTACAGACTCATCGCCAATCCCTCAAAAAATTCTCTGCGAAAACGAAAAGAATGAGTCCAAGTTGGACCCTTTTCATTAAATCATACGAAAGACATGAATTTTTCGAATTGGGGTCATTTATGACCCCACGTTACCGGAATAGGTTGAATCAAATAAGGCTACCGTTCCAAGGTCAAAAAACTTGCGTCGAGACCCCCGGTCAACCCCTCAAAAAATCCCGTCCAGACAATTAGTCAATCCCTTAAAAAAGTCCCGGCAAGATTATTGCTTTATCCCTTAAAGACTCTCATAAAGATTGTTGGTCAACCCTTTTTAAAAAATCCCGTCAAGACTCTTCGTTAATCCCTCGAAAAAATCTCGATGGGACTCTGAGTTTATCCCTTAAAAAAGGTCCATCGAGACCACTGGTCAACCCCGTAAAAAATCCCGGCCAGACTCTCCGTCAATCCTTCAAAAATTCAAAAAAGTCCCAGCGAGATTTCTCCCTACTCTCTCGCGCCCTTTCACCCTTCGTTCTCCCTTTTTTTAAATCGTTTCATCGTATTTTTGACTAGTTTTTTGACTCCCAGCAAGATTTCCCCAAGCTCACGTGATTCTGCATTCAAAAACGAAAAAAATGAGCCCAAGTTGGACCCTTTTTGTTGAGTATTACCAGAGATAATCGCGCGCCATTGAGCGCGGTATCCCCACTCTCCGCGCTCAATGGCGCGCGGAGAGTGGGGATACCGCGTTCAGCGGGTGACGTCACGGGCCGAAATGTCCACCATGACTCGACAAAACAGAAAAGTTGCTGGAATTCGCGGCCAAAATTTTACATGTGTAATTTCTCTGAATTGACTGAACCGATTTTCTTCAGCCAAGGATCATTTCAAAGATAAAAAATCGTAGAAAATTCACATCTAATACGAAATTTTTCTGTCAACCCGTTTTCCCGTTAAAACGATTCAAAGTTTGTGTGACGTCATAAAATGCCTATTTTCGAGTATATAAGAGTCCGGCCGGCTCGCGCGCTACGCTTTTCTTTTAAACTTGGCGTCGAGCCGCTGCCGCGTCTCTTGATATCTGAAATAGACCCGCTCTGCCGCTCTCTCTCTCTACTATGTTGTGCGCCCTACGCCATCTCTCTCACTTTACCGCTCGTACTGTATAGGCGCTCGCGGGCAACATTTTCAAATGCTAATGCCAACAGTTCCAAAAAAATTCGCCCAACTTTTGTCCACAAAATACTAATAATTCAATTACCATTACAATAAAGCGATAACACACGAGGGAGCACGACTAAAATAAATGAAATCTTAAGGGCATTCCAAGCTCCGTAATACACAACCATTGTCCTTCTGATGCTCTTTTTAAAAACGAAGTCGAAAAAATAAATTTACCCTGATCATACACAATTAATGATCGCGTCCTTAACTTTCAATTGAAAGCGGATTTTTGTTTGTACGTTTTCGGAAAAATAAGCAAAAGAGAATGGATAAAAAAAGAAACAATTCGCGTTTCAAAAAACTCTTCTGTGCTCGTAACGTTATATATCTGGTAGAATTTTTCTTGAAAACATAGATAAATGACTCATTCTCCCGTACTTCTAGAAAGTACTGAAAAAACGATTGAATAAATGCAGTATAGAAAAATGATAGTCTGACTAGAAATTATTTTCACAAAAGATAATGATAAAAAATAGTCATGAAAATTTTTTACCAATTTTTCAAAATGCAAAATAAATATCAGTGTAATTACCGTAATCAACATTGCAAAAAAAAAATTGAAACGAAAAAGTGATACCAAGTGCGACTTATTTATTTAGTATTTTACCAACAAAAAGGAGTGATATCCGGCCAAAATCCCCTCCCGGGGAAAAAAAACTTGGACAAGTACATTGTTTGGTCCCATAGCCGAAAAAAAATCCTCCATTTGTGCAGCTGTAAAATTTGGAATATCAAAAATCTGACAAGTACTGAACAGAGATCGGCTTTAACATGTGAATCCAGTCGAAAACAAATAACTGTTTACATCCAGCCTTAAACTTTCTGATATCAGTGACAGGACAAGTATTGAATTGACCACTAGGTATCAGTTAACGAGAATGAAAAAAAAACATCAATTGTTTCTTCGAAAGTATTGCTGGATTATTTTTAAAAAATGGAGAGCGCGTATGCGCACAGAGTACTTGGCCGGCCCATTACTTTTCATGCAAATTGCTCATCCGAGAATGAATCGAATTGGGACTACGCTCATCAGACACATGTACTCTAAAACTATAAACATTCAACCAAGTAAGCAACCTGCATATCGCGGGACAATCTCACAATATTCACAATATTCGGGGTCGATTTGAATAGAATATAATTGTAATTCTAATTATAACTGTTGTTATTGCAAACTTATTCCGTGCTTAGGATATGGTTCAGCTCAAACAGTTAATAAAATTTCAAAGCTGCTGCCCAGATAATTATCGCCTGAAATTTAGTTCAATTTTTTACATGGTGTCTTAGAAAATTTCTTCGTATGATCTTTCGAATTCAATGAATTGACCACGGCTCAAAAGAGTCAAAAGTAATGCGCCGGCCAAGTACTCTGTGCGCATACGCGCTCTCCATTTTTTAAAAATAATCCAGCAATACTTTCGAAGAAACAATTGATGTTTTTTTTTCATTCTCGTTAACTGATACCTAGTGGTCAATTCAATACTTGTCCTGTCACTGATATCAGAAAGTTTAAGGCTGGATGTAAACAGTTATTTGTTTTCGACTGGATTCACATGTTAAAGCCGATCTCTGTTCAGTACTTGTCAGATTTTTGATATTCCAAATTTTACAGCTGCACAAATGGAGGATTTTTTTTCGGCTATGGGACCAAACAATGTACTTGTCCAAGTTTTTTTTCCCCGGGAGGGGATTTTGGCCGGATAACTATATCTAAAGCGAGAATGGGTGTGTCTTTCTCCCTCTACCAGTTTCTACGCCGCGCGCCATCTCTCTCACTCCACCGCTCCTTCATCTATGGTAGGGCTCTAGTGGCGCAGGCGCGTAACATATCTAATACATCATAGAAACGACGCGTCTGTATACGCACGCAGACCCACACAAGCATAGGCCTCTTGATGCCCATGGCGCTCTATATGTATATCGCATCTACTACATCGAAGAAACGGCGCGTCTCCATACGCGCGCAGACCCACACAAGCATGGGCCTCTTGATGCCCACAGAGACGCTATATCTATATCTAAAGCGAGAGTGGGTGTGTCTCTCTCCCGCTACCGGGTTCTACGACGCGCGCAATCTCTCTCACACTACCGCCCGTTCTTCTATGGTAGGGCCCTAGTGGCGAAGGCGCGTTACATCTCTCTCACTCTACCGCTCGTACTGTATAGGCGCTCGCGCGCAACATTTTCAAATGCTAATGCCAATAATTGTTCTGCGACCAACAGTTCCAAAAAAATTCTCCCAACTTTTGTCCACAAAATACTAATAATTTAATTACCATTACAATAAAGCGATAACACACGAGGGAGCACAACTAAAATAAATGAAATCTTAAGGGCATTCCAAGCTCCGTAATACACAACCATTGTCCTTCTGATGCTCTTTTTAAAAACGAAGCTGAAAACATAAATTTACCCTGATCATACACAATTAATGATCGCGTCCTTAACTTTCAATTGAAAGCGGATTTTTGTTTGTAACGTTTCCGGAAAAATAAGCAATAGAAAATGGATGAAAAAAGAAACAATTCGCGTTTCAAAAAAACTCTTCCGTGCTCGTAACGTTATATATCTGGTAGAATTTTTCTTGAAAACATAGATAAATAACTCATTCTCCCGTACTTCTAGAAAGTACTGAAAAAACGATTGAATAAATGCAGTATAAAGAAATGATAGTCTGACTAGAAATTATTTTCACAAAAGATAATGATAAAAAATAGTGATGAAAATTTTTTATCAATTTTTCAAAATGCAAAATAAATATCAGTGTAATTACCGTAATCAACATTGCAAAAAAAAAAGTTGAAACGAAAAAGTGATACCAAGTGTGACTTATTCTTTTAGTATTTTACCAACAAAAAGGAGTGATATCCGGCCAAAATCCCCTCCCAGGGAAAAAAAACTTGGACAAGTACATTGTTTGGTCCCATAGCTGAAAAAAAATCCTCCATTCGTGCAGCTGTAAAATTTGGAATATCAAAAATCTGACAAGTACTGAACAGAGATCGGCTCTGACATGTGAATCCAGCCGAAAACAAATAACTGTTTACATCCAGCCTTAAATTTTCTGATATCAGTGACAGGACAAGTATTGAATTGACCACTAGGTATCAGTTAACGAGAATGAAAAAAAAACATCAATTGTTTCTTCGAAAGTATTGCTGGATTATTTTTAAAAAATGGAGAGCGCGTATGCGCACAGAGTACTTGGCCGGCCCATTACTTTTCATGCAAATTGCTCATCCGAGAATGAATCGAATTGGGACTACGCTCATCAGACACATGTACTCTAAAACTATAAAAATTCAAACAAGTAAGCAACCTGCATATCGCGGGACAATCTCGCAATATCCACAATATTCGGGGTCGATTTGAATAGAATATAATTGTAATTCTAATTATAACTGTTGTTGTTGCAAACTTATTCCATGCTTAGGATATGATTCAGCTCAATCAGTTAATAAAATTTCAAAGCTGCTACCCAGATAATTATCGCATGAATTTTAGTTCAATTTTTTGCACGGTGTCTTAGAAAACTTCTTCGTATGATCTTTCGAATTCAATGAATTGACCACGGCCCAAAAGAGTCAAAAGTAATGGGCCGGCCAAGTACTCTGTGCGCATACGCGCTCTCCATTTTTTAAAAATAATCCAGCAATACTTTCGAAGAAACAATTGATGTTTTTTTTTTCATTCTCGTTAACTGATACCTAGTGGTCAATTCAATACTTGTCCTGTCACTGATATCAGAAAATTTAAGGCTGGATGTAAACAGTTATTTGTTTTCGGCTGGATTCACATGTCAGAGCCGATCTCTGTTCAGTACTTGTCAGATTTTTGATATTCCAAATTTTACAGCTGCACGAATGGAGGATTTTTTTTCGGCTATGGGACCAAACAATGTACTTGTCCAAGTTTTTTTTCCCTGGGAGGGGATTTTGGCCGGATTTTCATATTTTTCGATGAGAAGTTTTCCTTCTACGTAACATAAAAACTGTACGTTTGTAATGATGGGAATCACATCGGGTGAAATCAGGGTAGAGAGCGAGCAGTTTGATGTCTATAAAAGGGGTGTTTTATTTACACGAGGATAAGTGATAAAGAATAGGTTATATTGAATCGTGTTTTCGTCCCTAACCTATAAAAGGGAATCGAAAGCGATGCTTCTTCTCTCACGTTCCTTGACTGTCTCTGCTGTGTTTCTTGGCTCGAAGTCTAGCGGTGTTGCAGTCGGTAAGGCAGTCTATGCTGTTATCGTGGTAGCCGTGTGGTGAAAGAATTTCTCTTTTATACGTTTTTTAGGGCATTTGGTTTTTTTGAAAAGACAAAATTTGCTACGCCTAAGGGTGTGGAAAAAAATGTTCGAGCGTGGAATTTTAAGATTTTTCAATAGGAAGATTTTATGCTGCATTGCATGAGAACTATAAGCCAAGACACCCTGAAAAATCTTGTTAGAATTTGAGAACGCCCGCTATATGTTTCGCTGTTCGTTGTTCTTGTGTCTATCTGTTTCTGTCTTCACTCACGCCAGCTTTGCTGACTGCAAAGACTCATTGACCACGTGCGGCTTCGTTATCAAGCTTTTTGGAGATGCGATAGCCTGGCGATCTCACAAAGAACCGTATGTGGCATTATCTACCTGTCAGGCAGAGTATGTTGCAATGCGTGAGGCTAGCCAAGAAATGTTATCATTGTACAACTCACTCAAGCTGATTCTGATTGAACCCACATTGCCTATGGTTTTATGATGTGATAACAGGGCTGCTATTGCTGGTGTTGAAACCAATGGAGGGAATAAGCTGAGGCACATTATTGAAATTAAAGTACATCATGTTAAAGAATGCGTAAAAAAAACTAATTAAAGTAAAATGGGTAAACTCAAAAGGACAAATTGTCGATATATTTACAAAACCACTAGCGTTTGAGTTACACAAAGAATTAACCGATAAGATAATAAACAGAAATGTATAAATTAAACGTTCGAATATGTAACAAATGTTATAGGAAATAATTAAATCAAGGACCAGCGAGGTAACTAAGATGGGACACCAAACGTAAAAGGACCAATGATGAGGAAAACACATCAAGCGGTCGGGAGGCAGTGTTAGAATTTGAGAACACCCGCTATATGTTTCCCTGTTCGTTTTGCTTGTGTCTATCTGTTTCTGTCTTCACTCACATGAAGAGAATCTTTTGTAATTCTTCGTTCCGTTGTTTGTGTATCTCTTGTTCACTCTTGTTCTGACTTCCGTACTGATCGGATGGTATAAATAAAAGGACTAAGAAAAGAAACGTAAAATATTCGGTTTTTCCTTTTAGGAAATAGGATAAAAACAACAAATCTTGAAAGGTCACCCCCAACCCTTATTTTTCACCCCTTTGTAGCCAGCAAATTTTGATTTATGTCGCTAAAAGGTGCCCGAGGAAACATACAGTTTTCATGTTATCTATATATATAAAAGAGTTGCGTGACTGACTGACTGACTGACAGACAACGCACAGCCTAAACCAATGAAGTTAGGATCGTGAAATTTGTCATGGTTACTCCTCTCCCATCGTAGACGCTCACTAAGGACGGATTTTGTTCGACCTCTATCCAAAAAAAAATTATCGTGAATTTTTTTTTTAAACAATTTTTAGATACATTTTTCGATAATTATCTAGATTTTTTAGATAATTTTTAGATACATTTTTAGATAATTATCTAGATTTTTTAGATAATTTTTTTTTAGATAGAGGACGAACAAAATTCTAAAAAAAAAAATTTTTTTTCAAATTAAAAAAAAAATCCGTTAGAGAAATTGAGCGTTTACCATGGCAACGGTTACCATGGCAACGGTTACCATGGCGACGGTTACCATGGCAAAGGTTACCATGGCAACGGTTACCATGGCAACGGTTACCATGGCAACGGTTATCATGTCAACGGTTACCATGGCAACGGTTGCCATGGTAATCGTTTCCTGAGCAACTACTGCCATGGTAATCTATATATATAAAAGAGTCGCGTGACTGACTGACTGACTGACTGACTGACAGACAACGCACAGCCTAAACCAATGAAGTTAGGATGGTGAAATTTGTCACGGTTACTCCTCTCGCATCGTAGACGCTCACTAAGAACGGATTTTGTTCGTTCTCTATTCAAAAAAAAATTATCGAATTTTTTTTTTTTTTTCTCAATTTTTTTTTCTATACTCTTCGACCTCAATGAACGTTCACCGAGAACGGATTTTGTTCGTTCTCCACCAAAAAAAATGAAAAAAAAAATTTATCAACAAATTTTTTTCTCATCTATATATATAAAAGAGTCGCGTGACTGACTGACTGACTGACTGACTGACTGACTGACTGACTGACAGACAACGCACAGCCTAAACCAATGAAGTTAGGATCGTGAAATTTATCACGGTTACTCCTCTCGCATCGTAGACGCTCACTAAGAACGGATTTTGTTCGTTCTCTATCCAAAAAAAATTATCGATATTTTTTTTTTTCTATTTTTTTTTTTCTATTTTTTTTTTCTATTTTTTTTCTATACTCACTAGATTTTCTATACTCAGTACTCACGGACGCTCACTAAGAACAGATTTTGTTCGTTCTCTATCCAAAAAAAAATTAGAGCAAAAATTTTTTTTTCATCATTATACATATAACTATTGCGTAATTGACTGACTGACTGACTGAGTGAGTGACTGATTGATTGACAGACAACGCACACTCTAAACCACTTAAGATAGGATCGTGAAATTTGTCACGGTTATGAAATTTGTCACAGATACTTCTCTCCCATCGTCGACGCTCACTAACAATAAGAAAGGATTTCGTTCGTTCTTTATCAAAAAAAAAAAATGTTCGCAATTTTTTCTTCCGACTGTTGCGTGACTGACTCACTGACTGACACACAAAAAAAAAGACTGGCTGACTGGAAGGACTGGCTGGGACCATGATCCTATCTTCAGTGGTTTAGGGTGTTCGTTGTCAATCAGTCAGTCAGTCAGTCAGTCAAATTTCCAAATTTGATCATATAGACCCCAATGAAAAAATCATTTTCATTGGGGTCCCGGTGTCATTGGAGACCATTGTGTGCCCAGCGAAGCGGGCGTACCCAAGGCTAGTCATCTATATATATAAAAGAGTTGCGTGACTGACTGACTGACTGACTGACAGACAACGCACAGCCTAGACCAATGAAGTCAGGATCGCGAAATTTGTCACGGTTACTCCTTTCACATCGTAGACGCTCACTAAGAACGGATTTTGTTCGATCTCTATATAAAAAAAATTATCGAAATTTTTTTTTCTTTTCAATTTTTTTTTTCATTTTCTATACTCCTCTCCCATCATGGACGCTCACTAAGAACAGATTTTGTTGTTTCTCTACCCAAAAAAAATTATTGCAAAAATTTTTTTTTCCATCATTATACATATAACTATTGCGTGATTGACTGACTGACTGACTGAGTGAGTGACTGATTGATTGACGGACAACGCACACTCTAAACCACTTAAGATAGGATCGTGAAATTTGTCACAGTTATGAAATTTGTCACAGATACTTCTCTCCCATCGTAGACGCTCACTAAGAAAGGATTTCGTTTGTTCTTTATCCAAAAAAAAATGTTCGCAATTTTTTTTTCCGACTGTTGCGTGACTGACTCACTGACTGACACACAAAAAAAAAGACTGGCTGACTGGAAGGACTGGCTGGAACCATGATCCTATCTTCAGTGGTTTAGGGTGTTCGTTGTCAATCAGTCAGTCAGTCAGTCAGTCAAATTTCCAAATTTGATCATATAGACCCCAATGAAAAAATCATTTTCATTGGGGTTTCAGTGTCATTGGAGACCATTGTGTGCCCAGCGAAGCGGGCGTACCCAAGGCTAGTTTAGCATAAAGGATTCCCATCTGAGAATCTGAATTTTTCACCTCATTTTTCGCTCCATTAGGTGTAGTGAATTCAATTTAATTTACGTAAAAGGTGGTCTAAAAAACTTGGAATTTTCATGTCATATAGCATGAAAACTTATCATTAAAAAATAAAAATTTCACATTCAACCCTCACTTCCACTGAAAGTGGAATGGATTCATCAACCCTCACTTCCACTGAAAGTGGAAGTGAGGGTTGATGAATCCATGAAAATTCCATACTACCTCAACTTAAAAGCCCAATATCTCAAGAAACATCGATGTTAGCGATTTGGTGCTTCAATACTTTTTTGTAGAAAATTGAATTTCCTCCAAGTTTTTCATTCTTATTTTTTCTGTAGCTCTTGTCATTTACGAGATAGAGGTAAAAAAACGAGAATTTCATGAAAAAATTGGGTTTAGTGACCCGTACGACCTCGCCAGTTCGAGTTACAATCACGTCACAATGGACACTTTTGTAGAGCATTCAATTATGAATAAATCGGTTCGTCGACCAAGATCGTACCTTTAAATGCCTCTGATCTGTAGAACTTTTAAGAAGAAAAATCGAACTTTACGTGTATTTTAAAGGGGAAATCATTGGACGCCTTGGGCGAGTACTTAAAATTAATATTAAGGGCTCAAATTTTCAGGGAATTTTCTTTAAGGTTTTCCCCACAAAAATGCGAGATGGGAGTGAAAAAAAAAATGTCGCCAAAAAAAAAAGCACCCTAGTGTGCTTTAGACCACGCAACTAAAGTAAAACTTTTTCATAATGAATATCATTGATTTATCGATCAAAAATGTGGCAGGCCGTTTTGCCATTTATTAGCTCCACGAGAATGATTTTAAATTAAAAACATACAAAATAAACATTTCTTAACAGATTTCTTATTTTGTCGAGACACAATATTAATTGGATTATGACTGAGTGAACTATACCCATTTAATATTATGTCTAGACATAATTTCGATCCCGAATTAAATTTTGGGGCGAAATGAAATCCAAAGACTCGGCAGAGTCTCGGGCCGAGTACATTCGACAGCGTTGTCTGCTGGCGCGAGACTCACTCGAGTATATTATCTCTGACAAAAGCGATTCCGCCGGTGGGGGTAGACACTTTCTTGAATTACGAAGCTCAGGGGTAATTTCATGATCTCAAATTTGAACTGGAGACTAATTAAGTTATCTCCCCTTGATTGAGCCATGAATCAACCCTATTGATGCCGTAATTGCTGAGAAAAAACTTTGCACGGGCAAAATTATGCGATGATCGAAGTGTGCGTGCGTGTATGTATACGACACAGAGAAAGGGCTCAATGTTCCTATCGTGTTTCTGATTGGTCGCGACGGTTAGGAGTGTCGCGGTGGTTAGGAGTGACGCGATGGTTTCTGTTACGTCTGTTACGTCTCTACTGTGTACCGACATTTTGCCCGCTAGGTACACAAGTTTTCTTCTGTACCGAGCGGCGCGAATCACCGAATGTACTTGGCCAGACTTTCTCCGTGTATATAATTATTGAGAAAAAGCATTGTGTACGTAAATTTTATTTTAGAATCAAAATTATGCACGCAATTTTATTTAAAAGAGCGTTCAAATTTATATTTGGGACATTTCGAATCATGTAGCAAATTTTACATGTAAATAATTCCAATTCCTGAACGAAGATGTGGGGTAAATAAAATGATGTACATAATTTCAATTCTTGAATAAAAGTTTGAGAAAATCAACACTAGCTTGATAAGAATTTGAGAATAACATAAACCATAAAAACGATTGAAAATCATTTGTAGACAAAAAATCAATTCCATGTTTTTAGTATCCGACACCCTGTATATTTTGAATTAATTTCATGTCTAGACATAAAATTATCTTCGCTCTTCACTAAATAGGAATGGTTTCAGGAACCATTGTTTTCTGTTAAAATGAAATATTTCTTCTCGTGAAACGCAGCGTAACTCGCTAATACTACGTAGTAGGCAATGAGAGAAAGAGAGAAATAAAATGTGCGTGCGCACTGCTCTCTCTTGCTCTCACTGAGCTCAAGACTCAATGTAAGAGTAGGGACGACGGTATACATGAGGTATAAGGAACCTAGCTCTCTCTCTCTCTCTCTGCTATTTCCCCCGCTGCTATTTCCTCTATTCTCGCGTTTATCTTCAATCAGTCGGTAGCTCTCTCTCACTTTCCTTCTTTTTGGAAGCGTGCGTTGATAAGGCCCCTCTCTAAAACAAATCTGCCTCAAAACCCCTCTGACACGCGACCTATCGCTAACCTCTCTGTCTTCTCCAAACTCTTTGAGCGTGCGCTGTATAAACAAATCTATACTTTCTTATCGATAAATGACTTGTTGGATCCACGACAGTCCGGGTTTCGTACCAATTTCAGCACTCAATCTGCTCTTCTCCGTGTTACGGACGATATTCGCATGGCCATTGAACAACGGAAGCTAACCATCCTTGTTCTCTTCGATTTTAGCAAAGCCTTTGACACTGTTCCGCACCTTCAACTACTTACTAAACTCAAACTCCTTGGCTTCGTGGATTCCGCCTTGTCATTTATCTTCTCTTATCTAGTTGGTAGATCGCAATCTGTTGTAGACGAACGAGGAAATCTCTCTGCCTGGCGCAACGTCACCCGTGGTGTCCCGCAGGGTTCAGTTTTGGGTCCGCTTCTCTTTTTACTTTATATTAACAATATCGGCTCTAACCTGCGGTACTCCAACCGGATGATCTTTGCCGATGACACTCAGATTTACCTCCACTGCCTCCCTTCAGAACTAAATGCAGGCATTGCTCAAATTACGTTTGATGCCAACACTATTAATGACTTCGCTGTCTCTAATGGTCTAACTCTTAACGCCTCGAAAACCAAGGCCCTTATTATTGGGAGCAATGCCTACGTTAGAGTACTTGATCTCATCACTTGTCCACCAATCGTTATTGGTCCGGGAAACCCTGTTGATTACGTGACTCATGCCCGCGACCTGGGTGTTATTATCTCCTCAGATCTCTCCTGGAACAAGCATGTGAATCTGATTTCGCAAAAAATCAACTCTGCTCTACACAAGCTCAAGTTTAATGCTAATATCATTCCGGTCGCGGCTAGGGTCACTCTGATTCAATCACTCGTGCTCTCACATATTGATTATTGCTGTCTCGTTTTCAATGATGTCACCGGGGAGCTTAATACCAAATTGCAACGGCTCGTTAATTCGTGTGTTCGATTTATTTTTAATCTGCGTCGTGATACGTCTATCACCCCGTACCGTCTTAGTCTAAACTGGCTGTCCACTGCCAACCGTCGCCGCTATTTTCTAGGTATTGCTGCGTACCGTATATCTCACCATGATGCTCCTGTCTATCTCCTCGACCTTCTGCCTCGCGAATCTTCCACTGCAAAACGATCCGCACGAACCAATGATCCTTCTGCTGTCACCTTTCACATTCCTATCCACCGCACATCCACCTTTCACAATTCTTTCCGTCTTTCTGCAGCTTACTTCTGGCACTCCCTTCCCCGTGATCTCCAGGCCTCCCCTACCCTTTCCATTTTTAAGACAAACCTTCATCGCTACCTCCTCGACACTGAGCGTCGTGATCTCCCTCCTTAATTCTTGGCTGAGTACCTAGTCGCTACTGCCTCGCGTCTTTAACGTGCGCGCTCACACTCTCTCTGATACCTGCGTTCTCTCATGCAATCTTTCTTTCGTTACTTCATGAACACTTATTATGCCTCACCTGCTTATTGTTATCTCTTCTTTGCATCTTCTTTTCGACGTACTTTGTATTTCTATCTATGTATTCTATTTCTATCTATGTGTCTATTCTATGTATTTAGTATCTTCTTATCGATGTATTTTTCACCTCTCTGCTATTGTATTTCGCTGTGACTTCAGCGTTAACTTTTATTATTACGCGCCCTTTAGCTTGCTCGGGCGCAAATAAATCATCAATCAATCAATCAATCAATATCTCTCTCTCTTTCGCTCTCTCTCCCTCTCTTTCTAACTGTGCCTACGTACGTCTTCCTCTTCCTTTTCGTTCGCCTCGCCCGATCATACTTTTTGCAACGCTCCCGTCACGCTTTTTCCAGTTTACTCCCCGAGACCAGCGCGCGCAAAGAAGTTTTGCTTCAAAAAAAATTTTGTTCTTTTTTCTCTGTATTTGGCTTCTTCATATTTTTGATGAATTTTTTCTACAAAGCAGCGTGTCGAATTTGGTGGGTATTCAAGTATAAAGTTGATGAAGTGTATTGAAAAAAATTTAACTTGAAAAGAGGTTTCCATAACAACAAAAAATTAAGTTTCATTTTACTGCTACCCCAATGTTCCCAAATGAATAAGAAAAAACTCACTCAGTGACACAGAGAGTTTTTCTTTACATTTGTTTTCATTATACTTGTCGCATGGCATTTCTGATGATTTCTCACCATCAGCAAAAAATAGTGCCATTGCTCTTCATTTTTTGTCAAACGAATGCTGTATTTGGTGCGCAAAGTGAGAATTACAAACACTGCGTTCAGATACTGCACAGTTTGCAGGTCGTCAATGATACTGCTGAACGAGCAGTGGCTTTGGCCACGAAGTACAGCCGTTGTTTGATAGAAAACAAGGAACAACGCAGTATCTTTCGCAGATAGTTTAAAATCATGAGAAATGCCATGCAACGAATACAAAAAAGATCTTTATTAAAAAAGAAAGTTATTTCTTATTCATTTCAGAACATAGTGGTAGCAGTCAATCAAACGCAATGTTTTGTTGTTATCACAACAAGGTCAATTTTTTTGCAATGGAATTTCGTCAACATCATGATTTCATACCGACCGAGTCCAATACGCTGCTTTGTAGAAAATAAAATTAGTCGAATTTGACGGAAAAAATTGTTCACCAAACTAATTTCAATCATCTACAATTCTGAAAGAAGCTAATTTACAGGTTCGGTTCGAAGGATTTCTTTATTAGAACACCCGATTTTCTATTTTGATGATTGCCATATTGATAAATGACAAAACTGTGATTTTTTCAGTTTAAATCTCGAAAAAAAACATATGAAACCGGACTCAGATTTTTTTCGTATTTCTCTGATGCAATTTCAACTTATAATTTAAAATAAGGTTCAGTACTTCATTTCGATATATTTTTTTTCGAAAAAACTACGAGCACTTGAAAAAAAAAATGTAAAGAGTTGTGAGAAAATGTTGTGCCTGGACGGGTTGAGACAAAAATCTAAAAAATTTTGAGACATAGCTTTCAGTACCGACAAAAAAGTGAAAAATTTTCAAAAATAGTACATTATAACACTAGGACGAAAAAGTTTTTCGTACGCGTGTTATACGAAATTTTATATTACGTGGTGCGGAAATGGGGGTTTTCGTCACGCGAAGCGTACGTAAAACGCCCATTTACGTACCGCGTGGTATAAAATAAAAAATGGTCCGGGTCACGCGTAGGTCGGTTTCGCATGGAATGACACATATGTATTTTTCCCAATGAACGCACTTACCTTTGTAAAAATTGTAACGCGTAAACACTGTTTATGAATTTGTTAAACCACGGAAATGCAAGTATACACACAACTCTCCAAACTCAACGGTTTCTCAAACGAGACTGACGCTCCCACAGAAAATCACGCCGTCGAATCCCATGCTAGATTTTATAAGGAGTTTGACCATCTGTTGTGTTCAGGCTGGCGAAATTTTACCCTCTCTCTGCTAGTTCCTTCAATAAACCTGCCAATGGTCATCGGCCAGATATACTTCCGTCTCTTATGCTCATAAAAGTGTCGAGATGCTCGAGCCACGATAGAGGGTCACACAATAGAGCCAAATACCGTTAGCGAAAATCTATCTGGGTACCGGTTTCGATGGTCACTGAAAATTTCGGACTGGACTCCAGTATACTGGGCAAAATGTTGAATATTACAATGCGTGGAGTATTGGAATGAAAATTACGATGCAAAAATTATTATTAGTCACTTTCAATCGAGACGTGTAAAAATACTGAAGATTTTTTATTTTCAATAGTATATTCGAGTTGAGAAGAAAAAAATACATTGGTAAAAAAAAATTATTCTACGTCAATCTTCGAAGAAATTATATAAATTTTTAAGTAAGCGCTCGAGACGCGTTACCGGGCCAGAAGCGCGACCCCCAGCACGCCACTTGACCGCTTCGACAAAGGTGGATGCAGATCCGCGCGCGGCCGATTATAATGACTCAGCAACTGCAACAGAATTGACGCTCGGGAGAGTTTGCACCGAATTGGATGTTGTGTAGAAAAGTCTGTAAAAAGCTGTGGAACTTGAATTTTGTAAAAATGTTGCTGTGAATAATAGTAAATTGTGTCAACGTAAAAATATCCATATCTTGATTTGTAATAGAGATATTGAGACTTTTTTTTGAAGTACAACTTCTCTACGCGCGCTGGACTCGGGGAGTAAACTGGTAAGAGCGTGACGGGAGCGTCACGAAAAGTGTGATCGGGTGAGGTGAACGAAAAGGGACAGGGAGATGTACATCGGTACAGACAGAAAGAGAGAGAGCTAGGTCCCGTATACCTGATGTATACCGTCGTCCTCACTCTTACATAAAGTCTTGAACTCAGCGGGAGCAAGAGAGAGCGGTGCGCGGGCACATTTTATTCCTCTCTTTGTCTCATTGCCTACTACGTAGTGTTGGATCCATAAATCTCACGGTGGAACATTTGATGAAATTGTATATGAACATCAAAGGACTCACTCTCTGCCGTTATTATATGTTGCTCTGTCACGAGTTACCAATATCGAAGAACTGTACATAGTATCAAAAGACAATGACAATAGATGTTATCATTGTCGAAGAAATGATACGTTGATAATATCTTTACAAGATGGATTTTGCCGATTGTCGTTGAATGAAAGAAATAAATTACCCATGGTCACTTTTAATTGCCAAAGTCTGAGAAAACATGCCTCCGACTTGAACGATCCAGTTAGTAATTCAAGCAATATTTTGTTCTTATCGGAAACCTGGACAGATTATGATAACAATGTGATGTCCCGAATTTTGACTGTATAGCCAAATTTGGCCGTAAAAATGTTAGATCAGCAGGAATGGCGACTAATAACAAGTCGAATGATATCTCTAATATACTTATACTTCGAGCATTGATATGTCATTAAGAAATATTAGAAAAATCGATGTTGGTCAACCATCAATTGGTGACATATGTGCTGCCAACTGCGCTTTGGACGATGGAACGAACATCACAATGGTAGTTGTTTACATTTCACCGAATAATACCGTTGCAAATGTCATTGGATTCCTGTATAGAAGACTACTTATTTACGGTCGGGTAGACTCATGTCAGAAGAATTACTTGAAAACTATCATACGTTGCCACTGATTCTAGCAGGAGATTTCAATGTCGATTTCTTGTCCAACGATGGACACCTTTTGATACAATTCCTCCGAGATAAATTAGATTTACAAATTATAATAATAATCGGAATGAGACTACCACAAGGATAAGAACAACGATCGAGGCAGTTTTCGCTAAATATCTTTCAATTGTGCATTCAAAAATAGATGTCTCTTATTTTTTTCACGACATGAAACTCTTGTCGCTGCGAGGGCTCAGTGACATGAAAATCTTGTCGCTGCGAGGGTGTAAAATTTTTGAGTAAACAAGTTTTATTTTTATTTGAGAGTGTTATTCATTCATTCGGAGTAAATTTTACGCCCACAGGAAGACTCCGTTTTCACGCATCTCACAGACCTACATTCAAGCACTCTTATTCTGATACTTTTCGATTAACGTTTCTTGGCAATATACATTTCTCCTTTTTCAAATTAATGACGATGCTCGTAAAATAAATATGGGAATTGAGACTTATCTCTAGTATCGTATAAAAATCCCTCGGTGGCTCTTGCCCTGGGACTTGGATCCGGAGTCGTAGGCTGTGGAGAGTTCCAGATATGGATTGACTGGCCAGTCTTTCGTCACGATCGTGGTTGATTATCGTTGGTAACCGTTTCCTTGGACGTCCCAGAGCGAAGAGAGCGAGCGATGGATCCCGCGAGGACAAGCTCGCTCGCCGAATTTTATTTTCGGAGGAGATATGGCCCATGAGGAGCGAGAGGACATGCGTAACAGGGATCGAGAGATCGATGTGGATCATACGCATGTCCTTCTCCTCGGCGCAAATATTCAAATCACAAAAATGCTCCTTACAACGTCCCCCCTTTTCGACGTCGTAGGGAGAACGCACGAACGGAGGAATGCATTACATTCTTCATGTCTTTAGACGACATTCAACTCGCACTCAAACTTTGAGGCATAACTGTAACATAGTCCTAATCGAAAGCGTGATATTCTAAAAGATTTTCCCACTCAGATCGAGTGTCCGTTACAACAACATTTTTTCGCATTCATACAAAACATACAGATCGACGACACTCGTCTTAATCATTCAATTATCGCTCGACATTCCAGTTTCCATACTCATACCATTCCTACTATTATTTCTACAAACTTATGAAAAACATTAACATTCTATTTACAACGAGCCCTCGACTCACTGCAGAGTGACCCACAAATCTCAAATCGTAGCTTTATTTTCGGAAGCACGATATGTTCTAAGATTCCAACGATTATAAGTTCCGACCTCTTTGTGAGAATCCGCAACTTCCGCTAAAACGAACGCATTTTCGCCAATATTTTTTATAATTCTGTACGGACCTTCAAATAAATGAAAAAATTTCTTCGTGACACGATCCAAAGCGTTCGAAAGATGACGAACACGTTGTGGCGATCCGCCACTTCTTTTCGTAAAACGCACTGCTGCGCCGCTAGAAGCGTGAATAAGGAAATGCGCAATATGGTCCTGGTTAGACGCTTGCCGATTTTGGCAGCGCCTAACGAATATTTTATTTTATTCTTTCATGATTTACGCGAGCACGCGATTTCCAACGTCGCGTCAACGTACGCATATTCCGCGTTCGTGGCGACACGCAGCAGGACGATCTATTAACGCGTAGGGCGCAGCCCTAACGCGCACTTCGACCCCACTTATCGACCCAGGGAATTCTTCCCCTGACGGGAAGTCGATGCGGGAGATCGATTGGAACGATCGATGACCAGAGAGCTTACGCGACCGTCTTGGGAGACGCACGCATTGTCAAAGCCAAGTTAAGAGATTTTTGTAACGCGCATACTTAGAGTTTATATCGAGTCACGTTCAACAGTATTTGTGAGACGCGTATAAGACGCGTATTTAAAACGCAATAATCCGCATCAGCGCGATTATTCGCCACCTTTGTGAAGCGATAAACTTTCGCCACGCGGGCAGCGTGAGCGAGTTGTACGGACGAGCGTGCCTGAACGCAATAGATTAAAGATTTTACTTAAACTTTTAATCACGCGTCAAGGATTCATTTCCGAGCCGAGGCCCCGAACGCGCTCCTGATCCAGTCCGTCATTAACAACGACAAGGTAAGTTTGGAAGTTCTTCCCCGAATTTATTGAATAATTGAGACCGCGGTAAACCGCGTAGAATTGTGATTGCGCCCGCATGCTCCCTAAATAGCCCCGAGTCTCCTCTCTCAAAACACGCGCAAACGTCCTTCGACGTTCTAAGACGCGTGGATTCGTGTGCGAGTCTGCCACCCAGTAAAAGTTGCATAAAGGTGGAGATTTCGTCACAACGTAAAAGCACCAAATCTCCTGGCTGAAGATTTACTTTCGAGACCGAACGTTGTTGTTTTTTACGTCCCTCGAAATTCTTGATCAAATTTTCTTTCGCTAAGATAATCATATATTGGTGATTCAGGCTTGTGGCATCAGGAAATTTAATTAATTTTTGGATTTTATCCTGGACCGGTTGTCCAAAATGTAGTTCGATCGGGGCGAATCCGGTACTTTGGTGAACGGTAACATTTAAAATCTCTTCCATCTGTGGAATATACTGCACCCACTTGGTATGCTTATCCGCGCACAAAGTTCGAAATAATCGCCCAAGCTCTCTCATCACGCGTTCAGTCGGGTTAGATTGCGGATGTCGAATGGAACTAAATAACACTTTGATTCCCGCGGACTCTAATTCCTTTCGCCAGAGGCCTGACGTAAACTGGGTACCGTGATCAGAAAGAATGCGCTACGGTTTACCAAATTTCGGACAAAACAGATCAAATATCTTTTTTAGGCACGTTTTTACATTCGCCTTTTTCATCGGGTATAGACTCACATATTTAGAGAAAGCATCGACCATAACAAAGATATACTGAGTGCCCCCACGTGCCATAGGGAGGGGACCATAAAAATCTACGGTCACCAGATCATTCACACCGCTGGATGATACATAATTGTATGGCCCCTCCATGGTGTAACGACCCGTTACTCCTTTTTGTACAACGCGCTGCTGCGTCTCTCTTAACGCAGTAGACAGGGAAGCGCAATATAGTCTTGGTCAGACGTTCACCGATTTGGTGCAACGTCTAACCGATTATTTTTATAATTTCATGTGACACGCGTGCCCACGGTTTTGAACGCCGCGCCAAATTACGCATTTTGCGGTCAAGCGTCGTTCGAGAGGATGGCTCGTTAGCGCGTAGGGCGCAGCCCTATCGGGCACTTCGACCCCACCAATTAACCTGGGACACTCTTCCCCTGATTGGAAATCAATGCGGGAGATCGCGAGGAACGAACGATCGATCAGCAGAGAAGCGACCCGACTGTCTTGGGAGACACACGCGAATTTGGGGATTTTGTATTTGATTTTTGGGAAACGTATCACCACGCGGTTAGCGTGCCGATACTCGAATATTGTAACGCGGTTAGCGGGATTATAGTAATTCATTTAACGTATCTTCAGTACGATCACTTGTAACGCAGTTAGCGATTTATTTTGTAAATTCTCCCAGCGCGGTTTAGCGCGAGAATAGAGTCAAAGTCACGCGGTGAGCGTGTTGAAATAATTGTTCGTAGCGCGGTGAGCGCGATCATCGGAATTTGTAACGCGCAGTAGCGCCATTGTACGGCCAAGCGTGCCTAACGCTAATTCGATTAAAACGATTTTATAATTTTAATCGAAGCGTTCAGTCCGTGATTCAACCCTGATCCGAAGGACCAAGGAATCGATCACATCGGCCATAGCGTACATCGATAAAGGTAAGTTTGGAAGCCTTGATTTTGAATATCGGCGGAGAAGCCGCAAGTTTTTGTAATTGTGCCCACATGCTCCCCAAGATAGTCCCGTGGTCCTCTCTCGACGCGCGCAAACGCCATTTAGCGTTCTAAGACGCGTGAATCTGTGTGCGAGTCCACCACCCGTTAGAAATTGCAAAGAGGTGGAGATTTCATTACAATGGATACAGACAAATATTTAACACGTTGACAGAGGTCACACTCAAGTACATACTTTTTTACCTGCGATCGCATGCTTTTCCAATAATGGAATTTTTTCAGATACTCGAACGTTTTGTGGACTCCGGGGTGTCCCAATTTAACGTGAATTTGATCAATTATCAAGGCTTGTAACCGCGACGGAATTACAACGGCCCAATTTGTCGACTGATTTCCTCGATGGAAAAGTAAATTGTCGTGAATAATCATTCGAGAGTCGCCTTCATCCTCGAGCATTCCTCAATCAGTTTCATGACTCTATCGTCCTCGCGTTGCCACCGACTAAGATTTTTTAACGTGCAAGCAAGATTTCTATCGTACTCTATCATGGCCATAGTGATAAGCGATACATCCTCTTTGCAATCATAGGGCAAGAAATATTGGTGAAGGGACGATATCACCAACCGATCGGTTTTTTCCTCATGAAATTTTCCTGAAGGATTTCGACTGAAGAAATCACCGACAATATTGTCAGCACCGCGGCAATATGAGACGGTGAAAGAGTAGTTGGAGCACGAGGCACCAACGACTAAATCGAGAATTTTGGAATGACGCGGATCGTAGAAAAGTTAACGCCTGATGATCCGTTATTATTTCAAATTTTGTTCCGATTAAATAGACACGGAACTTTGTCACCGAATAGACGATGGCGAGGAGCTCTTTTTCCGTGGTGGTGTAATTAATCTCATATTTCGTCAAACATCGAGAAACCACTCCCACCACGTTATGCTCACCCGCATCATTCATCTGGTACAAAACACCACTGATACCCTGATCACTTGCATCCATTTGCACCTTGTATTCTCGATCGGAAATTACGTGTTTTAACGAGATGGAATCTCGAAAATCCTTTTTTAGCCGCTCAAACGCATGGCTGTGGCGTTTAGTCAATTCCCATTGTTTATTTTTTTGTAATAACTCTCGGAGGAGCGCAACGGACAAACTCTGATTAACGTTGAACTGGCGGTAATAATTGCACATTCCAAGAAATTGTTGCAGTTGTCGCATGTTTTTTGGTTGTGCAAAATTTAGAATTACGTCCAGTTTCGTCGGATCCGGAGTAACGCCTTGTGATGAAATAATAAAGCCTAAAAATGGTACATTTCTTTGAAGGAAAACGCATTTCGACAGTTTAAGAGTGAAATTGTACTGTCTTAATCGCTCGAAAATTCCCCCGTAAACTTCGAAATGCTTGTCGATCGTATCTGTGCCAATTAATATATCATCGATGTAACATGCAATATTATTTTGAAAATCTTTCTTTAACGCGAGATTCAGCGTTCGGATAAATCCGCTGCCTGCTGTCTTTAGGCCGAACGGAATCCGACAAAACTGGTACATATTCAAATCAAATAAGAAAGCCGTATATGGTCGTGAATCTCTGTGTAGAGGAACTTGCCAATAACCATGCGTGAGGTCAATTTTCGAGAACCAACATGAACCATGGAATTTTTGTAATACCTCATTAATTAATGGAGGAGATTCATGGTCATCCTGGATCACCTCATTCAAATGTCGCGCGTCTGAACAGATCCTCACCGATCCATCTTCCTTTTTAACAATTCTTAAAGGATTGCAAAAACTACTCGCCGTCCTTTCGATCACGCCATCGCGCAGCATTTTTCCTATCGCTTTTTCAGTAGCCTCTCGCATTTGAAATGGAACCGGCTAATTATGTTTAATTTTCGGATTATTTGTGGTCAAAATTATTTTATGTTCATAACCCGTCGCGCATCCGGGCTTATCGTAAAATAATTCTCGATGGTCTGATAATAATTTCTGGAGACGTCTTTTTTCCACCTCCCCTGTCAATGCCGTATCGAACGTAAAAGAGCAAGGTTCGACGGAATCAGCTGACATGCTGAGCGCGCATTTGTTTTCCTTAATTTGACTCATATTATTACTGACTGGCTTTTGCCTCTTGCTTGCCGTCGTTTCGGTCAGCTGAGCAATTTCTCCTTGTTTATAAATTTCCTCGATCTTTTGCTTCTCTTGATACTCAGAAATTTCGGAGATAACCACGCTTGACTGCCTTGCGTTCTCTTTTTCTTTTTCCTTTTCATTTTCCCTCGAAATTTCCCCCCTAAAATCGATAATATTGTTCTCATCAATTCGAAGCTCATTAACCTTGACGACGTAAACATGTATTTTTTCATTATCACTCGAACATATCAGCCTCTCCGCCGAAGCCCGTTCGAACACCATTGACGAGGCAGACACATATGTTCCTTTTACTTCTATTATATTCCGTTTATAATCGATAATCGCCTCGTTTCGAGATATCCAATCGTGTCCCAAGATAATGTCAGACGAAAGAAATGGGATAACCAAAAATATACAACCAATCATCATTTGTTCGAGAATTATCTGAACATAAATTTGTCGTTTTACCGCGGTACTTTTCTTTTCGATTGCCGTCGACACTGATACATTTGACACCGGAAATTCTTCTATTCTGGTGATTCCTATAATTTTTTAATGTAATTTCTCCGATATAGCTGTGGCCTGACTCCCCGTATCGAGTAACGCTTCTATTTCTAAATGCTTGATTTTAATCTTTAAATGGGGGCTTTTTACAAACGGTTTCACAGCATTCGAAGATCTCATATCCGCTCCTTCTTTGACGCCCGCAAGCAAATCGTTCATGAAATCAAAATTCGACTGACACGCTGTCGGACTGGAATACAGCGCGTCGTTATTTAGTTTAAATTGCTTGTATTATTTTGATTTATATTTGGCTGCGAATTATTATAATTCGTCGTCTGATTATTTTGCGGTTGCAGAGGAGGGAATCTCGTATCCGGCAGTGCAAAGTTTACTGGGGCTCTATCATTGTATTGGTGGTTTCCCGAACATCTTCGGTTGCATTCACAATTATTTCTACGATTTTGTCTCTCAAATCGAGGATTATCACACAGATTTTGCCGATTATTCCGATTATATCTCGAATCTCGCAACTCTATTTTGTTCACTCTCGGCCCGTGTTGTCTAGGCGGATAATTATTTGTGTTTGGTTTGGAATCGCGATCTCTATCCCCTCTACTCGCGTCGAGATTTCCGAGAGCTTGGGCTATCGTCACGGTGTCTGAAAAATTGACCGTTGACAGCGTTTCTTTAACCCTGGCCAGTCTTTCGTCACGATCGTGGTTGATTATCGTTGGTAACCGTTTCCTTGGACGTCCCAGAGCGAAGAGAGCGAGCGATGGATCCCGCGAGGACAAGCTCGCTCGCCGAATTTTATTTTCGGAGGGGATAGGGCCGATAAGGAGCGAGAGGACATGCCTAACAGGGATCGAGAGATCGATGTGGATCATACGCATGTCCTTCTCCTCGGCGCAAATATTCAATTCACAAAAATGCTCCTTACAAGGGCTCAGTGACATGAAAATCTTGTCGCTGAACCACATGAAGATGAATCGCCAAGCGATAATATCTCGTACTCAGTGACATAAAAATCTTGTGGCTGAGCGACATAAAAGTCTTGTCGCTGAGGCAAATGAAAATCTTGTCACTGCGAGGGCTCAGTGAAATAAAAATCATGTTGCTGAGCGACAAGAAAATGTTGTACATTCCTCCCATTTTGATAGTAATGCATTTTTTTTCTGCTACAGGTCAAATTAAAAAAAAATCATCCGGAAAAAAAAATTCTAAGAGAAATTCTAAGAAAATTCGACGCGATTTAGTATGAAAATACGCAAATTCTTGTATCTATAAAATTTTCTATAAACCCTATCGTTCTTGGGTTATATTGAATTTTTCAAAACTTTTTGTTTTTAGCCAAAAACGAAATAACACTCGGGAAAACTATCACAACAAATTTTTCAAAAGAGGAAGTTGGAGCTTTCACATTGCATTCCAAGTTTTACATAGTAAAAAAAAAAAAAAAATCTCTTATATTGTGTGCCGGATCCGCGATGGTCGAAACAAGGCATAAAAACGGTCGGGAACCAACGTCCGTACCAGGCCAAAAAAAGCAATCAATGAAAAAATATTTAAATAAGGCAAACTAGAGCCTGATCCATCCGTTTTGAAACGTCACTTTAAAAATTATAATATTTTTCTTTTTGGCAGAGTTGTCTGGTGTATCTAAACGTTTGAGCGGTAGTGTATGAGTGGATCGAGGAACCTAAACCAATTCAAACCATGAGGAGAGATTCACGAAGTATCATGTGATCATGACAAAATTTAGGTTTCAGAGGAGTCAGAAAAAAAGAAGTGATATCCTAGCCGAAAATCCCTTTCACGGAGAAAAAAACCTGGACAAGTCAATTTGTTCGTGACCCCCGTTTCCATTTGTTTTCGCAGAGAAATTTAACTCTCCTAAAAAAAAAATTGAAACGTCTAATAAAATGAAGAATACAAAAAAAAAAAACCCTAGAAAAAAACGGCTCCTAAAAAATGCAAAAAAACTGAAGGAATTACAAGAAAATGTAAATTGCTAACAAAACCCTGCTGAACAACCCCTCAAAAAATGAAGCTATAAAAAATGGAGAAAAACCCCGACAAAAATTCAAGACAATTGTGTGACGGTCTGGCAATAATGGGAGGACTAGAGGTGGCCCTAGCGCAGTGGTTAGCGCTCCGGACTACGACTCCGTGGGTCCCGGGATCGAGTCCCACTCGGATCACCTTTTTATTCGCTCATTATTGCTGGACCGTGCCTCGTCACAATTGAAAAAAAAACACAACAAATGTGAAAATGGTAAAAAAAAGTTGATGATTTTCGGTCAGCACTAAAAATTCTTGATATCCATAAAAGGTCAAGTATTCTATTGATGGCTGAAAATCAATTAAAGAGAAAAAAGGAAAATTTCTA
Organism: Diadegma fenestrale; assembly: GCA_037043255.1. NCBI lineage: Eukaryota > Metazoa > Arthropoda > Insecta > Hymenoptera > Ichneumonidae > Diadegma > Diadegma fenestrale. Next base: position 1,150,970 of record CM073315.1, on the reverse strand, counting down.
AAAAGACATAGCACAAAAAAAAGTGAGTGTGCTTAAGACCCCACAACTGAAGTAAAACTTCTTTCGCTACACCAATATATAACACACCGATATATAAAAAGTGAATTTTCAAAATTAAATTTTAAATGCTCATGAGTTTTCATTGAAAAATCAAGTTTTCAGATTTGTTTTTTTTCTTTTATTCTTTATTTTCGGTTACAATTTCATTTTCAATTTCGGATGCATTGGTAATTTTTGTAGTTGATTGGAGAACCAAGACAATACGTTTATGGTAAGAAAAATAAGAGACATATATTTTTGAATAGATATTTGACAGATATCTAGCGAAAACTGCGTCGATCGTTGTTCCATGTCTTGTGGTAGGCTCATTCTGATCATTATTAATTTCCAATCTAATTTATCTCTGAGGAATTGTGATAAAAGTTGTCCATCTTTGGACGCGAAATTAACATTGAAATCTCCTGCTAAAATCAGTGGCAGCGTATAATAGTTTCCACCTAATTCTTCTGAGTCTACCCGACCGTAAATGAGTAGCCTCCTATACAGAAATCGAATGATATTTACAACGGTATTATTCGGTGAAATGCAAACAACTACCATTATGATATGGCACCAATTGATGATTGAGCAACATCGATTTCTCTAATCCTTCTTAATAAAATATCCATGCTCGAAGTAAGTCTAAACGTAATGAAAAAACGCCCAATCTCGAGTATGTAGACACGCGGTGTAACTTGCCTTATCGATTCGAAATTTCCTTGTTATTACTTGGCGTCAAGACGCTACCGCGTCTGTAAATTAGAGATATCATCCGACTTGGCATAAATTCCCACTCCTGCTGATCTAAGATTTTTAAGGCCAAATTTTGCAATACAATCAAAATTTGGGACGTCAATATTGTTATCATCATTTGTCTGGGTTTCCAATAACAAAAAAATATTGCTTGAATTGATAACTGGATCATTTAAGTCAGACGCATGTTTTCTCAGACTTCGGAATTAAAAGTGACCATAGATAATTTCTTTCTTTCATTCATGAAATCAAGTATCGCTCTTCCTATTGGTACAATGTGTGGTACTGTTCAACGACAATCGGCGAAATTCATATTGTAAAGTTATTATCGACATATCATTTCTTTAACAATGATAACGTCGATTGTCATTGTCTTTTGATACTATGTACAGTCCTTCGATATTGGTAACCCGTGACAAAAGAACATATTGTAACGGTAGAGAGTGGGTCTGTTGATATTCCTAAACAATTTCATCAAATGTTCCACCCTGAGATTCATGGATCCAACGCCACGTAGTAGACAATAAGAGGAAGAGGGAAAGAAAATGTGCGAGCGCACCGCTCTCTCCCCTCTCCCCTTTCGTTCGCCTCACCCGATCACACTTTTCGTAACGCTCCCGTCAGGTATACGGAACCTAACTCTCTCTCTTTCTATCTGTCCCTACGCACACCTCCCTCTCCCCTTTCTTTCGCCTCACCCGATCACACTTTTCGTAACGCTCCCGTCAGGTATACGGAACCTAACTCCCTCTCTTTCTATCCGTCCCTACGTACATTTCCCTCTCCTCTTTCGTTCGCCTCACCCGATCACACTTTTCGTAACGCTCCCGTAACGCTTTTTCCAGTTTACTCCCCGAGTCCAGCGCGCGTAAAGAAGTTTTACTTCAAAAAGAAACCCCTAAATACAAAATGGCGAATCGACAGAAAAACTTCATACAAAAAATAAAAAACTAAAGTTTGCCATCACACGTTGAGCAGTTGAGCGGATGCGCACAGAGAACTTGTTCGTCCCGAAAATTTTTATTAGAAGTGCTCACCGAAGTTGAACTTGAGATAACGTAATTGTTTGGTCTCAGAATAGTCCAGGAACCGGGTATTTTTACGTGACACCGAGCCGGAACGATTCTAATTGACATATTCTTGTAGGGCTGATGCCCCCGATGAAGGCCTGATACTTTCCAACCACAGATTTTAGGGGGCTTTTTTTTGCCAGGCCGTCAAAGTTGGCGAAACCATGTTTTTGAGGAATAGCGTCTAAACTATCCACCGCGGAGAAAAAAAGTCGAGTAACTATTTGTAGATATTAAAAAAACGAACAATTTGGCGGGTCGCAACTCAAAATCGGTTCATTAGTTCGCCCGCAAAAAATTAAAAACCGGCTAAAACAGCCCTTTCTTTTATAGCAAATTATTAGTTTAAAAATGCATGTGCAGAGTTAAAAATCTCAGAATATATGTCCCCCGGGACACTCAACAAGTGTGCAAAATTTGAGCTCGATCGGATAAATAGTTTTTGAGAAAAGCCATTTGTTGTTAAAAAACCGACTGTTTTTGCAAGGAATTTCTACATCGGGAGGGTGTCACAGTGCAATAAAACCAAAGCCAAATGATTCCGAAAGAATCGAACTCTCATGTACACTTTGGGGCAAATCGATTTTTTATAATTAAAGGGGTGAAAAACGGCTCCAAAAATGGAGTACGATTTTTACTCATAAACAAATGGAATTCTTTCGCGAATTTTAAAGTTACAGACCCGGGAGTGACATCATTTGAAAGCGGTTATTTTTCTACGAATTTAGAATAAAAAAAAATTGCTTAAAGTTAATTAGGGGGAGATTAAAAAATTTGTTTTTCAATAATTATTGCAGCTGCTCATTTCAACATAGAGAGCTGAAAATTGGACAGCGTACGGGGTAAGGCTTATGCTACCTGGAGAAAAATTGGCGGAAAAATCCCATATAAATTTATTGTTTTCGGTGAAGGTTTTCCGGGAGGCCAAATTTCACGTAGCGTTTGGCGGCAGAGTGGGGGTAGCCGTCTCCGGCTCGCGCGCGCTCGCGCGAAAAGTGAATTCGCGAGTTCAAATTCCACCAACATGGAATATCTCCGGAACTAATGAACATATCGGGTTGTTTTTTTTTTTAATTTGGGCTAACTTTTTCCGCTGATCATGATTTTGCTATTAAAAATTTTGAAAAATGACAAATTTACCGCTAAATCCATTAATAATTTATAAAAAAAAATTTTTACACCGTTTTTTTCATTAACTTTTGGGGGGAACCTAATGCGAATATCTTCGTTGTTTCCGACCACGGATCGACACGTGCTTCGCTAACAAAACATTTTGGATCGAATTTTTTTTTCTCCGTCGTACCGTGGTTGGAGAACATCAGAACGAGGATATTCGCATTAGGTTCCCCCCCAAAAGTTAATGAAAAAAACGGTGTAAAAATTTTTTTTTATAAATTATTAATGGATTTAGCGGTAAATTTGTCATTTTTCAAAATTTTTAATAGCAAAATCATGATCAGCGGAAAAAGTTAGCCCAAATTAAAAAAAAAAAACAACCCGATATGTTCATTAGTTCCGGAGATATTCCATGTTGGTGGAATTTGAACTCGCGAATTCACTTTTCGCGCGAGGGCGCGCGAGCCGGAGACGGCTACCCCCACTCTGCCGCCAAACGCTACGTGAAATTTGGCCTCCCGGAAAACCTTCACCGAAAACAATAAATTTATATGGGATTTCTCCGCCAATTTTTCTCCAGGTAGCATAAACCTTACCCCGTACGCTGTCCAATTTTCAGCTCTCTATGTTGAAATGAGCAGCTGCAATAATTATTGAAAAACAAATTTTTTAATCTCCCCCTAATCAACTTTAAGCAATTTTTTTTATTCTAAATTCGTAGAAAAATAACCGCTTTCAAATGATGTCACTCCCGGGTCTGTAACTTTAAAATTCGCGATAGAATTCCATTTGTTTATGAGTAAAAATCGTACTCCATTTTTGGAGCCGTTTTTCACCCCTTTAATTATAAAAAATCGATTTGCCCCAAAGTGTACATGAGAGTTCGATTCTTTCGGAATCATTTGGCTTTGGTTTTATTGCACTGTGACACCCTCCCGATGAAGAAATTCCTTGCAAAAACAGTCGGTTTTTTAACAACAAATGGCTTTTCTCAAAAACTATTTATCCGATCGAGCTCAAATTTTGCACACTTGTTGAGTGTCCCGGGGGACATATATTCTGAGATTTTTAACTCTGCACATGCATTTTTAAACTTATAATTTGCTATAAAAGAAAGGGCTGTTTTAGCCGGTTTTTAATTTTTTGCGGGCGAACTAATGAACCGATTTTGAGTTGTGACCCGCCAAATTGTTCGTTTTTTTAATATCTACAAATAGTTACTCGACTTTTTTTCTCCGCGGTGGATAGTTTAGACGCTATTCCTCAAAAACATGGTTTCGCCAACTTTGACGGCCTGGCAAAAAAAAGCCCCCCAAAATCTGTGGTTGGAAAGTATCAGGCCTTCATCAGGGGCATCAGCCCTACAAGAATATGTCGGTTATAATCGTTCCGGCTCGGTGTCACGAAAAGGCTCTTTTTCGAACCCGGTTCCTGGACTAACCGTCGTCCTCGCTTTTGCATTGAGTCTGGAGCTCAGTAGGAGCAAGAGAGAGCCGTGCACTCGCACATTTTCTTTCCCTCTTCCTCTTATTGCCTACTACGTGGCGTTGGATCCATGAATCTCAGGGTGGAACATTTGATGAAATTGTTTAGGAATATCAACAGACCCACTCTCTACCGTTACAATATGTTCTTTTGTCACGGGTTACCAATATCGAAGGACTGTACATAGCCTCAAAAGACAATGACAATAGACGTTATCATTGTTGAAGAAATGATATGTCGATAATAACTTTACAATATGAATTTCGCCGATTGTCGTTGAACAGTACCACACATTGTACCAATAGGAAGAACGATACTTGATTTCGTGAATGAAAAAAAGAAATCATCTATGGTCACTTTTAATTCCGAAGTCTGAGAAAATATGCGTCTGACTTAAATGATCCAGTTATCAATTCAAGCAATATTTTTTTGTTATTGGAAACCCGGACAAATGATGATAACAATATTGACGTCCCAAATTTTGATTGTATTGCAAAATTTTGCCTTAAAAATCTTAGATCAGCAGGAGTGGGCATTTATGCCAAGTCGAATGATATCTCTAATTTACAGACGCGGTAGCGTCTTGACGTCAAGTAATAAAAAGAAAATTTCGAATCGATAAGGCAAGTTACACCGCGTGTCTACATACTCGAGATTGGGCGTTTTTCCATTACGTTTATACTTACTTCGAGCATGGATATTTTATTAAGAAGGATTAGAGAAATCGATGTTGCTCAATCATCAATTGGTGACATATCATAATGGTAGTTGTTTGCATTTCACCGAATAATACCGTTGTAAATATCATTCGATTTCTGTATAGAAGGCTACTCATTTACGGTCGGGTAGACCCAGAAGAATTAGGTGGAAACTATTATACGCTGCCACTGATTTTAGCAGGAGATTTCAATGTTGATTTCGCGTCCAAAGATGGACAACTTTTAATACAATTCCTCCGAGACAACTTAGATTGGATATTAATAATGATCAGAATGAGCCTACCACAAGACATGGAACAACGATCACCGCAGTTTTCGCTAGATATCTGTCAAATATCCATTCAAAAATATATGTCTCTTATTTTTCTTACCATAAACCTATTGTCTCGGTTCTCCAATCGACCACAAAAATTACCGATGCATCTGAAATTGAAAATGAAATTGTAACCGAAAATAATGAATAAAAGAAAAAAAACAAATCTGAAAACTTGATTTTTCAATGAAAACTCATGAGCATTTAAAATTTAATTTTGAAAATTCACTTTTTATATATCGGTGTGTTATATATTGGTGTAGCGAAAGAAGTTTTACTTCAGTTGTGTAGTCTTAAGCACACTCACTTTTTTTGGGTTTTCTTGAATTCTTAATTTTGTTGGCGTTTCCAATTTTTGTCAAGGGGGGATTAGATTTTTCTGTGAAAACAAATGGAAATGGGGATCCCCAACAAATGTTCTTGTCCAAGCTTTTTTCCCCGGGAAGGGATTTTTGGCTAGGATATCACTTATTTTTTCTGATTGAAAGTCTCTAATTTTTTTAGTCCGGTAGAAATAATTTGCTGATTTTTCCCTAGAAGTGTACTGTGGAGCTCATTTGAAGCCAAAAATCATGTCTCTATCTTAATTTTTCACCGAGATATGATTTTGGCCCAATTCCATGATTTTTGCTCGAAAACGACGATTTTTCATAAATTTTCAAACGAAAATCGCTCTTCTCCGAGCAACGACGGTAAAATCATGTTTTTTGTCCACATGATTCGTTAAGCTGGGAGGAAACGTCAATGCACGCCATAATCTCAATTTTTCTTGGGAATTGTATTTTTGCATTTTCACTTTCAGCTTAGAAGAAAACGACATTTTTACATGACTTGGGAGCGAAGATTTTATTTAGTTGGGTTTATGGGAATAAATTGCTGATTTTTTCCCCAAAAATATACTCTGTGAAGCTCAATTTAAGCCCTGAATCATGTCTCTATCTCGATTTTCCACCGAAATATGAATTTTTGCCCATTACCATGATTTTTGCTTGAAAATGACGATTTTTCATCAATTTTCAAACGAAAATCGCTCTTCTCCGAGTGAAAATAGTATAAATTTTGATTTTTTTTCAAGCCACATGATTTGTTGAGCTGAAAGAAAACGTGAACACGTGCCATAATCGTGATTTTGCTCGAGAATGGTATTTTTGCCTTTTCACTATCAGCTTACAAAAACACGACATTTTTACATCACTTAGGAGCGAAGAATCTATTTGTTTGGCTTCATGAACATGAAATGCTGATTTTTCCCCTAGAAGGACACTATATGGATTTTAATCCAAGCCCAGAATTATGTCTTTATCTTAATTTTTGATCGAGATATGATTTTTTGCCCATCACCATGATTTTTGCTTGAAAAGGACGATTTTTCGACAATTTTCAAACGAAAATCGCGCTTTTCCGAGTAAAAATCGTACAAATTATGATTTTTTTTCCAACCACTCGGTTGGATACGCTGAAACAAAGAGGAAGCACGTGCCAAAGTCTCAATTTATCGCAAGAATTAAATTTTCGACTTTTGCCCACGAGTTGGAAAAATCGATATTTGAACATGAAGTTTTAGCGAAGAATTTTTCTTCTTCGCTCCATGAGAATAAAATGCTGATTTTTTCCCAGCAACAAGACTCTGTGGAGCTCAATTCAAGCCCAGAATTATGTGCCTATCTCAATTTTTCATCGAGAAATGATTTTTTGCCCATTACCATCATTTTTACTTGAAAAGGACGTTTTTTCGACAATTTTCAAACGAGAATCGCGCTTCTCCGAGTAAAAATCGTATAATTTATGATTTTTTCCCCAGCCACTCGGTTTGATACGCTGAAACAAAAAGGAAACACGTGCCAAAGTCTCAATTTATCGCGAGAATTAAATTTTCGACTTTTGCCTACGAGTTGGAAAAATCAATATTTTAGCATGAAGTTGTAGCGAAGAATTTTTCTTCTTCGCTGCATGAGAATAGTATGTTGCTTTTTTCCCTGCAACTAGACTCTGTGGAGCTCAATTCAAGCCTAGAATTATGTCTCTATCTCAATTTTTCATCGAGAAATGATTTTTTGCCCATTACCATGATTTTTGCTTGAAAAGGACAATTTTTCGACAATTTTCAAACGAAAATCGCTCTTCTCCGAGCCAAAATGGTAAAATTATGATTTTCTTTCCAGCCACTCGGTTTGATACGCTGAAACAAAAAGGAAACACGTGCCAAAGTCTCAATTTATCGCGAGAATTCAATTTTCAATTTTTGACTACGAGTTGAAAAAAATCAATATTTTAGCATGAAGTTGTAGTGAAGAATTTTTTTCTTTGGCTCCATGAGAATTTTAGCAGAAAGGAACAAATGTACAATTTTTTCTTGTGGCTCAGCGACATGATTTTTATGTCACTGAGCCCTCGCAGCGACAAGATTTTTTTGTCACTGAGCCCTCGCAGCGACAAGATTTTTATGTCACTGAGCCCTCGCAGCGACAAGAGTTTTATGTCACTGAGGCCTTGCGGCGACAAGATTTTCATTTGCCTCAGCTACAAGATTTTCATATGGCTCAGCGACAACATTTTTATGTCACTGAGAGATAATATCGCTTAGCGATCACTCTTCATGGGTTGGGCGACAAGATTTTCATGTCACTGAGCCGTCGCAGCGACAAGATTATCATTTGCCTCAGCAACAAGATTTTCATGTGTATTAGCGACAAGATTTTTGTTTTGCTGAGAGATACCGGCCAAAATCCCCTCCCGGGGAAAAAAAACTTAGACAAGTACATTATTTGGTCCCATAGCCGAAAAAAAATTCTCCATTCGTGCAGCTGTAAAATTTGGAATATCAAAAATCTGACAAGTACTGAATAGACATCGGCTCTAACATGTAAATCCAGCCAAAACAAATAACTGTTTACATCCAGCCTTAAACTTTCTGATATCAGTGACAGGACAAGTATTGAATTGACCACTAGGTATCAGTTAACGAGAATGAAAAAAAACATCAATTGTTTCTTCAAAAGTATTGCTAGATTATTTTTAAAAAATGGAGAGCGCGTATGCGCACAGAGTACTTGGCCGGCGCATTACTTTTGACTATTTTGAGCCGTGGTCAATTCATTGAATTCGAAAGATCATACGAAGAAATTTTCTAAGACACCATGCAAAAAATTGAACTAAATTCCTGGCGATAATTATCTGGGCAGCAGCTTTGAAATTTTATTAACTGATTGAGCTGAACCATATCCTAAGCATGGAATAAGTTTGCAATAACAACAGTTAGAATTAGGATTCCAATTATATTCCATTCAAATCGACCCCGAATATTGTGAATATTATGTGAGATTGTTCCGCGATATGCAGGTTGCTTACTTGGTTGAATGTTTAAAGGGATCGCGCAACGCTTCGGCTTTCTACAAAGCTCAGGAGGCTTCTAGCGATCTGAAAATTGAACTGGACTCTAGTCACGCAATACTCCTTCCATTGAGCCTAATTTGAGCTCGATTGGTGCAGTATTTGCTGAGAAAAAACTTTGCATGGGTTTCGGAATATGCTCGTTCTAGCATCTAATACATCGAAGAAACGGCGCGTCTGTATACGCGCGCAGACCCACACAAGCATAGGCCTCTTGATGCTCATGGCACTCTATATCTATATCGCTTCTACTACATCGAAGAAACGGCGCGTCTGTATACGCGCGCAGACCCACACAAGCATGGGCGTCTTGATGCCCACGGAGACGCTATAACTATACCTAAAGCGAGAATGGGTGTCTTTCTCCCTCTACCAGTTTCTACGCCGCGCGCCATCTCTCTCACTCCACCGCTCCTTCATCTATGGTAGGGCTCTAGTGGCGCAGGCGCGTAACATATCTAATACATCATAGAAACGACGCGTCTGTATACGCACGCAGACCCACACAAGCATAGGCCTCTTCATAACCATGGCGCTCTATATCAATATCGCATCTACTACATCGGAGAAACGGTGCGTCTGTATACGCGCGCAGACCCACACAAGCATGGGCCTCTTCATGCCCACGGAGACGCTATATCTATATCTAAAGCGAGAGTAGGTGTGTCTCTCTCCCGCTACCGGGTTCTACGACGCGCACCATCTCTCTCACACTACCGCCCGTTCTTCTATGGTAGGGCCCTAGTGGCGAAGGCGCGTTACATCTCTCTCACTCTACCGCTCGTACTGTATAGGCGCTCGCGCGCAACATTTTCAAATGCTAATGCCAATCCTGCCAAAATCCCCTCCCGGGGAAAAAAAATTGGACAAGTACATTGTTTGGTCCCATAGCCGAAAAAAAATCTTCCATCCGTGCAGCTGTAAAATTTGGAATATCAAAAATCTGACAAGTACTGAACAGAGATCGGCTCTAACATGTGAATCCAGCCAAAAACCAATAACTGTTCACATCCAGCCTTAAACTTTCGGATATCAGTGACAGGACAAGTATTGCATTGACCACTAGGTATCAGTTAACGAGAATGAAAAAAAACATCAATTGTTTCTTCGAAAGTATTGCTAGATTATTTTTAAAAAATGGAGAGCGCGTATGCGCACAGAGTACTTGGCCGGCGCATTACTTTTGACTCTTTCAAGCCGTGGTCAATTCATTGAATTCGAAAGATCATACGAAGAAATTTTCTAAGACACAATGCAAAAAATTGAACTCAATTTGAGGCGATAATTATCTGGGCAGCCGCTTTGAAATTTTATTAACTGAGTGAGCTGAACCATATCCTAAGCCAGGAATAAGTTTGCAATAACAACAGTTAGAATTAGGATTCCAGTTATAATCTATTCAAATCGACCCGGAATATTGTGAATATTGTGAGATTGTCCCGCGATATGCAGGTTGCTCACTTGGTTGAATGTTTATAGTTTTAGAGTACATGTGTCTGATGAGCATAGTCCCAATTCAATTCATTCTCGAATGAGCAATTTGCATGAAAAGTAATGGGCCGGCCAAGTACTCTGTGCGCATACGCGCTCTCCATTTTTTAAAAATAATCTAGCAATACTTTCGAAGAAACAATTGATGTTTTTTTTTTCATTCTCGTTAACTGATACTTAGTGGTCAATGCAATACTTGTCCTGTCACTGATATCCGAAAGTTTAAGGCTGGTTGTAAACAGTTATTGGTTTTTAGCTGGATTCACATGTTAGAGCCGATCTCTGTTCAGTACTTGTCAGATTTTTGATATTCCAAATTTTACAGCTGCACGGATGGAAGATTTTTTTTCGGCTATGGGACCAAACAATGTACTTGTCCAAGTTTTTTTTCCCCGGAAGGGGATTTTGGCAGGATCTATATATCCGAATTTTGAGATGTAACGCGCCTTCGCCACTAGGGCCCTACCACAGAAGAACGAGCGGTAGTGTGAGAGAGATGGCGCGCATCGTAGAACCCGGTAGAGGGAGACACACCTACTCTCGCTTTAGATATAGATATAGCGTCTCCGTGGGCATCAAGAGGCCCATGCTTGTGTGGGTCTGCGCGCGTATGCAGAAGCGCCGTTTCTCCGATGTAGTAGAAACGATATAGATATAGACCGCAATGGGCATCAAGAGGCCTATGCCTGTGTGGGCCCGCGTGCGTATACAGACGTGCCGTTTCTTCGATTTATTAGATACTAGAACGAGCATATTCCGAAACCCATGCAAAGTTTTTTCTCAGCAAATACTGCACCAATCAAGCTCAAATTAGGCTCAATCGAAAGAGTATTGCGTAACTAGAGTCCAGTTCAATTTTCAGATCGCTAGAAGCCTCCTGAGCTTTGTAGAAAGCCGAAGCGTTGCGCGATCCCTGCCCCCACCATAGAAATTTAGTTTATTCCGAGATAATATACTCTGGCGAGTCTCGGGCAAGCAGACGACAGCAGAGCTGCCGCAATGTACTTGTCCCGAGACTCTACCGAGTCTCTTGATCATTGCTCAGCGATTGATCTTCATGTGGCTCAGCGAAAAGATCTTGATGCCACTGAGAGTTATCCGGAGCCATTAGATAACTTGCAGCGACAAGATTTTTATGTGCCGCTGCGACAAGAATTTTATGTGGTTCGAATCAGCGACAAGATTTTTATACCTCTGAGAGTTATTATGTATAAGTCATGCTGTAAATGAATAAAATGGTGGGTGTAGGGAAAGGTCAAAAGATGTGGAGCATATTCATTCATGAAGCATATTCTCTCGTCATCGGAGCATGTCGGTAATATGCCAGCTCAAAATTCCGAATTTGTGAGGTCATGACGATCTGTCAAAGCTGTATCACAGCATTCGTTCATACTCGGTAACGAAAAACCAGCAACACATTCTTCTCGCATAACCTTGCATCCTCAAGAAAATAAACGGTTAGCCAACGTTCGTTGTTTGACAAGGAACAATTGTAAAAGTTATTTTCTCGAAAATGTCAAGAGCGCAAAAGAAAAATATGAACTAATTTCAGTTATCTCTCTCACACTCGCGTCAAATCGGCCCTTCGAAATATCAGCTGACATTTTTCGTTCGCTCGTCTGCACTGTCGTGTGCACGACGGATCCATTGGAATCATCGCAGCCTCGACCAATCAGGAATTTCGCAGCCCGGGATTGGCTACGATGGGCGCACAGACCCCTTTGAATGTGTTGTCGGGCGGCCATATACAGACACGTCAAATCCTTCGATGTAGCGTGGTTCTGACAAAGCCTGAGATAGGACTAAGCCCGTGCAAAGTTTTTTCTCAGCAATCACTTAATCAATCGTACTTATTTTAGGCTCAATCGAAAGAGCATCGCGTAATTAGTCTCCATGCCAATTTTCAGGTCGCTAGACGACTGCTGGACTTTACAGTTAGCTGAAATGTCATCGAAATTTGTTTTCCCACCACCGCGAATCGTTTTACTACGAGAAAGTATAGACTCGGCGAGCGCTCGGGACAAGCAGACGACGCACAGCTGTTTTCAAATGTACTTGTCCCGAGACTCTGCCGAGTCTCTTGATCAAGAGGTGTCCTTCGTCAGACGAGAAATCAACATTGAAATCTTCTGCTAAAATCAGTAGCGACGTATGATGGTTTCCACCTGATCCTTCTGAGCCTACCCGACCGTAAATCAGTAGTCTTTTATGCAGAAATCGAATGATATTTGCAACGGTATTATCCGGTGAAATGCAAACAACTACCATTATGATATGTCACCAATTGATGATTGACCAACATCGATTTCTCTAATCCTTCCCAATAAAATATCCATGCTCGAAGTAAGGATAAACGTAATGGAAAACGCCCAGTCTCGAGTATGTAGACACGCGGTGTATCTTGCCTTGTCGATTCGAACTTTTCTTTTTAATACTTGGCGTCAAGACGCTACCACGTCTGTTAATTAGAGATATCATTCGACTTGTCGTAAACTGCCACTCCTGCTGATCTAACATTTTTACGATACAATTTTGCAATACAATCAAAATTTGAGACGTCAATATCGTTATCATCATTTGTCCAGCTTTCCAATAACAACAAAATATTGCTTGAATTGATAACTGGATCATTTAAGTCGGACGCATGTTTTTTCAGACTTTGGCAATTAAAAGTGACCATGGATAATTTCTTTCTTTCATCCATGAAATCAAGTATCGTTCTTCCTAATGTTATTGTTATTGTTATTGTTATTGTTATTGTTCAACGACAATCGGCGAAATTCATATTGTAAAGTTATTATCGACGTATCATTTCTTCGATAATGATAACATCTATTTTCATTGTCTTTTGATACTATGTACAGTCCTTCGATATTGGTAACCCGTGACAGAGGAACATATAGTAACGGTAGAGAGTGAGTCTTTTGATATTCATAAACAATTTCATCAAATGTTCCACCCTGAGATTCATGGATCCACCACTACGTAGTAGGCAATGAGAGGAAGAGAGAAACAAAATGTGCGTGCGCACCGCTCTCTCTTGCTCCCACTGAGCTCAAAACTCAATGCAAAAGTGGGGACGACGGTACACATCAGGTATACGGAACCTAACTTTCTCTCTTTCTATCCATACCAACGTACATCTCCCTCTCCCCTTTCGTTCGCCTCACCCGATCACACTTTTCGTAACGCTCCCGTCAGGTATACGGAACCTAACTCCCTCTCTTTCTATCTATACCAAAGTACATCTCCCTCTCCCCTTCCGTTCGCCTCACCCGATCACTCTTTTCGTAACGCTCAAGTCAGGTATACGGAACCTAACTCTCTCTCTTTCTATCTGTCCCTACGTACATTTCCCTCTCCCTTTTCGTTCGCCTCACCCGATCACACTTTTCGTAACGCTCCCGTAACGCTTTTCCCAGTTTACTCCCCGAGTCCAGCGCGCGTAAAGAAGTTTTACTTCAAAAAGAAAAATCTTTTGCAATCCCCGTTTTTTGCTTCCTCATATTTTATACTAGCCTTGGGTACGCCCGCTTCGCTGGGCACACAATGGTCCCCAATGACACTGGGACCCCAATGAAAATGATTTTTTCATTGGGGTCTATATGATCAAATTTGGAAATTTGACTGACTGACTGACTGACAACGAACACCCTTAAACCACTGAAAATAGGATCATGGTTACAGTTTTTCTGTAGACCCCAATGAAAATGATTTTTTCATTGGGGTCTATGATCAAATACGGATCGGGTCTATATGATCGAATTCGGAAATTTTTTTGTGCGTCAGTCAGTCAGCCGGTCTTTTTCTTGTGTGTCAGTCAGTGAGTCAGTCACGCAACAGTCGGAAAAAAAATTGCGAAATTTTTTTTTTTGGATAAAGAACGAACGAAATCCTTTTTTAGTGAGCGTCTACGATGGGAGAGAAGTATCTGTGACAAATTTCATAACCGTGACAAATTTCACGATCCTATCTCAAGTGGTTTAGGGTGTGCGTTGGCTGTCAGTCAGTCAGTCAGTCAGTTAGTCACGCAACTCTTATATATATAGATGAAATAAGATTCTTATGTTCGCCTCTGCATACGTTTTCAACATGTTTGTATATTTTTTTTCAACAAATTTATACAACTTATCTTATATTCATATTTATATTAATACTTTTGTTTATATTTATATTTTTATTTATGCAAATTTTATTTTATTTATTCAAATATTTAACTTTAGAAAATTTTTTTTATTGTTGACGTGGGGCTTCGGACGATGCACGAAGCGAAGCTCGATTTTCCTTGCCGCGTTTCCCAGCTTCCTGGCCTGGAGCACTGTAAACATTGATAAACATTAATTTAAAAAATAATTAAATTCACGGAACACGATAATGTTCGAAAAAATATTGTACGGAACTAAATGAAAAAATTACGAAGTTAAATTAAATTTTTTTTTCTTACCTTTTTTGCTGATTTTTCCCGTACCAATCGTTTGTTGATATGTGGCCGTTGAAGATTCGCCTTTCTCGATACGTTCCTGCTTTTTCCTGACGTTTATGAGCTGTTGCTCGATCCGACGCTGCGCTCCCTACAGCCTCCGGCTGGAAGCTACGAGCTCAAGGCTCTTGACGCGATTTTGCGACGCCCGCAGTGCCGCTTCCACCTCCTTCAAGCGACGCCTGTATTCTTCGATGGGAGCATCGTCGGAGAGAGGCGCCTGCTGCAGAACGTCGCTGTACGAGCGACTAGTGCTCGGCTCCGACTGACACTGAGCTTCCAAGCGCTGAGCTTTACCGCGTTGGGCGTCTTCGCAGCGAGCTCCCTCGCGCCGAGCTTCCTCGCGCCGGGCTTCCTCGCGCCGAGCTTCCTCGCGCCGAGCTTCCTCGCGCCGAGCTTCCTCCCGCCGAGCTTCCTCGCGCCGAGCTTCTTCCCGCTCAGCTTCGCGTTCAGCTTCCTCGCGCCGAGCTTCTTCCCGCTCAGCTTCGCGCTCAGCTTCCTCGCGCCGGGCTTCCTCGCGACGAGCTTCCTCGCGCCGAGCTTCCTCCCGCTCAGCTTTGCGCTCATCTTTCTTGCGCCGGGCTTCCTCGCGAAGAGCTTCCTCCCGCTCAGCTTCGCGCTCAGCTTCCTCGCGCCGAGCTTCCTCGCGCCTGGCTTCCTCGAGCCAAGCTTCCTCGCGCTCAATTTCTTTGGGCAGGGCTTCGCGCTGGGCTTCCTCGAGCCAAGCTTCCTCGCACTCGACTTCTACGCGCGGGGCTGCCTCGAGCCGAGCTTCTACGCGCTGGGCTTCCTCGAGCCGAGGTTCTACGTGCCGGGCTTCCTCGCGGACCTGGCCTTCGCCGTCAGTTCCTGACGGGGCCTGGTTTCCCCGCTACTGATGCTGTAGCTCGATCAATCGGTTTTGTATCTGCCCGAGGCTCTCGACGATGAGCTCAATCTCGTTTCGACGTGTCAAATTCGCGTCTTCCTGCGTCGCAGCGGAGGTCGGAGTGCGATTCTGCAATGGAAAAAAAAGTGAGTGTGGTTCAGACCACACAACTGAAGTGAAACTTCTTTCGCTACACACCGATATGTAAAAAGTAAATTTTCATTCAAATGCTCATGGATTTTCATTGAAAAATTAACTTTTCCCATTTGTTTTTTTTTCTTTTATCCATTATTTTCATTCACAATTTCATTTTTATTTTCGGATGCATCAGAAATTATAGTGTTTGATTACAATCAAACACTAATATAAGAAAATACTAATAAGAAACTTTTATTTTTGAATGCATATTTGAAAGATATCCAGCGAAAACTGCATCGATCGTTGTTCCATGCCTTGTGGTAGTCTCATTCCGATTATTATTGTGATTCGTCAATCTAATTCATCTCGGAGGAATTGTATCAAGAGGTGTCTTTTGTCAGACGAGAAATCAACATTAAAATCTTCTGCTCAAATCAGTAGCGACGTATGATAGTTTCCACCTGATTCTTCTGAGCCTACCCGACCGTAAATCAGTAGTCTTCTATGCAGAAATCGAATGATATTTGCAACGGTATTATTCGGTGATATGCAAACAACTACCATTATGATATGTCACCAATTGATGATTGACCAACATCGATTTTTCTAATCCTTCTCAATAAAATATCCATGCTCGAAGTAAGTATAAACGTAATGGAAAACGCCCAGTCTCGAGTATGTAGACACGCGGTGTAACTTGCCTTGTCGATTCGAACTTTTCTTTTTAATACTTGGCGTCAAGACGCTACCGCGTCTGTAAATTGGAGATATCATTCGACTTGTCGTAAACTGCCACTCCTGCTGATCTAACATTTTTACGATACAATTTTGCAATACAATCAAAATTTGAGACGTCAACATCGTTATCATCATTTGTCCAGCTTTCCAATAACAACAAAATATTGCTTGAATTGATAACTGGATCATTTAAGTCGGACGCATGTTTTTTCAGACTTTGGCAATTAAAAGTGACCATGGATAATTTCTTTCTTTCACCCATGAAATCAAGTATCGTTCTTCCTATTGTTACTAATCTGTTCAACGACAATCGGCGAAATTCATATTGTAAAGTTATTATCGACGTATCATTTCTTCGACAATGATAACATCTATTGTCATTGTCTTTTGATACTATGTACAGTCCTTCGATATTGGTAACCCGTGACAGAGGAACATATAGTAACGGTAGATTCATAAATAATTTCATCAAATGTTCCACCCGGAGATTCATGGATCCACCACGACGTAGTAGGCAATGAGAGGAAGAGAGAAACAAAATGTGCGTGCGCACCGCTCTCTCTTGCTCCCACTGAGCTCAAGACTGAATGCAAAAGTGGGGACGACGGTGCACATTAGGTATACGGAACCTAACTTTCTCTCTTTCTATCCATACCAACGTACATCTCCCTCTCCCCTTTCGTTCACCTCACCCGATCACACTTTTCGTAACGCTCCCGTCAGGTATACGGAACTTAACTCCCTCTCTTTCTATCTATACCAAAGTACATCTCCCTCTCCCCTTCCGTTCGCCTCACCCGATCACTTTTTTCGTAACGCTCCAGTCAGGTATACGGAACCTAACTCTCTCTCTTTCTATCTGTCCCTACGTACATTTCCCTCTCCCCTTTCGTTCGCCTCACCCGATCACACTTTTCGTAACGCTCCCGTAACGCTTTTCCCAGTTTACTCCCCAAGTCCAGCGCGCGTAAAGAAGTTTTACTTCAAAAAAATTATTTGCCGAATAAACAAGAGGCTGAAAGAGAGCGGAAACAAGAGTTTTAGTGGCAAGTTGCACAGGGCACACGCAGCGGTGTCGACACCTTGCCGCAGAGGGCAAACGCTGCGGTGTCGAACTGGCACCTTGCCGTTGAACCTTGTCGAATGGGGACTAAATGTTAGTTGGACGCTGCAGCGTTTGCCCAATTTTTGCCGCCGTACTTACCGAAACTTTTTTTTTCCACGCCCCCCGCGGCCCGAAGATCCTTTCCTCTTGATCCCTGTGGAAAAAAGAAATGGACGATTTAAAAAACCGATCGAAAATTCGAAGTGCTGGTGAATAGTACATTATAACACGCGTACGAAAAATCTTTTTCTGACGAGTGTGAGTTTGCAGCCCGAGCCGAAGGCGAGGACTGCAAACACTTGTCACACTCGTCAGAAAAAGATTTTTTGTACGCGTGTTGTACGAAATTTTATATTACGAGGTGCGGAAATGGGGGTTTTCGTCACACGAAGCGTACGCAAAACGTCCATTTTTACGTAAATCGACGTTTTTACGTACGCTCACGTACGCAAAACGTCCATTTTTACGTAAATCGACGTTTTTACGTACGCTCACGTACGCAAAACGTCCATTTTTACGGAAATCGACGTTTTTACGTACGCTTCGCGTGACGAAAACCCTATTTCCGCACCTCGTAATATAAAATTTCGTATAACACGCGAACGAAAAACTTTGTCTGACTCGTGCGATTGCAGTCCTTGCCTTCGGCTCGGCCTGCAAACTCACTCTCGTCAGAAAAAGATTTTTCGTACGCGTGTTATAATGTACTATTGACGAAAGTAAAGCTTTCGGATAAAACGAAAAAACACTTACCACGAGGCATTTCGAAGTTGATTTGTCGATGTGCGTTCGGAGTAGAGATGATCGAAGTAGATTTTGTCGATGCGCGTTCGGAGTCGATATCGAAGGAGAAACTGCCAAACTGAACGTAAATCGGTGAATCTCAGACGCTGGTGTAACCGCCGGAAACCGGAAATGGCGGTGCCAATGCCCAACGTCGGCGGAGCAGATAAACAATGCGCGCACGCGCGTCGGTGGATTGTCTGCAGCACCGGCAACGGACATTTGAAAAAAATGTCAGTGAAGTGAAAAATGTGAACTGCAAGAGTGCCCGACGGAAGAAAATAAATTCCTTGCGGTTTTTGCAATTCTCCAAATCGTCCGTATTTCCGTTTTTGACATATCACCGATTTTGTCATATTGTTGCCTATTGAAATTCCGCGTGGCGGCGCGAGCATCAATTTCTTTTGTAAACTCGTCTCAGTTCGATCCTAGCCAAAAATCCCCTCCCGGGGAAAAGAGCTTGGACAAGTACATTTGTTGGTGATCCCCATCTCCATTTGTTTTCAGAGATGTTGAGGAATTGAGTGCTTAGGAAATGCCGGGATGTTAGGGATCGTACTGACGTTAGAAAATAAGCTTGTCTCAAGACGCAAATGTTAGCGCGGGGATCCGCTTGTCGAGTTTAATGCAAAAGAATGATATTTACAGAGTTTATGTACAGATTGCACCCTGGTTAGGGTGCAACCGCATGCCGCGGTTTAACAATGATAGCGGTACTTAATGTTAAGATTGCGGTGTAGCAATCGTCGGATCTCGCGCACTGATTTTATCGATCTCGCGGCTCAATCACGACGTGGGTGCGGGGCCTGTGTGGAACTTTGGTGACACACGTGGCTCGGCCCGGCCACGCAGTGGGCTTAAATATTACGAAAATGCGATGTAGACTTGTGCGGTGCCGATTGCGCCTAATGCGCCAATCGAGCGGGTTTGACGAGTGCAGGCGGCACTCGTTTGCGCGATGTTAATGTCACGCGGACATTACGCGGGTGGCGATGCACGAAAAGGCTGCCATGCTCGGCAGCAGCGTGCTACCGAGCACGGCCACACGCGACGAGGGGACAACGAGATCAGCAACGATGTGCTGCTGATCACGTTCGATGACGAATAGAAGCAATTTTGGGCGCTCTCGCACGCCGATAGGCACGAGGATCGACAGATCCTGCGCGCTGAGGCGCGACGAGAGCGTCCGCGAGGTGCTGCCCCGGAGCGGGTCAATTTGACAGCTTGCCCCGAGAGTTTGGAGAGGCGGAATCCTGAACAACAGAAAAATCTAATCCCCCCTTGAAAAAAATTGGAAACGCCAACAAAATGAAGAATTTAAGAAAACCCCCAAAAAAAAAAAAATTCAAGAAGATTGAGAAAAATGCAAGAAATGCAAAAAGGGTAGAAAAAAATTAATGGTATTCGCTCAGCATACAAAATTCTGATATCTATAAAAGGACAAGTATTCCCTGTCTGAAAATCATGTTGATGTTCGAAAATCAATTAACGAGAAAAAGGAAAATCTTCCAAAAAGACACGTCTCAAAAAAAGGAACCCCTAAAAACAAAATGGCGAATCGACAGAAAAACTACTTCATAAAAAAATACAAAACTGAAGTTTGCCATCATATGTTGAGCGTATGCGCACAGAGTACTTGGCCGGCCTGAAATTTTGAATTAAAGTGCTCAGCTTGGTTAATCTTGGCATAACGTAATTATTTGGTTTCAGAAATCTCCTCAGAAAAGACACGCGAAAGCTTGGTGAAAATCGCGAGTCAATCAAGGTTCTCTCCTGAAACGATTTATATTTCAAGCTAGTAATACAAAAAATTGCTAGAAGTGCAATTTTTATCGACGCATTACGGGTCATTTGATATAATATTTAGCTCCACCTTAATTAGTGATCAGTTGTTATTTTTCTACGTATCCATACTTGTGTAAGATTTTGCGCAAATGATTTAAATAATTGATTGTATATCAAATTGAGAGAAAACTTTGAATTTGTACTAATTCATTTTAATGTATAACGTTCAGCGACATTTGTGTAACGCTTATCATTTTTCTCATGAATACAACCGAGTTGTTCTACCTATCTATAAATAGCGGAAGCTAATACAAAAAATTTCGGGCCGGCCAAGTACTCTGAGCGCATACGCTCAACATACGATGGCAATCTTTAGTTTTGTATTTTTTTATGAAGTTTTTCTGTCGATTCGCCATTTTGTATTTAGGGGCTCCTTTTTTTCAGACGTGTCTTTTTGGAAGATTTTCTTTTTTCTCGTTAAATGATTTTCGAACATCAACATGATTTTCAGACCGGGAATACTTGTCCTTTTATAGATATTAGCATTTTTTATGCTGAGCGAATACCATTAATTTTTTTCTACCATTCTCACATTTCTTGCATTTTTCTCAATCTTCTTGAATTTTTTTTTGGGTTTTCTTAAATTATTTATTTTGTTGGCGTTTCCAATTTTTTTCGAGGGGGGATTAGATTTCTCTGTGGAAACAAATGGAAATGGGGATCACCGACAAATGTACTTGTCCAAGCTTTTTTCCCCGGGAGGGGATTTTCGGCTAGGATTTATATTTGCGCTACGGCCGAGCGTTCGGTCTCTTCGACGCACGCTAGTTTTTGCTGTACGAAAGAAAGAAATTTTATATAATTTCGTGTGTCGTCAGGGAATTTTCTTTGGACGCTTCGCAATAAATTAGTACAACACGTTACACGGATATTCGAGAATTTTCTCGAACGCAATGAAATAAATTAGTACGATACGTTACAAAACTTTTCAGAACCGAACCTTTGACGAATTTCGACAAACTCTCGCACAATTCACACAAAATACATTTTTCGGTGAAGTTATGCCTTGTTGTAATTTTATTTTCAAAAAATTTTGATCAACTAAATTTTTGCAACCCTGCCCCACATTGGGCGCCAAATGAGACGGGCTTTATAATTTTCATGCCCTCACCTGACGCGGTCTGGGTCCAGAGACTGACAGGGCTCTGAGTTATATATATTTTTGAAAATGGTTGGGCGCCAGCTAATCCAATCGACATTAGCGTTCAATAATTTGACTCAAATTTACCATGAATCAATTTATTTAATCAATTAACAGACTCTCTTACTCGAGGGCTGGGAAAGTTGCGGACCCGAAATATTCAATTTTGAGAAGAATAAGAGAAAGGACAGATCTATTAGGAAAGAAAGAACTTCACTCGTACTTACGTTCTCTGCCATTCACTCTGTATTCTCGCTCGTTAACAGATTTTACACTTGTACAAACATTCACGGACAATTACAAGAAATTTCCGGACAGATTTGACAATTAATAATGAACGATTGACAATTGAACCGGTCTATTTTACCATACAATAATTCAATTGACAATTCGACAAGCAGAAGTTCGACAGACGGAGTTCTGTTACAATAATTTTATATACTTTTGACTACTAGTTGACCAAGTTACTGAATTTAATTGCTTCCCTCTAAGACAATTCCAAATGTCAACCTCACTATTCGAGGCGTCAAACTAGAGTGATTTTGGAAAATCGATAATGAGACTCCTGGGCGGCCTATCCCTTCCAGTTATCGATCCTCCTTCGACCGTCGATCGACGCGCAAGCGCTTGAGATTTGACAATTATTCGCTTGCTCTAGGGCGACATCTTAGACCCTTGGTTGACGATTAAATTCACGCTCTCACAGCCGCGTGATTTGAATAAAAATTTGGAAATAAGTCGACCGACTGACGACGGAAAATGTTCAAACCAAGCTTCCTGTCACATTACATGACGTCATAATGCTACTTTGCGCGTGCATGCGGAGACTTCTAATAAGAACAATGACACAGCCCTTCGCCGAACTTTTTTAGTTAACCATGCACGCCAATTTTTTGCATTTTTTTGTAGAGCCTTTGCAGACCCTTGAATACACAAAATGTATTAAGGGTGCACACGTTTCCCTGTGAAATGTAGCCATTCATTTTTTTTTCAATTCTTCGCTATGTTGCAATGATTTCATTTCTTTTTGTCGATTGAGCTTGAGAATTTTTGAGAAAATTTTGGAGAAGGTCAAAAGATCGTTCGTAGGGAAGAAAAAATGCAATGAATTTTGTAAATCTCAATTGTTTTTTTTTTTTTCATAGTGATATCAAGAAAACTGAGTAATTATTTTTCTACTGAGGTTGCAATTTTTTAAAGTTGGCGTTCTTTTTTTACTTTTCAAGAGTATTTTTCCACGGCTTTCTCTTCTTTTTGAAAAGCGGGATATTCATCAACATTTTTTTGTGATTATGGAGGCATTATTTGTTCTGGTTGGTTATTCTTAAAATAAAATAAATCTCTTCCAAAACTTCTGTCGACACCCCTGGTAAATTCCTTTAAATATCTCGACAACAGCCATGGTCAAAGACTTAAAAAACTCTCGTCGAAAGCCTTGTTCAATCCCTTAAGGAAACCTCGAAGAGACTCGTGGTCAATCTCTCAATGAAACCTCAGTGAGGCCCTTAATCAATCCCTTAAAAAAGCCCGTCTACTCTTGGCTAATCTGTTGCAAAAATCTCGTCGAGACTTTTTGTCGACTCCTTAAAAAATCCCATCGAGACTCTTGACCAATCTCTTAAAAAAGTCTTGGCACGATTCTTGGTTGATGTGTTGAAACAAGTCTCGACCAGAATCTCGATAAATCTCTTGAAAAACTTGCGGCGAGATTCTTTATAAATCCCATAAAAAAAGTCTTCGGACGCTTCCACTCAATGCCTTAAAAAACTTCTGTGGACACCGCTTCCGTTAATCCCTTCAAAATATATCGGTGAGGGTCATGATAAACCCCTTAAAAATTCTCGTTCAGACTCTTGATCAATCCCTTAAAAAAGTCCTGGCGATATTCGTCGTTAATCACTTAAAAACTCCCATTAAGAGCCTTGGTTAACCCTTTCAAAATTGTCGTCAAGACTCTTCGTGAATCCCTTAAAACCATAGTGACGAGACTCTGAGTTTATCCCTTAAGGAACCACGTTCGAGACCACTGGTGAGCCCCTTAAAAAAATCCGTCAAGACTCTTCATCAATCCCTCAAAAAAGTCCTGGCGAGATTTCACCTTTCTCCCTTGTGCCCTTTCACATTTCGTTCTCCCGTTTTTTTAATCGTTTTATTGCATTTTCGGCTAATTCTTTGACTCCGAGCAAAATTGCCCCAAGCTCACGTGATCCTGCATTTAAAAACGAAAAGAATGAGCTTAAGGTGGATCCTTTTCGTTAAATTTTATAACAGACAGGAATTTTAAAAAATTGAAAATTTTAGAAAATTTACAAATTTAGAAAATTTAGAAATTTTAGAAAATTCAAATAAAATAAGGTCACCATTCAAAGTTCAAAAACTTCCGTCGCGACCCCCGGTCAACCCCTTATAAAATCCCGTCCAGACTCTTGGCACATCCCTTAAAAAAGTTCCGGCAAGATTCATATTCCCATAAAAATTCCCATTACGATCCTTGGTCAACCCTTCCAAAAAAATCCCGTTCAGACTCCACCAATCGCTCAAAAAAGTCCTGGCGAGATTCCGCCCTTCGTTCTCTGATTTTTGTCACCGTTTCATCGGATTTTCGACTTTTTTTTTACTCCGAGCAAAATTTCCGCAGGCTCACGTGATCCTGCATTAAAAAACGAAAAGAATGAGTCCAAGTTGGACCCTTTTCGTTATATCTTACCAAAAACATGAATTTTTCAACATTGGGGTCATTTATAACCCCACGTTCTCGGAATAGATTAAATCAAATAAAATTACCGTTCTAAGGTAAAAATAACTTTCGTTGTGACCGCCGGTCAACCCCTTAAAAAATCCCGTACGAAGTCTTGGCCAATCCTTTAAAAAAGTCTCAGCAAGATTTATGCCTAATCGCTTGAAAACTCCCATCAAGATCCACAGTCAACCCTTTCGAAAAAATCTCGTCAAGACTCTTCGTTGATCCCTTCAAAAAATTTCCATAGGACTCTGAGTTTATCCCTTAAAAAAGGTCGGTCGAAACCACTAGTCAACCCCTTAGAAAATTCCGGCCAGACTCTCCGCCAATCCTTTAGAAAAGTCCCGGCGAGATTTCTCCCTTCTCTCTCGTGCCCTTCCTCCCTTCGTTCTCCCGTTTTTTTAATCGTTCCATTTTAAATTTTGACAAATTTTTTTACTTCCAGCAAAATTGCCCCAATCTCACGTAATTCTGCATTAAAAAACGAAAAAAATGCTCTCTATTTGGACCCTCTTTGGTAAATATTACCAGCGATATCAATTTTTCAAAATTGTTAGAGCGAGAGAGACAACGCTATAGGCGCGACGGCGGTAGAGGGAAAGAGAAGCCCGATATATCAGTCTCTCTCGCTCAGTGGCGAGCGAAGAGTGGGGATACCGCGTTCAGCGGAGCGGGTGACGTCACAGGCCGAAAATGTCCACCAGTCTCGCAAAGGACGTATGTCCTAGCGCCTGCGCGGACAACTTACGCCTTTCTGACTCCAAGAAACAGAAAACATCCCAAACCCCGCGTCCAAAGAAATGTTAGATTTCTCTGGATTGGCTGAACGGATTTTGTTCTACCAAGGACCATTCGAAAGATAAAAAATCATAGAAAATTCCAATTTCATATGAAATTTTTCCTTCAACCCGTTCTCCTGTGAGACCGATTTAAAGTTGCTGTGACGTCATAAAACGCCTATTTTATTGGAGTTGAGAGTACGACAGCTCTTGCGCTACGCTTTTCTTTTAAACTTGGCGTCGCGCCGCTGCCGCTACTCTTGATAATACAAAGAATATAAGTGCAATTTTTTCCGATGCATTACGGGTCATTGAATTTAACTAGCTGCACCTTAATAAGTCATTAGTTGTTATTTTTCTATGTATTCATACTCGTGTAAAAAATTGCACAAATGATTAATTTATTAATTGTATATCAAATCGAGAGAAAATTTCGAATTTGTACTAATTCATTTGAATGTATAAAGTTCAGTGATGTTTGTATAACGCTCGTCTTTTTTTCGTGAATGCAACCGAGTCGTTCTATGTATCTAAAAATAGCGGAATAGTCCAGGAACCGGGTTCGAAAAAGAGCCTTTTCGTGACACCGAGCCGGAACGATTATAACCGACATATTCTTGTAGGGCTGATGCCCCTGATGAAGGCCTGATACTTTCCAACCACAGATTTTGGGGGGCTTTTTTTTGCCAGGCCGTCAAAGTTGGCGAAACCATGTTTTTGAGGAATAGCGTCTAAACTATCCACCGCGGAGAAAAAAAGTCGAGTAACTATTTGTAGATATTAAAAAAACGAACAATTTGGCGGGTCACAACTCAAAATCGGTTCATTAGTTCGCCCGCAAAAAATTAAAAACCGGCTAAAACAGCCCTTTCTTTTATAGCAAATTATAAGTTTAAAAATGCATGTGCAGAGTTAAAAATCTCAGAATATATGTCCCCCGGGACACTCAACAAGTGTGCAAAATTTGAGCTCGATCGGATAAATAGTTTTTGAGAAAAGCCATTTGTTGTTAAAAAACCGACTGTTTTTGCAAGGAATTTCTACATCGGGAGGGTGTCACAGTGCAATAAAACCAAAGCCAAATGATTCCGAAAGAATCGAACTCTCATGTACACTTTGGGGCAAATCGATTTTTTATAATTAAAGGGGTGAAAAACGGCTCCAAAAATGGAGTACGATTTTTACTCATAAACAAATGGAATTCTATCGCGAATTTTAAAGTTACAGACCCGGGAGTGACATCATTTGAAAGCGGTTATTTTTCTACGAATTTAGAATAAAAAAAATTGCTTAAAGTTGATTAGGGGGAGATTAAAAAATTTGTTTTTCAATAATTATTGCAGCTGCTCATTTCAACATAGAGAGCTGAAAATTGGACAGCGTACGGGGTAAGGTTTATGCTACCTGGAGAAAAATTGGCGGAGAAATCCCATATAAATTTATTGTTTTCGGTGAAGGTTTTCCGGGAGGCCAAATTTCACGTAGCGTTTGGCGGCAGAGTGGGGGTAGCCGTCTCCGGCTCGCGCGCCCTCGCGCGAAAAGTGAATTCGCGAGTTCAAATTCCACCAACATGGAATATCTCCGGAACTAATGAACATATCGGGTTGTTTTTTTTTTTAATTTGGGCTAACTTTTTCCGCTGATCATGATTTTGCTATTAAAAATTTTGAAAAATGACAAATTTACCGCTAAATCCATTAATAATTTATAAAAAAAAATGTTTACACCGTTTTTTTCATTAACTTTTGGGGGGGAACCTAATGTCAACGTTACATGCCAAAAGCTTCCTGAACGTTTACGCAATGAAATGGCAGAATCGCAGAGTAAAGACTGTGCAATTGCTATTCAAGAAAAAAACTCACCTGGAGTTTGAGTTGAATATTTGTTTGTTGCTGTCCTGTCTGAGAGCAGCGCCGTTACCAGTCAAATGAGAATCCTGCGAATAGAAAGGAGTTTGGAAAAACCAACGGCTCTTGTGGTTTTCCCATCGCTGACCAGGTCCGATGAACTCAAAGCTGCAAAGTGTCTCCCCGTAACATTTCTAACCAGTACAGAATTGTTTTATTCAATTTCTTCGGATGTTGTATCTCGGAGGAAGAGGATGAGGAACAAACACTTTCGTTTCGGCTGTGATGTTTTAACAAAGACGTACTTTATTTTTATTTTCTTTTTGTATTTAGGCATTCTGTACGATTCTAAAAAATGGTTTTCATCGGAAACCTCAAATAAATATGTTGGGAACAGATTCTTGACTTGAAGATACAGTTACTCACTGCAATAACTTCCAAATTAAGTCATTCTCCTCCGTAATTGGCAATGAACCCCAAGAGTCGTCTCGTCCGAAAGCTCGTTCCGAAGCAACACAAACATTATGTCACTACCGAGTGAGGTTATGTTTTTAAATTTCACGAATACATCGATGCACGACAATAGTTTTTTATTTCATAAAACTGTCAAAAACTCGGTACGCATGTCCGATACTTCCCATTCCATAATAAACCTGTTTAAAAGTTTCCGCCGGAAAACTTGAATTTTCTACGATTTTTTATCTTTCGAATGGTGAATATAATGTTGCTTCATTAGACTTCGCTGTGAATCAGTAGGAAAACACATACAGAATCCGGGTTGTCGGAAATAGCGAAGCCTTTTCTGTCAATTTGTTCTATTTTCCACGATTGTAATTCTAAGAACGCTTGTGCTTGACACATGCCTATATTTCGAGAATCACACGGATAATTAGCAAGTGGAGCAGTACCAATGAACTTACGGCCAACGACAACGGGGATTTTATCACGAAAATATGAATGTTCTATCAAGAGACGCGGCAGCGGCTCGGTGCCAAGTATTGAAAACGAAGCGTAGCGCGAGAGCTGCCGTACTCTTATATACAGTAAAATAGGCGTTTTATGACGTCACAGCAACTTCAAATCGTTCTCACAGGTGAACGGGTTGAAGGAAAAATCTCATATTAGATTTGAATTTTCTATGATTTTTTATCTTTTGAATGGTCCTTGGTAGAATAAAATCCGTTCAGCTAATCCAGAGAAATCTAACATTGAAGATTTTGGACGCGAAGTTTGGGATGTTTTCTGTTTCTTGGAGTCAGAAAGGCATAAGTTGTCCGCGCAGGCGCTTGGACATACTTCCTTACGCGTCTGGTGGACATTTTCGGCCTGTGACGTCACACGCTCCGCTGAACGCGGTATCCCCACTCTCCGCGCGCCACTGAGCGACAGAGACGGGCTATATTGGGCCTCTCTCTCTCTCTACGTGAGTACAAGCTGACGTGTTTCTTTTCGCCTCCTGCTTCTCGACCAATTTCTGCCGCTCGCTGCCTTCGGGCCTTTTGGTTGCAGGTTCTTGGCATGCTACTTTTTTGCCTCTTTCAACTGCACGTTTGAAATTGGCTTTCGCTCCTCTTGCTGGACGCTTTTTTGATTTTTTCGTGGTGACAGTTTTCCTAACCTCACTTTCGGAAATCCACCGGCATCGCTTGTCTCTCTCTTTTCCGCACTCCATCTGTGGACCACTGGCGCCATCTATTGACATCAATCACAGTCCCCATCTCCGTACGTCTTCATCGTGGCGACATCTTTCGGGATCGATGTAAGTCATGGTTACCGCCTCTATCGATCTATCCAGCGAGCCATCTACCGGGACTTATTGATTCTCTACGTATTCCTGCTTGACCCGCGGTGCTGCTTGATCTATCGATTTTGATTTATCGATCGCTGGTTTCAGTTCATTACCGACCGTGGCTTTCGTGTCTTTTCTATTATCTTCACGGTTATTACCTACAGCGTCTCTCCTTATCTTTAATTATGAACTGCGGGGTCTGTGATCTATCGATTAAGCGAAATGTGGCATCGATTGCCTGCATGGGTATCTGCGCTCGTGCTTTCCATGTTAAGTGTGCAAAATCCGCCTACAAATTCGATCCGTTGGTGCATGGATTGGCCGACTTTCGCTGCGACCAGTGTTTGAGGCGTCGCTCTACGCTCCTCGACCGCTCGTCGGACTCCACTCGCGAGCACTCGAAGCTCGAATCTTCTCATGACTTCTCGCAAATGGAAACATCGATTCCAGACGATACTCCTGCTTCCCCTCCACGCTTTACGATCGATGACGTCATGCGCCAACTGCAGCTTAATGCTGCCTCCTTCGATTCCAAACTCGACAAAAAGATCGAGGAACTGAAGCTTGATTTGCATCAGCAGTACTCAGTCCTTCAGGACACCGTGGCTGGTGTTATTGATTCGTTTTCCACGATGAAAGTGGATTTTTCTAAGCTTTCTGCTGATCAACAAGCTCTTCGTTCGCAATTCGAATGTCACGCTCGCACCACCGCTGAGGAAATCGCCTCGCTGAAGGAATCTCATCTCGGCGATATAAACGCAGTCAAGCAGACCTGCTCCCAATTATCGTCTGCCGTCAGCTCCACCGGACTGAATTTTGGGCCGAACACGGACTCCTCGTCGCTGGAATCTTTCGCTGACTCGGCGGGAATTGTTATCCGTGGGGTTCCCGTGGAAATAACGCTTCCCGATTCCGAGATTGTTCGCTCCGTCTTCCAATCGCTCGGAGCTCCTCAACTGGTAGACGACGTTTTTGATTCGCGATTCATGGCACCGAAATCCGTTGAGCTTCAGAACTCCACAGCATCGGCGACTTGCTCAACCAGAACTTCACTCGTCTGCCGCATGAAATCCGTGGTTTCTCGGGACCTTGTTCTCCAAAAGGCTTCTGCAAAGAGGTCACTATCAGTTCGGGACGTCTTCTCTCTTAATCGTGATGATCGTCTTTATGTGAGTGAGCTTCTCCCAATGAATATTCACAAATTATTGTTGAGAACTAAAGCAAGAGCTCGTAGTCTCAAATTGTCACGTGTGTGGGCCATTCATGGTGTGGTCAAGGTTAGGAGAGAAGGCAGTCCCGACATTATAGTTCTTCGGTCTGAAGCGGATCTGGAACAGTTCTCCTGACTTCCACCGAGCGTTAATCTGTCCGCTACGTCTTCTGATGAGCAAGCACCCCCGTCTGCTCTTAAAGTCGCTTCATTTAATGCCAACTCACTGCTTGGACATTTCCCTCTTTTTTGCGCTCAAGTCGCGGACAACTTCTATCACGTTATTTCCGTCACAGAAACATGGCTGCATGCTGGCATCCCTGATGACCTTGTCTCCTTGCCGGGCTATTTTCTTGTTCGTAATGATCGAGTGGGGAAGCGCGGCGGCGGGGTTGCTTGCTACATCCATGATTCGCTTCGCTTTAAACTATTAGCTGTCTCTGCGGCGGAATTTTCTAATGCTCCTGAATTCTTGATTGGTGAGATTCGTACCTCTCAAGATCGCGCCATTCTTTTTGCCACGGTGTACAGGCGTCCTAAAGGAATTCTCTTTAATAAATTTGCGGAAATCTTATCTGATCTCTCTATCAACTACCAAAATTTAGTCATCACGGGCGATCTGAATTGTGACTTATCTAAAACCAGCTTCGAATCAAATTCTCTCCGTGAGTTTGCCCTTGCTCACGCTCTTCACATCGTTGAGTCTGGCCCTACCTTCCACACGAGCTCCTCGCACTCCATTCTCGACGTTTTTCTGGTCGACAGTCAAAGCAAGATTATCTCCTTCTCCAAGTCCGCTGCTCCCTTTATTGCTGGTCATGATCTGCTCGAGCTTACATATAAGTTTCGGCCCGATACCCGTCCACCTCTCACCATCGCTCGTAGAGATGTCAAGCACTTCGTAGAGGCTGAATATCTGCTCTCGCTTTCTTCCGCGTTATCTCATTTAAATCTTACTTCATTGTCTTCTTCTCCCTCCGCAAATCACTTCGATAATCTCATTCAAAACTTCACTTCTGCTATATCTAAATCTTTTGACTCTCATGCACCGATTACTCACTTCACCGTAAACCGTTCCTCTGCACCTTGGCTCACCGATCTACTCCGTTCCAAAATCAAACACAGGAACAGGCTTTACAATCAGGCTAGACGTTCCCGCGACTTGCTTTCTATGTCAGTTTATCGCAATTTCCGTAACTCGCTATCCGTGGAGTTGAGAGCGGCCAGGGACAACTTCTATTTACGTCGAATCTCGTCGACCAGTGATCCCGCCAAAATCTGGAAAGAACTTTCCTTCCTATCGCTTACCAAACCTAGAGGTTCCTCTCCATTCACCTTTTTTTCTCCTGACCAGCTCAATACTCACTACGCAGCCATCTCCACCTCAGTGGTCCCCTATCCCGCCTCCTTATCCTCTCTAAATCTACCCGCCTTGCCTTTAAATCAGCCTTCTTTTGACTTCGCTGAAATTACTGCTGACTCTCTGATTTCTGTCCTGCCTAATTCTCTCTCGCTCTCCCAAGGCCCTGATTCGCTGTCGATGTTTGCAATCCTCAAGGCTGGCCCTCTACTAATTCAACATCTATTAAACATTTTCAACTCTAGCCTACGCCTCTCCTTTTTCCCTGCTCTCTGGAAAAAAGCGTTCATTCGACCGCTGCTCAAGTCTGTCCCACCTGCGTCCCCGTCTGACACTAGGCCCGTTGCTAATCTGTCTGAACTATCTAAGGCGCTTGAGCGGGTTGTTTCCAAGCAGATCGTCCAGTTCCTCACAGTAAATGACCTTGCTGATCCTTTCCAGTCGGGGTTCAGACGGGGGTACAGCACTCAGACAGCCTTGCTGAAGTTAAATCAGGATGTTAGGCAAGCGGTCGATGATCGGAAATTGACGGTTCTGGTTCTCTTCGATTTTAGCAAGGCCTTCGATACAGTGCCCCATCACTTACTTCTCCTTAAACTTCGTCTCCTGGGATTTTCCGACGGGGTTCTCGCCTGGTTCTTTTCGTATCTATCGAATCGATCCCAAGCAGTCTTGGATGACAGAGGCTCGGCTTCGCCGTGGCGGGATACCAACATTGGTGTCCCTCAGGGTTCGGTGCTGGGTCCTCTTCTTTTCTCTCTTTTCATCCGTGATATTGGTAATGGTCTTCGCTTCACCAAGTATCTCACATATGCGGATGACACACAAATTTATCTGACTTGCTTCCCTGGTGAATTGGCTCGTGCCCTGTCGGACTTGTCTCAGGACGTGAACTATATTTTCGATTACGCTACTAACTCTGGGCTTACGTTAAACCTTGCTAAGTCGAAGATCATGGTCATGGGCAGTGGTGCCTATGTAAATCAAATAGATTATTCCTCCATCCCACGTATTTCTGTAAATGGTGCTGAACTTCCGTTTGTTGATCATGTCCGCAATCTTGGCGTCATTTTGCAGTCCAACCTCTCTTGGCGCCGTCACATCCTGCATATCTCTGCGCGGGTCAATTTTACTCTCTATCGGCTCAAATATAACAAAAACCTCCTGTCACAGAATCTTCGTAAGCTCCTCATCACTGCCCTCGTCTTCCCTCTAATCGATTATTGCTGCCTTGTCTTCAATGATCTCTCAGCGGAGCAGAATTTGATTCTTGAGCGACTCGTCAATAAGTGTATTCGCTTTATTTTCGGTCTGCCTCGGGATGTACACATTTCGCCGTTCAGAAACAGCCTGTCATGGCTGACAGTCGAAAATCGACGGAAATATTTTATGGCTATCTTTATTTTCAAACTGCTACATAACAATGCCCCTTCTTACATCGCAAATTTGTTTACTCTTGCCCCTCCTCCGTCACGTCCCTCGCGGCTCCCCACTCCGCTGACCTTCTCTATCCCTCCCCATCGCACTACCACGCTCCATAAGTCCTTCGTCCTGAGTGCTTCCTATCTTTGGCACTCTCTACCTTCCCTTATAACCTCTTCCCATTGCCTTTCCTCTTTCAAGTCCAACCTACACGCTTTCTTGATGTCCAAGCAACGCTAGTCGGGTGCTGTGCGTCCCTCACCGGTTGCTGCCGATTGTCGGTATGACGCCGTCCCTTCTCATTTCACTTGGTTAATCTGTGTTTCACTCTTTTTCATCTTTACTTCTTTTATTGCTTGCTCCTTCTCTGTTCTATTCTTAGTTTTAAGTCAATCTGTCACTTCTCTATCTTTACTATTCTTATCTTAGTTGTAAGTTAGGTTAAGTTCTTCTTTTTGTATTCAAATTTTGCCTACGAGCCACTCAGGGCATAATAAAAATTTATTCATTCATTCATTCATTCATACCGCCGTCGTGCCTATAGCGCTGTCTCTCTCCCTCTGACAATTTTGAAAAATTCATATCTTGGGTAAAATTCAACGAAAAGGGTCCAACTTGGGCTCATTCTTTTCGTTTTTTAATGCAGAATCACGTGAGCCGGGGACAATTTTGCTCAGAGGCAAAAAATTAGTCAAAAATTCGATCAAAAGATAAAAAAATGGGAGAACGAAGGGAAAAATCTCGCCGGAACTTTTTTGAGGGCGAAGAGTCTTGACGGGATTTTTTCGAGAGGATTGACTGAGGATCTTAATCGGAGTTTTTAAGGGACTAAGCAAGAATCTTGACGAGACTTTTTTAAGGGATTGGCCAAGAGTCCGGACAGGATTTTTTAAGGGGTTGACCGGGGGTCTCAACGGAAGTTTTTTTTACCTTAGAACGCTAACCTTATTTGATTCAACCTATTCCGGTGAAGTGGGGGTCATAAATGACCCCAACTTTGAAAAATTCATGTCTGGTAAAATTTAACGAAAAGGGTCCAACTAGGGCTCATTCTTTTCGTTTTTTAATGCAGGATCACATGAGCCTGGGGCAATTTTGCTCGGTGTTGAAAAAATTGGTAAAGAATGCGATGAAACGATAAAAAAAAACGGGAGAACGAAGAGAGAAAAGGCGCGAGAGAGAAGGGAGAAATCTCGCCGGGACTTTTGTGAGCGATTGGCGGAGTCTGGACGGGTTTTTTTAAAAGGGTTGACCATGGATCTCAATGGAAGTTTTTAAGGGATTAAGCAAGAATCTTGCCGGGATTTTTTTAAGGGATTCGCCAAGAGTCTGGACGCGATTTTTTAAGGGGTTGTCCGGGTGTCTCAACGGCAGTTTTTTCACCTTTGAACGGTAACCTTATTTGATTTAACCGATTCCGGTAAAGTGGGGTCATGAATGACCCCAATTTTGAAGATTTCATGTCTTTGGTGAAATTTAACGAAAAGGGTCCAACTTGGGCTCATTCTTTTCGTTTTCGAATGCAGGATCATATGAGCTTGGGGCCATTCCTCTCGGAGTCAAAAAAATAGTCGAAAATGCGCTGAAACGACAAAAAAAAACGGGAGAACGAAGGGAAAAAGAGCGCGAGGAAAATTTTTTAAGCGATTGACTAGGGGCCTCACTGAGGTTTCTTTAAGAGATTGACTACGAGTATCTGCGAGGTTTCCTTAATGGATTAAACAAGAGTCATGATGACAGTATTTTAAGGGATCATGACTCTTGTCGAGATTTTTTAAGAGATTTGCCAGGGGTGTCGATAGAAGTTTTTGAAGAGATTTATTTTCTTTCCCGAACAAGCAATCAGAACAAATAATGCCTCCATAATTACAAAAAAATGTTGATGAATATCCCGCTTCCCAAAAAGAAATGAAATCCGTGGAAAAATACTTTATAAAAGTAAAAATAGAGCGCCAACTATTGAAAAATTGCAACCTCAGTTGGAAAATGACATCTCAATTTCTTTCATAATCAAGATTTTATCAAAATTTTCTCTATAATTGTCGAACAATTCACCCAAAACAAAGAAAATCATTGCAATAGAAATAGTACTCTGTGCGCATCCGCTCAACTGCTCAACATGCGATGGCAAACTTGAGTTGGTTATTTTTTGTATGAAGTTTTTCTGACGATTCGCCGTTTTGTATTTAAGGCTTTCTTTTTTTTGTGCCGTGTCTTTTTGGAAGTTTTCCCTTTTTCCCATTAATTGTTTTTCAACCGTCAATGGAATACTTGTTCTTTTATGGATATCAAGAATTTTTTGTGCTGAGCGAAGATCGTCAACTTCGTTTTTACCTTTTTCACATTGCTTTTATTTTTTTCAATTGTCTTTAATTTTTTTTAGGGATTTCACTCCTTTTTTAGGGCAGTTAAATTTTTCTGTGATAACAAATGGAAACGGGGGTCACGAACAAATGGACTTGTCCAGGCTTTTTTCCCCGTGTAGGGGATTTTTGGCTAGGGTCTATCTATACCAACGTACATCACCCTCTCCCCTTTCGTTTGCCTCACCCGATCACACTTTTCGTAACGCTCCCGTCAGGTATACGGAACCTAACTCTCTTTCTTTCTATCTGTCCCAACTCACATCTCCCCCCTTTCGTTCGGCTCACCCGATCACACTTTTCGTAACGCTCCCGTCAGGTATATGGAATAACTCTCTCTCTATCTGTCCCTTCGTACATTTCCCTCTCCCCTTTCGTTCGCCTCACCTGATCACACTTTTCATAACGCTCCCGTAACGCTTTTTCCAGTTTACTCCTCG
Organism: Diadegma fenestrale; assembly: GCA_037043255.1. NCBI lineage: Eukaryota > Metazoa > Arthropoda > Insecta > Hymenoptera > Ichneumonidae > Diadegma > Diadegma fenestrale. The sequence continues at coordinate 1,115,546 of CM073315.1, read as the reverse complement.
AGTCCAGCGCGCGTAAAGAAGTTTCACTCCAAAAATTGATTTTATGAAAATTCCACCGACGAAGTCTTCCTTAAATAGACGATAATTTATAATCATATAAAAAGATGAGGCCATTGAAAAAGCCTTTTGTTGAACTTTCAAAACGGCAACAAACACGTAGAGTACGAGCTCTTATGGACGCAGATTTAAATAATCATAGAAGCCCCGTAAATAATGCAGTAATTACTCTACCAATGGTTCAGAATCCAACGCCTGATATTATTCTTCAAAATGATCCTGCTTCTGAGAATCGCGAGCTTGCTGTTGATGCCGCTGACCTCCATGCACCGGTCAACAACATACCACCGCTTGCCGGAGATGATGTTATTCAAACAGATGCCTCGACAATAATTTCTCGACACGATACCAAAGAATATGATTTTAGAAATTTTCTAACCTCTTGGGCGATTAAAAATACGGTATCACAGTCTGTGTTAAACGAGCTCCTGCAAGGATTGCGAGAATACGGGCATCCCGAACTTCCAGCAGATGCGAGGACATTGTGCGGTACACTGAGAATGATTCCAATACAAAATCTTGCTGGAGGTACTTATTCTCACTTCGGACTGGAGAGAGCATTATCACATCAACTGAAAATGTTGGCTGAAACTGAGATTGATGCCATTCTTCGGTTTGATATAAATATTAACGGGATCCCACTGACAAAAAGCTCCAAAAGTGATCTTTGGCCTATTTTGGGACAAATAGTTGGAGTCAAATTCGCCACTCCTTTACTTATAAGATTATTGCATGGGAGTGGAAGCGTTCTTCAGCGGCTGAGTTCCTGCAACCCTTTTTTCCGAGTACATGCGTTTACATGAAGAACGATTTGTTTGCCATAACCGTCGGTATTTTCCACCATTGAATGCAATGATTGCAGACACGCCTGCGTGAAATTTTATTTCGTGCGTCCCGGCTCACAAAAGTCAATGTGGAAAGCGCACACAAATTGGTATAACATCGAATGGCCGACGAATCTTTGCATCCAACTTTAAGATCCAACCAGACTTTCAGAGAAGGATTACCAGAGTCATTCTTCTTCTTCTTTTCTATTGGCTATCTCCCTTGGATAAGGGAATGTGCCATAACCAGAGTCATTCGATGACGTCTTGTCTCCCTTCGAAGCCGCCAGGATTGATATAGTCAAACAATTCCCTCTTGACTTCATGCATCTTTTGTGCCTGGGAGTAATGAAGAATCTTCCTTCATTTTGGATCAGCTGTGTGGGAAAATCAAAGGCGGCATTGGCAAAAATGGAAACATTTAATCGCTTTTATTGCAGTTTTGCTAAGTCTATCACGTCGGAGTTCTCCCGAGAGCCTCGTTCGTTGGACGAACTTCTTCGATAGAAGGCCCACGAGCTGAGATTATTTCTTCTATATCTTGGTCCAGTGGTACTTCAATTTTTTTTGAATGAACCTCAGGTGATCCACTTCAACGCTTTGAATTGTGCTGTGAGGATTCTTTGTGACCCGAGAGAGTGTATTCGTAACAACAAGTACGCTCAAGATCTTATGATCTACTTTGTGGAGAATATGAAACTTTTTTACGGAGAGGAAATGCTGACCTACAACATTCATAATTTAATTCACATTTCTTCGGATGTTCTGAATTATGGACCTCTCGACGCTTTCAGCTGCTTCCCTTTCGAAATTTTTTTTCAGAAAATCGATGGACGGTGGATTTTCAGATTTAGAAGCAGCAGGATACACTGATCCTTACCAGGAAATTCAACCCTAGCCAAAAATCCCCTACACGGAGAAAAAAGCCTGGACAAGTCCATTTGTTCGTGACCCCCGTTTCCATTTGTTATCACAGAAAAATCTAACTGCCCTAAAAAAAGGAGTAAAATCCCAAAAAAAAATTAAAGACAATTGAAAAAAATAAAATCAATGTGAAAAAGGTAAAAACGAAGTTGACGATCTTCGCTCAGCATAAAAAATTATTGATATCCATAAAAGGACAAGTATTCCATGGTGTGATATTTTACGTTTTATTTTCTTGGAGTGAAAATTTTATTTTGATCCAAATAAATATAATTTAAAAAAAATAGATATGGTCGATTAACATTTATTGGATGATTATTTCGTTGACCAATAGCAAAATAAAAAAAAAAAAGAATATTTCACACACACGTTTGCACAATTAATTATTACTCTTTCCATCCACCACGCACTCACACTCGCATTCAAATAACGCACATTACAGCCTTTCTATTTTCGATTATCTTTTTTGGTTCGCCACGTTTCAATTTGGGGGACGAGTCTCAATTATTTTATTTCGTAACAAAACTTATCTTTTTAAAATCGTGACGACCCCGCGTTGGCTCCTGCCCTGGGACTGGGATCCAGAATCGATGTATTTTTCCCAATAATGAGTTTCAAGGTTTTGGAGTATTTTTGATCTATTGCTCCTCGTCGATGATGGGTAGAGAGAGATGGTGTCCGATCCTGTAGACGTCCCAGAGCAAAGAGATCGTCGTATTCCTCTCGTGATTCCTCCGGACCTCTAATTCCCCGAAAAGGGAGAGGGAATTTTCCCAAAAGTGGGAAAATTGTCCAGGGTGAGGGCAAGGCTGCGTGGCGGTCGATTTTCTTATCGATCGCACGCATATGTGTCGGTGGCGCGAGGATTTAAAGACAGCGCATCTCACAATTGACGGCTGAAAAACAATTAATGGGAAAAAGGGAAAACTTCCAAAAAGACACGGCACAAAAAAAAGAAAGCCCTAAGTACAAAACGGCGAATCGTCAGAAAAACTTCATACAAAAAATAACCAACTCAAGTTTGCCATCGCATGTTGAGCAGTTGAGCGGATGCGCACAGAGTACTTGTCCGGCCCGAAAATTTTTGTATTAGCTTCCGCTATTTATAGATAGATAGAACAACTCGGTTGCATTCATGAGAAAAATGATGAGCGTTATAGACGCATCACTGAAATTTATACATTGAAATTAATTAGTACAAATTCAAAGTTTCCTCCCGATTTAACCCGGCGTGTGTACACTATATTTTTTGGTGCACGGTGTGTATACTGGGTACTTTAGGGAACAGTCGAGTTTAAAAGGTTTTGTAGGCTTCCAAAAAATCTTAAAAAATTCTGGTTTACTGATTGAAGTGTCTACTACATGGCCCAGCAGCTACCTAACTCAAAAGTTAAAAACCGTTGTTAATAAGAATAAAACAATCGTCTAAAAAGTGGGAAAAACGGAATTTTGTTAACAAATTCGTTACTCTACAATAAACAAATATAAAGAAGAACAGTTCTAGGATTTTGTAGCTTATAGTATAAGCTTTCAAAAGAATGTAGTGTTTTTTGTGGGGGTTGCGAAAAAGTGAATTATTTGAACCCCTGAAAGTGGGGAATATTTTATGGATTCATGCATGTCATAAAATGAACGAAAAGGTAATATCGAGGTTAAAGTTCGTAAAAAAAAAGTCGCAACAGCATTAAATACATGCAACGTTCATTTCAGTATTAAAAAAAACTGAAAAACTACGAGAACGAAAAATAAAACACCATCCACTTGACTTTGAAAATACTGACGCGGTGTGTACACTGACCCTTTCAGGGAACGGCAGCGACTTTCACTCACTGGCGTTTTTAGGTAAACCGCCGGAACCGGCGGTCACTTAGGCATTGAGTCCCTATCACTACTTAGATTTTTTAGGGAGGGTAACCGGAGCCTGCCCTTTATCGGCAAGAAAGAATTTTGATTTCGAAATTTCGACTGTTCCTTTAAAGACCCAGTATACACACGCCGGGTTAATATAAAATTAATAAATTAATTATTTGTGCAATATTTTACACGAGTATGGATACACAGAAAAATAACAACTAATGACTAATTAACGTGCACCTAGTTAAATTCAATGACTCGCAATGCATCGGACAAAATTGCACTTCTAACTATTTTTTGTATTATGCGCTTGAAATGTAAATCGGTTTAGGAGAGAACCTTGATTGACCCGAGATTTTCACCGACCTTTCTCGTGTCTTTTCTAAAAGCTTCCTGAGACTGAACAATTACGTTCGAATTACATTATTACAAGTTTGAATCCTGTGAGCACTTCTAATAAAAATTTTCGGGCCGGACAAGTACTCTGTGCGCATCCGCTCAACTGCTCAACATGCGATGGCAAACTTGAGTTTGTTATTTTTTGTATGAAGTTTTTCTGTCGATTCGCCGTTTTGTATTTAGGGGTTTCTTTTTCTTTGTGCCGTGTCTTTTTGGAAGTTTTCTCTTTTTCGGCAGCGAGACGTTTGCAACGCTGAACTTTTTTCTTTTAAACTCAAATTTTAGGGAAATGACTTTTCGTTCAAGCATTAACATTTTTTGCTGCCAGAATGAAAAATAAACAGAGTTAAATCATGATTCTAGCAAAAATATATAAAGGTGATTTGCGCGACCTCTAAAAATTTTTTTACGGGTCCCAAATTTTGGGAGAATCATTCTTGCATGGAATACCAACGTATTCGATTGCACCGTCAAGAAAAAAACGTCGATTTTTTTTAAGCACCCTAATACACACTTCGGCCAAAAAAAAGTAAAGCCTCAGATCACATGTTTCTCAGTCTCGGCTTGGCCGCGGCCAACAATTACATGTGATCTGAGACTTTTCTTATTTTTCTTGCCTTGGTATGTAATATACTATTTCTGACAATGTTTTTTTAATTTGACTTCTAGCACGAGAAAATGCATCATTATCAGAAATAAATAAAATGTACAACATTTTCTTGTTGCTCAGCGACATGATTTTTATGTCACTGAGCCCTCGCAGCGACAAGATTTTGATGTCACTGAGCCCTCGCAGCGACAAGATTTTTAAGTCACTGAGCCCTCGCAGCGACAACATTTTTATGTCTCTGAGCCCTTGCGGCGACAAGATTTTTATTTGCCTCAGCGACAAGATTTTCATATGGCTCAGCAACAACATTTTTATGTCACTGACAATGAGAGATATTACCGCTTAGCCATCAATCTTCATGTGGTTGGGCGACAAGATTTTCATGACACTGAGCCCTCGCAGCCACAAGATTTTCATTTGCCTCAGCAACAAGATTTTCATGTGTTCAAGCGAAAAGATTTTTGTTTCGCTGAGAGATATTATTGCTCAGCGATTAATCTTCACGTGGCGCAGCGACAAGATCTTGATGTCACTCAGTTATCCGGAGCTATTAGATAACTTGCAGCGACAAGATTTTTATATGCCTCTACGGAAAGATTTTTATGTGGCTCGACTTAGCGATAAGATTTTTATATCGCTGAAAGTTATTATGTATGAGTCATGCTGTAAATGAATAAAAGGGTGGGTGTAGGAAAAGGTCAAAAGATGGGGAGCATATTCATTCATGAAGCATATTCTCTCGTCATCGGAGCATGTCGGTAATATGCCAGCTAAAAATTCGAATTTTCGAGGTTACGACGAGCTGTCAAAGCTGTATCACAGCATTCGTTCAGACTCGGTAACGAAAAACCAGCAACACATTCTTCTCCCATAACCTTGCATCCTCAAGAAAATATATGGTTAGCCAACGTTCGTTGTTCGACAAGGAACAATTGTAACAGTTATTTTCTCGAAAATATCAAGGGCGGAAAAGAAAAATATGAACTTATTTCAGCTATCTCTCTCTCTCTCACATTCACGTCAAAATGGCCCTTCGAAATATCAGCTGACATTTTTCGCTCGCTCGTCTGCACTGTCCTGTGCACACGACGGATCCATTGGAATCATCGCAGCCTCGACCAATCAGGATTTTCGCAGCCCGGGATTGGCTAAGATGGGCGCAGAGACCCCTTTGAATGTGTTGTCGGGCGGCCATGTACAGACACGTCAAATCCTTCGATGTAGCGTGGTTCTGACGCAGGCTGAGATAGGACTAAGCCCGTGCAAAGTTTTTTCTCAGCAATTACTTAATCAATCGTATCGAATTTGGGCTTATCGAAAGGGTATCGCGTAATTAGTCTCCATGTCAATTTTCAGGTCGCTAGACGACTCCTGGGCTTTACGGTTAGGTGAAATGTAATCGAAAATTTTTTTCCCACTACCGCGAATCGCTTTACTACGAGAAAGTAGAGACTCGGTGAGCGCTCGGGACAAGCAGACAAGGCACAGCTGTGTCAAATGTACTTGTCCCGAGACTCTACCGAGTCTCTTGAAAGAGAAAGAGTTAGGTTCCGTATACCTGACGGGAGCGTTACGAAAAGTGTGATCGGGTGAAGCGAACGAAAGGGGATGGGGAGATGTACGTTGGTATAGATAGGAAGAGAGAGAGTGAGGTTCCGTATACCTGATGTATACCGTCGTCTCCACTTTTGCATTGAGTCTTGAGCTCAGTGGGAGCAAGAGAGAGCGGTGCGCACGTACATTTCATTTCTCTCTTCCTCTCCATTGCCTACTACGTAGTGTTGGATTCATGAGTTTAAGGGTGGAAAATTTGATGACATTGTTTATGAATATCAAAAGACTCACTCTCTACCGTTACTACATGTTCCTCTGTCACGGGCTAGCAATATCGAAGGACTGTACATAGCATCAAAAGACATTGTCGAAGAAATGATACATCGATGATAACTTTAGAATATAAAATTCGCCGATTGTCGTTGAACAGATTAGTATCAATAGGAAGAATGATACTTGATTTCATGAATGAAAGGAAGAAATTATCCATGGTCACTTTTAATTGCCAAAGTCTGAGAAAACATGCGTCTGACTTGAATAATCCAGTTATCGATTCAAGCAATATTTTGTTGTTATTGGAAACCTGAACAAATGATGATAACAATGTTGACGTCCCAAATTTTTATTGTATTGCAAAATTTTGCGGTAAAAATGTTAGATCAGCAGAAGTGGGAATTTATGACAAGTCGAATAATATCTCTAATTTACAGACGCGGTAGCGTCTTGACCCCATGTATTAAAAAGAAAAGTTCGAAACGACAAGGCAAGTTACACCACGTGTCTACATACTCGAGATTGGGCATTTTTTCATTAAGCTTTTCTAGCACCCTCCCACGTAATATGCAAAATTTGGCTTTCTCGGTTCATTTGCATTTCTAAATGTATATAATGACTGGACTAAGGGGGGTACCTGAAAAGTTTAAGGGGTCTGGCCACCCTGAATTTTTATTTTTTGTCATTTTTTTTTATATTTTTTTTTTATGAATCCTTTACTACAACGGACATTTTAAGACCTGTTGCGTATGGAAACACTCGATATTGGCAAAATTACAGGCACATTTTCCAAGTTTGAGCACCATTGCGGACGGTTATTTGCCACTGCGGGCTGTTTGGCGCTACTGCGGCCGATTTTGCGCTAATGCGAGCGGTTGAATCCCACTGCGCGCGGTCAACCGCGCGCTGCGACCTTTCTTCAAAACTTGCGCGTAATAGCCCATACCGCTGTCGTATTGTGTCCTTTTATGTTATGAATCGTTTACTTTGTTACCTGAAGTACTGTCAAAAGTACCTGAAGTACTGTAAAAACACGGAGTATTCTGCTCATGATGAACGTACTCAATCTAACCGTCGGAGATCGCAGCTACAGTTTCTGCACTACAGCAGACGATGAGCGCTGCGCTGCAGCGCAAATTCGCGCTCAAAACGATTCTAAGGAAGCAAGAACAGCACGAAGGGACGGTCAAAGAAGGGCCCAAGACTGGCAATCAGCTGCCAAAGGAGTTGTCTATGGTCCAGGGATCGCTGATTGAAGGTAAGACTCGCCTACTTTCTTTTGCGATTATCTCGAAACTATATTTTTTGACATGGTACCTTCGAAATCTCGGAGACTAGCCGTTCGATTGCTTTCAAATTTTCACCGAACATTCTCAGATACATTATCTACAATATTACGTAGGATTTTTTCGATAACTTGATTAGTTTTTTTCTTATTAATGCTTTCGCTTGGAAAATATCGGTAAAAATCGATAATTTTTGTTTTGCGGCTCACCATAATTTTTCTAACGTTCGGAAAACAAAACGGCTACGCTACATTGTAGTCACACTACATCGTAATAACCTGAATTTTTATTCTATTTTTCAGATGTACCATGACCGAGTTCCAGGTGGGACAAGGACCGCGCGTATCGTGTGGAGGACCCCCGCGGCAACTAACGTCACGGCGTCATTTTTAAGGAGTTTCGATAGGAAGTGCAAATCAATGACGTTGCAATGAAAAAAATCACACATAGAGATTCAATCATTCAGAATCTCCTCTAAAAATTTGGAAAAGATCACCTGATTTGTTTCAAAGATACAATTTTTCGAAATTAGCATGTAAGCATAGCGCAACTACCCGCTAGGACCCATGCAAGTTTCGTAAAAAAATCATTGCGTCTAAACATTATTGGAAAATGCACAAAAAATTGGGGAATAATTAATCAAATATTAAAGGTTATTCACGCGAAGCTGGAACATAATCGTCTGATTCGTTTAGGAGATATAAAATATATCATCGCGTACAAGAATAGGTTACGAGTGGGACAAGTGAAACTGCAACATTAATTGTTTGAAAAAAAAAGAAATTTGTGTGCCACGTATTAATCAATGTTAAATAATTTTTATTTTTGCACTTGTTTTCCGTATATGTGGCCTCGCTCACCAATCTTCCTTCCCAACGTCTCATCGATTTCACTTTTTCCGCTCTGTCCATTATTGAAAAATGTCATCACAACAACTTTTGAGGTTATGGTTTTGGCATCGGTTTTGAGGTTATGGACATCGAATTCAAACGAGTCAACGACCAATGCTACCACCTCAGAAGCACGAAAACTTTTACAGTGTTTTCAGATTTCCGACCGTTATTAGTCAATTTCCGAAATATTCATGAGGAGTTATAAAAATAATTTTGCATCGTAACAAATTATATAAATATATAATATATCAAAAAAAAAAAAAAATCAGATAGGATCTACGTGTTAATCTGTGAGAATAAATTCATTAAACATAGGACTTTTTTCACGTTCAGCAGTTGGAACCCTGCAGAAATACAATAGGTTTCCCTTCCACCTCACCCCCCCCCTAACAATCACTATCGAAACTCCTTAAATATTTTCAAATAAAATTTTATGATGTTACTCTTGACACTCTTTATGATAATGACCCAAATAATAAAAATATTCCGACCGATAGTTTCGGATTTATTAATTAAAAAATGAAAAAGTGCATTTCTCGGTTCGCCAGGGTGGCCAGACCCCTTAAGTTCAAATTGTCGACCAAAATAACCTTGTGGGTTTTCCGCCATCTCGAAAAAAGGGTTAAAATCAGTTTTTTCCATCACAACTCGGTTCCCCGTTGAGATACGAAAATTTTTATAGAATACTCTTTTGAGACCCAAGACCAGAGTCTCGGGAGGTCCCGGGTTTGATTCCCGGTGTCGTAGTCTTGTCAGGAGAAAATAAATACGGGCGTGATGAGCTCTAGATGTACATACGAGGCATACACAAGTACATGTACTGGTGTGTGTCACGTGTGTATAGCTGTAGTCTGTGTTTACGTTCTTCTGTCAAGATGTGACGTAGCTCCGGCGCCACGAGGCGAGCACGGGACCGACTGTAGTGGCCCAGGTTTTCCGCAGTTTTCCGGGGTCCATGGTACGTGCTAATACGCGTGCCATGGCGAATGCGCTACAGAATAGCGGACGGGTAGTAGAGGGAAGGACGAGATACAGCCGACTCCTGAAAATCCCAAAAGTGAAGGAAGGGCTTAGAATTAATTAAAAAAAAAAAATTCGAAGTTTATGTAGAAATTATGAATACTGTTACTATTGTTATAATTATTTTTTTCTTTCCTATGAATACTGATATCTCTGAAATTGTATAGAACTTTGACGGTTCCATTTTTTCAAGTGTAAAAGGTGATTTCTGTTCAAAGGAATATTATTTTTCACTCAGGGCCAAAAGGCGAGACAAAGTTCGTATGACACACAATAGTACATAACACTAGGAAGAAAAAGTTATTCGTACGCGTTTATACGAAATTTTATACTACGGGGTGCGGAAATGGGGGTTTTCGTCACGCGAAGCGTACGTAAAACGTCCATTTACGTACCGCGTGATATAAAATATATTTTTTGTTGAATATTTTTTTGTTGGAATTAGGAAAAATGGACTCAGTCAGATTAAAATAAAATTACTTGAGTACACGTTACTCAATTTGGTTCAACAATGTTTCGCAGCTCACGGATTTATTTTAATGCAACAAAACTGTCATCCGTCGGTCTCGGAGGTTCGTAGCAGAAAGGGGCGATGATCGTGGGCTTTCGCTTCGCGCGAGCGCTCCTCTTGCTGGCAGCCGAGCTCAGCCAATCAATTCTTCCTCCCTTTCTCACCGAGCTTCTCGCTACCAGCGACACATTCGGAGAATCCTCTTTCAAACTTTAATTCAACATTTTTTTCCTCTACATAACTTGAAAATCGTATTCCATTTGCACATCTTCTCGCTCATTTTCGTCGATTTTCTTGTAATCAAAATTCGCGGGGTCCAGTCCTTCAGCAATTTCGAGGAATTTATTTATTGGAATATCCTCGTTATCCTTATCTGTTTCTTCTGCTAGATATCTGCGATGAAAATTCGGCTGTGTTGACCAAAAAGTTGGAGCATGATAGTGCGCCACAGTATTTTCACATGTCTTGACCACTGGTCTTGACCAGTCGAAAATTCCGTCCAGACTCTTCGTAAATCCTTCAAAAAAGTCCCGGCGAGATATCACCCTTCTCCCACGTGCCCTTTCTCCTTTCGTTCTCCCGTTTTTTTTTGTTTCATCGCATTTTCGACTAATTTTTTGACGCCGAGCAAAATTGCCCCAGGCCCTCGTGATCCTGCATTAAAAAACGAAAAGAATGAGCCCAAGTGGGATTCCTTTCGTTGAATTTGACCAGGGACATGAATGTTTCAAAATTGGGGTCATTTATGACCCCACGTCACCGGAATAGTTTAAATAAAATAAGGTTACCGTTCTAAAGTCAAAAACTTCCGTCAAGACGTCAACCCCTTAAAAAATCCTTTCCAGACTTTTCGCCAATCCCTCAAAAAAGTCCCGGCGAGATTTCACCGTTCTCCCTCGCGCCCCTTCTCCCTTTGTTCTCCCGTTTTTTTATCGTTTCATCGCATTCTTGACCAATTTTTTGACTTCAAGCAAAATCACCCCGGGCTTACGTGATCCTACATTAAAAAGCGAAAAGAACACCTTTTTTGTCGGTGAGCACCATCCGTTTCAGGTATCACAACATGAAAATGAAACTATTGTGAATCTATCGTACTTTCGATAGGTTCACGAAAGTTTGTGCTTAGGCGATCACCTCGATGGTCTTTGGTCTCCCGATCGACAGCTTCATGATTTCCGATTTCTAGGTCGACGGTTTCATGGTTATCGGTGTCCGACGATATTTTTTCATGTTCTTCTGTGATTTGCTTGAAATCTTCTAAGTTATTGGAAATCATCGAATCGTCGAAATGGATTGCGAAAACTATGAAATTTATAGACATCGAAAACCATTGAGCCGACGACCTAGACATCGAAAATCATGGAGAAAATGACTCGAAATGGTCGACCTAATTCACTGATTTTTGGAAAATCCAACCTGGGCAACGAAATTTCTCACGAAGCGTCTCTTATTTCGTGAATCATTTTCCTCTTGCTCCGTACTGACGACTTAGAATTTAATTCCAGTGTGCTGTTTCCTCTGAGCCATATCATTAAACACGTTGTTGAAGGAACTAATTCGTCCTCGAATTGGTTTATCGTTCACTATTCTACTCTCATGCACAAGAAAAAACATTTTATTCTGACAAAACCGCTTATAACCGCACGCGTATACACGCGACTGTCAAACTGACAGCGGGACTCCCAATTTCGGAAAACCCCGTGTATCGGCGAATTTTCGGGGATAACGGTCATGTGTGTAATCGATATTCATCGATTACGCCATGATTGATCTCTCAGTCTTGGATCACCGGTGGGAGCGCAAACACGTGGGTAATTGTCGCTTCGGGTCTTTGCCTTTTCTCGCGGTACTTCGCACCATGAGGTCAATTCGAGTCTTACAACCTCGAATTGACCGGGTTTCGGGAAATAACACGTTCTAATCCTTTACTGGGAGGCGCTCTCACCGCGCACGGGAATATTTTCCTTCATTAACTTGGGATCGCCAAGATTATTTGGGATTACGGGAAACGTGGGTCACGCGCACGGGATGCAATCGCACACGGTCGTCGTCGGCCACGAGGTCGACGAAATACACGGGCTTACCGAGTTATTCACGCTTTTGGGTGACTCGAGACTCACGATCTCGAGTCTCGGGAATTACCTCGCATATTCGCACCGGGCGGGTTATTATAATCAGTATTATACGCGTTCCGGGTGGGTTTTTTTATCAACAACGGTCTACACGCATCACGGGCGGGTATCGGGCCAAATTTCACGGCACTAAATTAAACAACCTATGTATCTTAGAATAAATTCACACTTTATATTTTTTCGCCGCTCTTATTCTTCACCTTTACCACCAACACCAGATCCCGCAAAAAAAACATTTTTGGTGTCATTTATGACCCCACGTCACCAGAATAGCTTAAATAAAATAAGGTGACCGTTCTATAAGGTCAAAAACTTCCGTCAAGACGTCAACCCCTTAAAAAATCCTTTCCAGACTCTTCGCCAATCCCTCAAAAACGTCCCAGCGGAATTTCTCCTTTCTCTCTCGCGCTCTTTCTCCCTTCGTTCTTCCTTTTTTTATCGTTCCATCGCATTTTTGACCAATTTATGACTTCGATCAAAATCGCACCCGGCTCACGTGATCCTGCATTAAAAAACGAAATTAATGACCCCAAGTTGGAACCTTTTCGGTGAATTTTACCAGGGACATGAATGTTTCAAAATTGGGGTCATTTATGACCCCACGTCACCAGAATAGTTTAAATAAAATAAGGTTACCGTTCTAAGGTCAAAAACTTCCGTCAGGACGTCAACCCCTTCAAAAATCCTTTCCAGACTCTTCGCCAATCCCTCAAAAAAGTCCCGGTGAGATTTCATCGTTCTCCCTCGCGCCCCTTCTCCCTTCGTTCTCCCGTTTTTTTATAGTTTCATCGCATTTTTTACCAATTTTTTTACTTCGAGCAAAATCACCCCAGGCTTACGTGATCCTGCATTAAAAAGCGAAAAGAACACCTTTTTTGTCGGTGAGCACCACCCGTGATTTGCCGGCACTCGCTTCGCTCGTGCCGACAAGTGTCGTTTCAGGTATCACAACAACAAAATTAAACCATTGTGAATCTATCATACTTTCGGTAGGTTCACGATAGTTTTTGCTCAGGCGATCACCTCCACGGTCTTTGTCCGACGATACTGTCGGATTTGTCCTTCGTCTCTCGTCCGACGATATTTTTTCATGTTCTTCTGTGACCTTGAAATCTTCTATGTTATTGGAAATCATGGAATCGTCGAAATAGATTTTGAAAACTATGAAATTAATCCCAGACATCGAAAACTATTGAGCCAACGACCCAGACATCGAAAATCATGGAGAAAAACACTCGAAATGGTCGACCTAATTCACTTAGATTTGGAAAATCCAACCTGGGCAACGAAATTTCTCACGAAGCGTCTCTTATTTTGTGAATCATTTTCTTCTTGCTTCGTACTGACGACTTAGAATTTAATTGCAGTGTGCTGTTTCCTCTGGGCCATATCATTAAATTGAACGAACTAATTCGTCCTCGAATTGGTTTATTTTTCACTATTCTACTCTCATGCACAAAAAAAAACAATTTATTCTGATAAAACCGCATATAACCGCACGCGTATACACGCAACAGTCAAACTGACAGCGGGACTCCCAATTTCGAAAAGGCCCGTGTATAACTAAGCGACCAATCTCAGAACGAATAAAACGGTAACAATGATCGCCAACTTCGTGCGTTACTCACCAACTTTTTAGAAAGGGATAAGAGTACGGCAGCTCTCGTGTTACGATTTTTTAAAATACTTGGCGTCTCTGGATTTATCGAATGTAACTTCTAATTATTCCGCGCCTAATCATGATTTTTCCTGCAATTTTCATGGCTTTGAATGGAAATGCATGAGTGTTTTCATTTATCATAACGAAAATGAATCAAAAGGGTCTAGCCGGATAAGATGGGTGAATGTGCCCCCATTGAATTTCGGGGCTCCAATTTTTTGACAGATTCATGACCAAAAAAAGAAAATTTCTGCAAATTTATAGTAGTAGTAGTAGTGGAGTTTTACATGCATACCCTTATCAGGTTTTTACATGGTGTGCTTTCTATATCGCCTCTATTTATTATTTCCACTATTCGTTTTTCCTATATTGCCACTGTTTTGCTTTTCCTCCACTACGCACACTGTGGACCTACATTTTTTACGTGGGTTCCGAACGACGGAGAGTACAGCTTAGGACACTTAGAAAAATCCATTGGTGTCGGCGGCGGGAATCGAACCCGGGCTCCGCTGGGTGGGAGCCGGGCCCGTTACCACTGAGCCACTGCCTCTCCCCTGCAAATTTATAGTTGTCTATATTAATTTCCAGCGATTCTATGTCAAAAAATGGTGTATTTTTTTTTATATATCTAAAAGTTATTTAAAAATCTGAAAAAAATCTAAAAAATCGGAAATCCTTGAAAGTTTATGAAAAAAATTATTTTAATTTTTATTCTTATTAAATACCATTTTTTATGAGATAATCTTCATTTTTTTGAATTATCACAACATGAACCGACTCTCCTACTATGTTGGCAAAATTCGGCATGATTCTACTCTTCAATTTTTGTAGATTAAAAAAAAAAAATTCAACATCCTACCTGCAACACATTAAAAAAATTAAAATCGCAAAATTCTCCATTTTTTCGGTAAGAATCCATTAACACATCCCTCTGATCCAATTAATAAGTGATTATCGCTGAGTGGTTGAAAAATTATAACACAGATGAGAATAATAATAATTTATTAGTGAGTCCATAAATAATACGCTCCACAAAAATTGTCTTGCCTTGAAATGAAACAGAAACATGAAAATTAAATTCAAGAACCCTTTTATATCTCCTTCCATCCGCTTTAATTTTTACAAGTATTATTGATCCTTCCATCTTCAATAAGATCTATCTTGGGTTTTGAAACTTAATACAAATATATAGATAATTTAGTAAGCTGTACATTTCCTGTGTATCGATACAAATATAACTTGTTTTCGCGTAACTTTGTTATTGTTTTGTAACCATAGATGAAGTATTTATCCCTGCTGTCTTTATTATCACATATTAGTCTTCATCGCTATCACTGTTGATCACAGCATTCACTTCTTCAACATCAAAGAGTCCTGTCAGGATTCCAGCTGGTCTTATAATTTTCGATAGGTATCGAGCATTCGATAGATAATAGATTATCGCAGCTGTGTGTGAACAACATCCTACAGTTCGTTTGCCGTTTAGACAAGCACACACGTAACGGTGAATCCCAGATAAGCCTTGTGAATTACGAGTGTAATCAATGTAGCATTTATAAGTTTTTCTGCTGATATGCCTCGACTTTACAAGAATTTGAATGATTGAGTGATTTGCTTCTTCTGACCTCTTCAAATAATGCAGTGCAACATTACCATCCTCATCCATCATTTCCGCAAGGTAAGATACTGCTTGAGATAACTGGTACGAACCAGTGAAAAGTATTTTCAATTCTTTCTCCGTCAGCTCTGGGAAATCAAGCAAATCCGCTGATGTCAATTGTTGGAATTGAGTTTTTCTGCGATTCCAATGCCCCGATTCCGCCTCTTCTGCCAATGAATTCTCAGTATTCCGCTTAGATTTCATCTGTTCAATAATATCATCTCTGATACCAACATCAGAATTCAATCTCTTTCCAAAACTATTATTTAGATAACACGCAATCCTGAAGAGCGATCGTACATTCGGCAGAAGTTTATTATCTAAAGAGTGATGTAGTAGTTTATATTTTTGGCCGAGGACGCCATGAACTGCTTCAACCACCCAACGAACTTTTGTAACCCATCGAGAGTGGTTTGATTCTCCAGTTGTCAGCTGGGAACGTTGCCCCTTCAATGCTGGCATGAACACCTGGTAATGCCTCTCTTCCAATTGCTGCACTACATCCCGAAATCCTCGATCAACTACACAAATATCGCCTGGTTTCATAATTCGTTAAAGGCCATTGGGATTGTTCAGGAGTATTTTCATTATTTCGGAATCATTTTGATTAGCGTAGAAAGGCCCCTCCATTTCCACAACATATCCATTGGTTGTGCAAATAGTGAAAGGTTTGCACAATGGTACTTTTTTCTGCCCAGAATACGATTTCCGTTGATAGCCGTTGTTGGAACTCTTTTGATGACGAATATAAGTTCCATCAAATATCAGTACTAATTGATCTTCAAGCTCATACAATTTCTTCACTGTATCTGAAGTCTGATGTTCTACAAGATCTTGTCTTGATTTGCTAAAATAACCGAAGCCCTCTGGCAGAATATCTTTTTCGAAAGAGCTTACAACTTCTGCACAATAATCTGAAACTTGTTGATCACGTTCAAGTCCAAGTACAGATGCAATAACACTATTCGAATTCCCAGTTCTTATTTTGAAAAAGAATACTACCAATGCTTGTAAAATATTACGGGTCTTGGAATTGGGCATCGTTTTCATTTTTCCGCATAGTTCGTTCAGATCTTCATAATTGAAACCAGTCAATGTTTTTAGCCTCTGGTCAGATAGAGTACCGTCTCCAATTTGTTGCTTTAATTCATGAGCATTTGACAAGTCATTGAGGAAAAACGTCAAGTCGGATACTTTAATCATACTGGTACCCGCATGTATTTTCAATTTTGCAAGATCATCTGAATAAAATCTTCCATTTATTAAATGAGTTGGGCAGCAGCGATTCCCTTTAAGAATGAAGATCTTTCTTTTCTGGAATGCTTGCAATCGAGCCTGAGATGGTACAGTGATAATTGTTGATGATGAATAACAAAAAAAGCAATGCTTGTGAGTCGACGCTACCCGAGGGAAGGGCATTTCTAGCAACTCAATATTGACCGGTTCCTTCACAACAAATGGTGGGTCGTCAGTAGACGATTGTGAATGAGTGACCGTGGAATTTTGTGAAAAAACTCCTGGAGATGATTGTTGTAAACAATCCCCTTAAGATGAATGTATAGAGAGAGAAGATGCCTGCGTTGACAGCTTATAGAGGTCTGGAGCCTCATCATCAGCTGGTAGCGTAGCATTTCGTTGAGATTCAACAAAATCGGCTAATTGATGTGATCCGGATTCTTTTGAAGCGGATGCCACTGGCGATTCAATGCGATGTTTATTTACTTGAGTACTTTTGCAATATTTTACTGTATATAAGAGTCCGGCCGGCTCGCGCGCTACGCTTTTCTTTTAAACTTGGCGTCGAGCCGCTGCCGCGACTCTTGATATCCAATCAGCCTGCAATGATTGCAGAGAACATCACCAAGTTTCAAGACCTTGCCTATTCTTCCAGAATATTCCAAGCATTCAGCATCATCGTTTATTCGTTTCCGTTGTCCCTTCAATGCTCTCAGTACGCGTACACAATGTGCACACCTCTTTGGATCTGTTCCAGGATTCGAACCTGCGTGGGACGTTGACATGTTTAGTCGTACAGTTGCGTAGTCAATTATAGTTCATCTCTAGAACATCGAAGAAGAATATTTAGAAGATTTATATTTTTCAACAAGAAACAATTGCTACAGTAAAACCTAGCTACATGATTAAAACAACATCAATAAAATACTTACCACCCCGAATATTCCTATTTTATGCTTCTTCTCCAATATGATAGAAAACAGATAGGAATTTCTATCTTCAATTACAACGAATCCGGCCAAAATCCCCTCCCAGGGAAAAAAAACTTGGACAAGTACATTGTTTGGTCCCATAGCCGAAAAAAAATCCTCCATTCGTGCAGCTGTAAAATTTGGAATATCAAAAATCTGACAAGTACTTAACAGAGATCGGCTCTGACATGTGAATCCATCCGAAAACAAATAACTGTTTACATCCAGCCTTGAATTTTCTGATATCAGTGACAGGACAAGTATTGAATTGACCACTAGGTATCAGTTAACGAGAATGAAAAAAAAAACATCAATTGTTTCTTCGAAAGTATTGCTGGATTATTTTTAAAAAATGGAGAGCGCGTATGCGCACAGAGTACTTGGCCGGCCCATTACTTTTGACTCTTTTGGGCCGTGGTCAATTCATTGAATTCAAAAGATCATACGAAGAAGTTTTCTAAGACACCATGTAAAAAATTGAACTAAATTTCAGGCGATAATTATCTGGGTAGCAGCTTTGAAATTTTATTAACTGATTGAGCTCAACCATATTCTAAGCATGGAATAAGTTTGCAACAACGACAGTTATAATTAGAATTACAATTATATTCTATTCAAATCGACCCCGAATATTGTGAATATTGTGAGATTGTCCCGCGATATGCAGGTTGCTTACTTGGTTGAATTTTTATAGTTTTCGGGTACATGTGTCTGATGAGCGTAGTCCCAATTCGATTCATTCTCGGATGAGCAATTTGCATGAAAAGTAATGGGCCGGCCAAGTACTCTGTGCGCATACGCGCTCTCCATTTTTTAAAAATAATCCAGCAATACTTTCGAAGAAACAATTGATGTTTTTTTTTCATTCGCGTTAACTGATACCTAGTGGTCAATTCAATACTTGTCCTGTCACTGATATCAGAAAATTCAAGGCTGGATGTAAACAGTTATTTGTTTTCGGATGGATTCACATGTCAGAGCCGATCTCTGTTAAGTACTTGTCAGATTTTTGATATTCCAAATTTTACAGCTGCACGAATGGAGGATTTTTTTTCGGCTATGGGACCAAAGAATGTACTTGTCCAAGTTTTTTTTCCCTGGGAGGGGATTTTGGCCGGATATCACTCCTTTTTGTTGGTAAAATACTAAAAGAATAAGTCACACTTGGTATCACTTTTTCGTTTCAACTTTTTTTTGTTGCAATGTTGATTACGGTAATTACACTGATATTCATTTTGCATTTTGAAAAATTGGTAAAAAATTTTCATCACTATTTTTTATCATTATCTTTTGTGAAAATAATTTCTAGTCAGACTATCATTTTTTTATACTGCATTTATTCAATCGTTTTTTCAGTACTTTCTAGAAGTACGGGAGAATGAGTCATTTATCTATGTTTTCAAGAAAAATTCTACCAGATATATAACGTTACGAGCACGGAAGAGTTTTTTGAAACGAGAACTGTTTCTTTTTTCATCCATTTTCTATTGCTTATTTTTCCGAAAATGTACAAACAAAAATCCGCTTTCAATTGAAAGTTAAGGACGCGATCATTAATTGTGTATGATCAGGGTAAATTTATGTTTTCAGCTTCGTTTTTAAAAAGAGCATCAGAAGGACAATGGTTGTGTATTACGGAGCTTGGAATGCCCTTAAGATTTCATTTATTTTAGTCGTGCTCCCTCGTGTGTTATCGCTTTATTGTAATGGTAATTAAATTATTAGTATTTTGTGGACAAAAGTTGGGAGAATTTTTTTGGAACTGTTGGTCGCAGAACAATTATTGGCATTAGCATTTGGAAATGTTGCGCGCGAGCGCCTATACAGTACGAGCGGTAGAGTGAGAGAGATGTAACGCGCCTTCGCCACTAGGGCCCTACCATAGAAGAACGGGCGGTAGTGTGAGAGAGATGGCGCGCGTCGTAGAACCCGGTAGCGGGAGAGAGACACAACTACTCTCGCTTTAGATATAGATATAGCGTCTCTGTGGGCATCAAGAGGCCCATGCTTGTGTGGGTCTGCGCGCGTATGGAGACGCGCCGTTTCTTCGATGTAGTAGATGCGATATAGATATAGAGCGCCATGGGCATCAACAGGCCTATGCTTGTGTGGGTCTGCGTGCGTATACAGACGCGTCGTTTCTATGATGTATTAGATATGTTACGCGCCTGCGCCACTAGAGCCCTACCATAGATGAAGGAGCGGTGGAGTGAGAGAGATGGCGCGCGGCGTAGAAACTGGTAGAGGGAGAAAGACACACCCATTCTCGCTTTAGATATAGTTATAGCGTCTCCGTGGGCATCAAGACGCCCATGCTTGTGTGGGTCTGCGCGCGTATACAGACGCGCCGTTTCTTCGATGTAGTAGAAGCGATATAGATATAGAGCGCCATGGGCATCAAGAGGCCTATGCTTGTGTGGGTCTGCGCGCGTATACAGACGCGCCGTTTCTTCGATGTATTAGATACTAGAACGAGCATATTCCGAAACCCATGCAAAGTTTTTTCTCAGCAAATACTGCACCAATCGAGCTCAAAGCCTTCTGAGCTTTGTAAAAAGCCAAAGCGTTGCGCGATCCCTGCCCCCACCATAGAAATTTACTTTATTCCGAGATCCGTGGAAAAAACTTTCAAAAAGTAAAAAGAACGCCAAGTATTAAAAGATCGCATCTTGAGTTACAATTTTTTCCTTGCAGGTATCACTTTTCGAAAATAAATCAATCGCACTTACGAAAAAAAGAAATGGAATCGGAAAAAATTTCAATCCCTACAAAGGGCCACTGCAATAATTATCCAGAGAAATTCTTACGCGTAAAGTTCAAAAATTGAACGAGCAAAAAAAATTGAAATCATTGGTTTCGGTAGCAGCCAAGAATCGGACGTACCGACCATTATCGGTACTGTAACAACATGTTGTCAAAGGGCACTGAAAAACCAATGCGAAAACTTGGCGTGCATGGTTAAGTGAAAAAGCCCGGGAAGATAAAGAATCTGTTTTCGCGGAGAGGCGGGTACAGCACAATAATCGCCTAAAAAATGAAATTTTTATATTTTCATTAATCTCTAAAATCTAAACCTTTTCAATTCAAATTTCGTAAAAATGATGATTTCCGTAACAATCATAATTTTTTTTTTGGTGGGGTGACCCGTTTCGCCCATCTGTTCCGCTTTGCCTGACTCTTGGAGAGGTGAAGCGACAGCACAACAATGGCCTAAAAAAATAAAATTTTCTGCCCTCCGGCCCGAAATTCCTGCTGCGTCGGACAGAAAAATCTTATACACACCTCGGCCAGGAAAAAGTAAAGCCTCAGACCACATGTTTGTCAGCCTCGGCTTCGCCTCGGCCGACAGTGATTACGTGTGATCTGAGACTTTTCTCATTTTCCTGCCCTAGGTGTGTAATATACTATTTTACATTTTCATCAATCTCTAAAATCTAAACCTTTTCAATTCAAATTTCGTAAACATGATACTTTTCGTAAAAATCATAATTTTTTTTGGTGAGGTGACCCGTTTCGCCCGTCTGTTCCGCTTTGCCTGGCTCTTCCTCAATTGAAAAGACTATCATGAATTGCGCAAACACAAGAAATTCTCATTTAATATGGAAATATCATATGGATGTACACGGTTTATCGAATCGGGGAGGAAAACCAGAATAAACATCGAAAATTCCGGATAAGCCATAAACAGGTGGCTGGAAAGGATAGAATGCAGGTCTCGAATATGCAAATCTGCAAAAGGGCTCGCATTGGTTCATTTCCCAATCCATGACGTCATACTGCTACTTTGGGCGTGCATGGAGCGAGTTTCTGAAAAGTACAATGACACAGCCCTTCGCCGAACTTTTTCACTTAACCATGCACGCCAAGTTTTCGCATTGGTTTTTCAGTGCCCTTTGACAACATGTTGTTACAGTACCGATAATGGTCGGTACGTCCGATTCTTGGCTGCTACCGAAACCAATGATTTCAATTTTTTTTGCTCGTTCAATTTTTGAACTTTACGCGTAAGAATTTCTCTGGATAATTATTGCAGTGGCCCTTTGTAGGGATTGAAATTTTTTCCGATTCCATTTCTTTTTTTCGTAAGTGCGATTGATTTATTTTCGAAAAGTGATACCTGCAAGGAAAAAATTGTAACTCAAGATGCGATCTTTTAATACTTGCCGTTCTTTTTACTTTTTGAAAGTTTTTTCCACGGATTTCACGTCTTTTTGGAAATCGCTTTATTCATTTTTTTAGGGAAACTGTAACTTGAGATGCGATCTTTTGATACTTGGCGTTCTTTTTACTTTTTGAAAGTTTTTCAATGGTATCTATTTACGAAAAAATTTATCATTAAAGAAGAAAATATATGATTATTCTTTTATTGCTAAAAATGTATAATTTTTAATGAAATGTTCATTAATTAATCAAATTATTCCAATCATCCATTTTTGAATGAAAATCGATTTTTTTCTTTTGGAATAATTAAATTTGCAATTAAAATTTATTGAGAATTTTATTTGGATTGGAAATTAATTGATTCTGACATAATTTGATTAATGAATGAAAATTGGATTTATAAAAGACATTTTTCGAATAATAAGAATAATTGAAAGTAATTCTTTATAAAAATAAAACGTTTTTTTAATAAATTTCAATCGATTGATTAAATTGTTGATTGTTTTCAAAAAATGTATTATTTTTCATTCAATTTGCATTAATATATCAGACTTTTTCATAGTTATTTATTTTCAAACGGAAATCAAATTTTTCATTCCAAAATAATTGAATTTATGAATGAAAATTTGTTGGAAATACAATTTTCATCTAGAAATGAATAACTGTAAAATAGTTTTATAAATGAATGGAAATTGAATGGAAAATTAGAGATTTTTTCAAATCAATGAATAATTTATTCAATCGATTTAAATTTATTGAGAAACTATTCATTTTGATAGAGAATTACTAATAATGATTCTTTTATTTTTAAAAATTTCTAATTTCTAATGAAAAGGTCATTAATTAATCAAATTATTCCAATCATCCATTTTCGAATGAAAATCGATTTTTTTATTTTGAAATATTAAATTTGCAATAAAAATTTATTGAGATTTTGATTCTAATTTGAAATTGATTAATTCTGACATAAATTGATTGATAAATGAAAATTCCATTAAAAAAAGACATTTTTTTAATTAAAAGAATAATTAAAAGTAATTCTTCATAAAAATAAAGTTTTTTAATAAATTTCAATCGATTGATGAAATTGTTGATTGTTTTCAAAAAATGTATTATTTTCCGTTTAATTTGCATTGATTTATCAGACTTTTTTATAATCGTAATATTTTAATTTAGAAAAATGTAGTAGTAGTAGTAGTAGTAGTAGTAGTAGTAGTAGTAGTAGTAGTAGTAGTGGAGTTTTACATGCATACCTTTGTCGGGTTTTTACATGGTATGCTTTTTCGTATTTCCTCTATTTTTTCTTTATTTTCACTATTTGTGTCTATTATTCCCACCGTTTTTGTTTTTCTCCACTGCGCACTGTGGACCTACATTTTTTACCTGAGTTCGGAACCCCAGAGAGTACAGCTTGAGACACTTAGAAAAATCGATTGGTGTCGGCGGCGGGAATCGAACCCGGGCTCGCTGGGTGGAAAACGGGCCCATTACCACTGAGCCACTGCCTCTCCAATTTAAAAATAGTATATTACGCAACTAGGGAGGAAAAGTAGACTACTTCAAACCGCGGGCAGAATTGAGGTAGTCTGCTTTAACTCCCGTGTTGCGTATACGATTTTTCGGTCCGACGTAGGCGGAATGCGGCAACTTCGGCCCGCGCAGCGGGCCGAAAGTTGCCACTTTCCTCCCGGAGGTGCGAAAAATGTGTTATTTTCCTATGAAATTTTAATTCATGAATCAAATTATTTTGATCATCTATTTTCGAATAAAAATCGAATTTTTCATTTTGGCATAATTAAATTTGTAATGAAGATTTACTGAGAATTCAATTTTTGTTTGTAAATGAATGATACCGACAGCGGTAGGTTCGCGGTCGGTGCGTGGTTTCGGCGATCACACAAGTTGAGCAGCGTTGACTGCGGTCAGTACTTGGTTGGGTGACCGCTTAGCCATGAAAAATGAAAAAATATGCATAGGATACATGAATAGGATAGGATACAAGTCGTACTGCGTGTAAGGAAAGCTAATATCACATATACAAGCGGCTACCAAACGATAACAAACGATTCCATTCGATTCGATACGACTATCGAACGATTCCATACAATTTCATACGACTACCAAACGATTCCATACTATTACATACGACTACCAGACGATTCCATACGATACCATTGCATACATATATGACATATATAACTTATGGTTAGGTAAGATGGATGTGTTAATATATATGTAGAATATAAATATATAAGGAGTAAAGAGGTTACATAATAGGGTAATTAAAAAACTAAACGTATATGTGTGAGAGTGGAATATATAAGGTAAATAGGTTATAAATGTTTCAAGTATATAAAGTATATAAAAGGTAGAAAATGGAAAATAATAGAAAAAGACAAATATATATTATATATACATAATAGGGTATATGAGAAGGTATGTGTACGTGTGAAGGTGGAATACATGAGGTAAATAGGTTAAATGTATGAAGTACATAAGGTGAAAAGTGAATCAATTTTTTTTTTAAATGAATATATATCTATAATATGTATATGTATAGGGAGTAAATAGGTTGCATAATAGGGTAATTTAAAAAGTAGACGTATGTGTGTGAGAGTGGAATATATGAGGTAAATAGGTTAAATGTATTAAGTATATAAAGTATATATAAGGTAGAAAATGAAAAATAATAGAAAAAGATAAATATATATTATATGTACATGATAGGGTATATGAGAAGGTATACGGGTATGTGTGAAAGTGGAATATATGAGATAAAAAGGTGAAATATATGAAATATATTAGGTAAAAAGTGAAAAATGATGAAAAAAGGTGAATATATATATACATAATATGTATATAATATGTATATATATATATTTATATATAGACTGTACGAAAAAAATCATTACTTTATTTATTTATTTTTATATTACTAAGATATCTCATTATTTGTTAAATTCGAATTTAAATAATTGAAATTGAAAAACGAACGACGAAACGCGATGACGTCACAGCGGGACAAATGTCCCCTTTTGAGACAAATTCTCCAAAATTTTTCACCAACATCATCGTTCTCAGAATGGACCGAGTCGATTTTGTTGTAACAAAGACCGGCCAAACACAGCATAAATGCTGAAAAAAAACTGAGACAAGTACATTTACTCCCGCAAAATAGTTGTTTCTGTTAAAAAAAGCCCCCGTGCAAAAAATTGAAACCAATTCAACCTTGCCAAAAAACGGTTCTCTTCTCAAAAAAAGTTGAATTGTGACTTCACAAAAAGTTACCAAATAAGCCGAGATCCACTGAAACGTACACGATCAAGTAATATTTCACTAGAAAAAGTTGACAACTCTAATCTTCGCAAAATTCGGTACTTCGCCAAAAGTTACTCACAGAGTACTTGTCCGGCCAGACAATTTTAGCTGAAGCTGTTAATTAGAACCTTCAAATTTTGGATTAGCACTTGATCAAATCACAGAAAAGATCTTTGAGGCTCGGAAGGGACTTCATAAAACCATCGGAAATGTGCAAAAATTATCCAATCCGGCTGATAAGCCACAGAAGTCATGTGTACGTGAATTTATTGTGAAAATTAAAGGGTATTTGCAGGAACATGTAGCCTGGAAATTTGTCGGGCCGGACAAGTACTCTGTGAGTAACTTTTGGCGAAGTACCGAATTTTGCGAAGATTAGAGTTGTCAACTTTTTCTAGTGAAATATTACTTGATCGTGTACGTTTCAGTGGATCTCGGCTTATTTGGTAACTTTTTGTGAAGTCACAATTCAACTTTTTTTGAGAAGAGAACCGTTTTTTGGCAAGGTTGAATTGGTTTCAATTTTTTGCACGGGGGCTTTTTTTAACAGAAACAACTATTTTGCGGGAGTAAATGTACTTGTCTCAGTTTTTTTTCAGCATTTATGCTGTGTTTGGCCGGGATTTGTCTACTTTTTGTCCTTTTCAACTGGAAACTTTTCCGCAAGCCACACTCATTGAATGGTTCATTTACAATTAAATTTTTACGTAAGGAATATGTGGCGGGGATAGATCAATTCAGACATATTCGAATTAAAAAACTACGCCAATTTAGTGCACAGTAATTGATTTATCATCATTTCGATAAGCAATGCACTCTTCCAAATTTTTCTACTAAATTAAGTTTTCGAATGCTAGAGAAGACTGGGACATTATCGTTGACAAATATGTTGTAAGCAAATATTGTGCTCCATTATAAGGAATGATTAGTTTTCGCTGCATTCCAACATTCGAAATTGGAAGAGACATCAGAGCGACTCTAGATGAAAGTACTTACGTCGTTAGAACTGTTGGTGCGCTTTTATATAGCGCTATTCAGTACTTTCGCGAATTTATTTTATTCGAAAAATGAAATTAAAATTGAACAAAAATTTATGCGACAAAAAAGTAATATAAATTAAGAATGAAGAAATACCAACGGATTTTGAACTGTTGCTACTCGTATATACCATGTTGTTCAGCAACCTTCTCAACTTCAATTTGATAACCGAAATTTTTGGAATCACGATTTTCATAACCGCGATTTTTTCCGCACAGCTGTTAGAAATTACCACAGTTTTGACATTCGCGATTTTTCTAACCACACTATTGAAATAATCGCGATCTTCATAACCGTTTATCTTTCTTTCACATTCACAGCAGCTGTCATTATAACAACCTTCAAATATACCTATATGTGCGAAATTCCGAACAAACATTTGAGCATCAAAAATGTGTGCGAAAAAAAACGCCAATTTTTTGATGCAATGAAAGAATGATTTTATTCATATTTATGTGACGCTTCAAGCTACGAAACTCTGGTTAGTCCCAATCGAAAGGGAAAAAAAAATAAAAAATATGGGAACCAACCGCACCATCGAAAAATAAATCGTTGATGAATTATTAATGTTCACAAAATTAAAAATATTCAGAAACAGTTGGGAAACGCGCTCTTTGCTGTGAAAGTGTCTTGTAGCGAGCTCGTTTGATTTGACGTTAACACTAACGTAAATGTACTTGTCTCGAGTCGCTACCGCGACACTTGACCAATCGGAAGAGAAAAATCGAAAAAAATTCAATAGAAAAATTGACATTGTTTGGTCCAGCCGTTTATCTGTGAGATCGATTTAAAGGCGCTGTGACGTCATCACTTCCGGTATATTCGCGTATATAAGAGTGCGGTAGCTTTCTTTTAATACTTGGTAATATACTCTGGCGAGTCTCGGGCAAGCAGACGACAGCAGAGCTGCCGCAATGTACTTGTCCCGAGACTCTACCGAGTCTCTTGATTATTTGGTTTCAGAAATCTTCTTAGAAAAGACACGCGAAAGCTTGGCGAAAATCTCGAGTCAATCAAGGTTCTCTCCTAAAACGATTTATATTTCAAGCTAGTAATACAAAAAATTGCTAGAAGTGCAATTTTTTCCGACGCATTACGGGTCATTTGATATAATACTTAGCTCCACCTTAATTAGTGATCAGTCGTTATTTTTGTACGTATCCATACTTGTGTAAGATATTGCGCAAATGATTAAATTAATTAATTGTATATGAAATTGAGATAAAACTTTGAATTTGTACTAATTCATTTGAATGTATAACGTTCAGTGACATTTGTGTAACGCTTATCATTTTTCTCCTGAATACAACCGAGTTGTTCTACCTATCTATAAATAGCGGAAGCTAATACAAAAAATTTCGGGCCGGCCAAGTACTCTGTGCGCATACGCTCAACATATGATGGCAAACTTTAGTTTTGTATTTTTGTATGAAGTTTTTCTGTCGATTCGCCATTTTGTATTTAGCGGTTCCTTTTTTTGAGACGTATCTTTTTGGAAGATTTTCTTTTTTCTCATTAATTGATTTTCGAACATCAACATGATTTTCAGACAGGGAATACTTGTCCTTTTATAGATATCAGAATTTTTTATGCTGAGCGAAGATCGTCAACTTCGTTTTTACCTTTTTCACATTGATTTTATTTTTTTCAATTGTCTTTAATCAATTTTAACATTAATTTTTTTCTACCATTCTCGCATTTCTTGCATTTTTCTCAATCTTCTTGAATTTTTTTTTGGGTTTTCTTAAATTCTTTATTTTGTTGGTGTTTCCACCAACAGAATTTTTTCAAGGGGGGGATTAGATTTTTCTGTGAAAACAAATAGAAATAGGGATCACCAACAAATGTACTTGTCCAAGCTTTTTTCCCCGGGAGGGAATTTTTCGCTAGGTTATTCATACGTGAAAGGAAAGCAATACCAATAATTATGATTAGAGGGTGCCTCTTAAGTTTATTTTTCCCAGACAAAAAAGATGTCCGAGCCTCAATGAATTCCTTTCCGTACACGGGTAAAACTATTAATTATCAACTTTGTCTCTTTTTTAATCAATTCGTCACAATCGAGCCAAAAAAATGTTCGAACTTTGCTCTGCTTCCCCATCGATGCTCCCAGGTACAAACAAATCTCTCGAGGTCGCAAAGTAACACCGAAAAAATTTTGGCAAAAATAGCACGTGGAAAATAATTTTCGAATTAATTAAGTTGAAAATATCGAAAATTCTCGTAAAGGTACAAATTCTGCACGAAATCCAGGAAATGATTGAAATACGTGATGAAAGTTGTAGAATTTCCATTCGAATTATTTTCCACCGAAATTGATTCGAGGAGTTTACTTTGTTGCAACTGTAAACCTCCAACCAGAAGTCGACATTCGTTCGGGCTTTGTTGTCATTGCGGAGCCGAAAGGTTGTTATGATGGCCTCACAGATGTACACTTGTACGTATGGTTGTTTTCTTTTTTAAATGTGTTGGATCTGTTTTTGCGATTAACCGTTGAGGAGGCTCAGTTTGTCCCTTGACGTTCACGAAAGAAGATCGCAAGGAAAAAATGTTCGCGCTGGTCAGATTCGACGATAGATCGCTGTTACATATGTGAAACAAAAAACGTGATCATCACTGCGAATAACGAAAATGTGGTTCGATACATGGGATGGAGATACGCTGCGACAGTTCTGGTGGTTGATGGTAAGTAATTTTTTGGATTGTATGGTAAAAGAACCGTCAAAAACTACATCATTCGGATACTGTCCAATACGATTGATAGTTTCGACCAAGAAAATAATTCAAACAGTTCCCTCCTGTATTGCATAAGAAGTTTTATTTAAGATACTATTTTCAGGGAACCGGCAAGAACTTATCATCATCAAGACAAGGCTAGAAAATGAGCAGGGTTCGCGTGCCGATGATAACGGAGGGCCATCCAGGAACAACGTTCATGAAGACACTGCCGTGGTTGATCATGCAGGTGCGAATATTACGCAGAGAAATTCTTTCTTCTCTCTGTGAAGAACCTCTTAACTCTGTGAAACAATTGGAATGACGTTGAACTTTGAATATTAATTGCGACGTTATAAATTCTATTAAGCGTAAAAAAAAACCTCGGATGAAACGATTTTTACCAAATTTTTTCGATTCAACTATTACGAAATTTTTTTTTTTAATTTGGTAGACATTCACTTCACGAGCATTTTTCCGGAACACTTTTCGACCTCTCTTAGCCTACTTACTACCTTTTCCATCTAGTCCAGAAACCGGGTATTTTTACGTGACACAGAGCCAGACCGATTCTAACCGACGGATTCGTGGAGGGCTCAAGTCCCTGATAAAGGCCTGATAGTTTCCAACCACAGATTTTGGGAGGCTTTTTTTGCCACGCGGTCAGAGTTGGCAAAACCATGTTTTTGCGAGATAGCGCGAAAACTATCTATCGGAGAAGAAAAAAGTCACATAACTATTTGTAGATATTAGAAAAACGAACAATTCGGCGGGTCACAAGTTAAAATCAGTTCATCAGTTCGCCCGCAAAAAATTAAAAACCAGCTAAAATGGCCATTTCTGCCCCCCGGTACACTGAATAAGTGTGCAAAATTTGAGCCCGATCGGATTGATAGTTTTCGAGAAAATCCATTTGTTATTAAAAAAAACCGACTGTTTTCGCAAGGAATTTCTACACCGGGAGGGGGTCACAGCACAATAAAACCAAAACGAAATCATTCAGAAAGAATCAAACTATCGCATACGCTTTAGGGCAAATCGATTTTTTATAATTGAAGGGGTGAAAAACTGCTCCGAAAATGGGCTACGATTTTTACTCATAAACAATTTAAATTTCATCGCGAATTTCCAAGTTACAGAGTCGGGAGTGACATCATTCGAAAGCAGTTATTTTTATACGAATTTAGAAGAAGAAAAAATTGCGTAAAGTTAATTAGGGGGAGATAAAAAAATTAGTTTTTTAATAATTATTGCAGCTGCTCATTTCAACATAGAGAGCTGAAAATTGGACAGCGTTCGGCGTGAGGCTTCTGCTACCTGGAGAAAAATTAGCGGAAAAATCCCATATAAATTTATTGTTTTCGTTGGAGTCTTTGCGAGAGGCCAAATTTCACGTAGCGTTTGGCGGCAGAGTGGGGGTATCCGTCTCCGGCTCGCGCGCGCTCGCGTGAAAAGTGAATTCGCGCGTTCAAATTCGCCCAACAAGCTTTTCCCGCTGAGTGTGATTCCGCTATTCAAAATTCCGAAAAATCGAAAATTCACCTCCAAATTTGTTGTCAATTTTTTTTTTTTCCTTTTTTTAACACAGTTTTTTACACAACTTCTGGGTGAAATCAAATGAGAATGTTATCCTTGTGATCTTCTTCAACTACTGTACGGAAGGGAAAAAAACAATGCAAAATGCTTGTACCCTGAAAAATAATGCATAATAATTTTTATTAAAAAGAAAAAATATTCTTCATACTCAAGAACATGTGGTTATCTCTCGTAGTCGCAATGGCTTCGAATAGTTAATTTTTTCTGGCAACGGAACGACACGTGCTCCGCTAAAAAAAACATTTTGCATTGCATTTTTTTCCCCTCTGTACAGTAGTTGGGGAACATCACAACGATAATATGTGCAATTGATTTCACACAAAAGTTGTGTATAAAACTGTGTTAAAAAAATGAAAAAAAAAAATTAACAACAAATTTGGAGGTGAATTTTCGATTTTCAAGAATTTTGAATAGCCAAATCATGCTCAGCGGAAAAAGTTAGCCCAGGTTAAAAAAAAGAGAACAACTCGATAAGTTGAGTATTTCCGTAGATATTGCATGCTGGTGCAATTTGAACGCGTGAATTCACTTTTCATGCGAGCGCGCGCGAGCCGGAGACGGCTACCCCCACTCTGTTGTCAAACGCTACATGAAATTTGGCCTTCCACAAAGCCTTCACCGAAAACAATAAATTTATATGGGATTTTTCCGCAAATTTTTCTCCAGGTAGCAGAAGCCTCACCCCGTACGCTGTCCAATTTTCAGCTCTCTATGTTGAAATGAGCAGCTGCAATAATTATTAAAAAACTAATTTTTTTATCTCCCCCTAATTAACTTTACGCAATTTTTTCTTCTTCTAAATTCGTATGAAAATAACCGCTTTCGAATGATGTCACTCCCGACTCTGTAACTTGGAAATTCGCGATGAAATTTTAATTGTTTATGAGTAAAAATCGTAGCCCATTTTTGGAGCCGTTTTTCACCCCTTTAATTATAAAAAATCGATTTGCCCTCAAGCGTATGCGATAGTTTGATTCTTTCTGAATGATTCCGTTTTGGTTTCATTGTGCTGTGACCCCCTTCCGGTGTAGAAATTCCTTGCGAAAACAGTCGGTTTTTTATTAACAAATGGATTTTCTCGAAAACTATCAATCTGATCGGTCTCAAATTTTGCACACTTATTCAGTATACCGGGGGGCATATATTCTGAGATTTTAAAGGCTCAACATAAATTTTTGAAATAATAATTTGTTATAATAGAAATCGCCATTTTAGCTGGTTTTTAATTTTTTGCGGGCGAACTGATGAACCAATTTTAACTTGCGACCCGCCGAATTGTTCGTTTTTCTAATATCTACAAATAGTTATGTGACTTTTTTCTTCTCCGATGGATAGTTTCCGCGCTATCTCGCAAAAACATGGTTTTGCCAACTCTGACTGCGTGGCAAAAAAAAGCCTCCCAAAATCTGTGGTTGGAAACTATCAGGCCTTTATCAGGGACTTGAGCCCTACACGAATCCGTCGGTTGGAATCGGTCTGGCTCTGTGTCACGAAAAGAGCCTTTTTCATACCCGGTTCCTGGACTAATTGGATTAACGGGTCATATCTGCGTAAGAGAATTTTTTATTGACATAATTGTTGATTTTGTTGTGTTTGGCTTCGTTAAATTTTTGGCGGGTCTTCTTTTTTCCTTGTTCAGCTTAATTAGCCCGTTGAGCATCGGACAGCCTCGATACGAGGCTGGGTGGCCTAATTCTCCGCAGTTCGCGCAGCGCAAATTCTCGATTTTTCCCTGCTCTAAGGGACAATCTTTAGCTAGATGTGGTTCGGCACACCTGACGCATCGCAGTCGGTAATGACAATTTGAACTCGCGTGACCCGTTCTCTGGCATTTAGTACATTGGAAAATAGATTTTTTCCTCAGCCTTTCCCATTTGACGCGTTGGTATAGTAGCGTCCTTGTCGTTGTTATCGCTTTCAAACTGCTCTCGGCTGTCAGCGTGACAATAAAGTGATAGCGATCCGGTGTGTCGCGATTGAAAATCATTTTCGAAACTTTGACGAGTTCAACGCCCTGGATTTTGAGGCTGTTGATTTCCTCTGTAATATCGGCTTCATCGAAACCCCCTCTTATTCCTTTCAAAACAATTGACTTGGGTTTGAGATGTCTCGGTGTGTAGGTGTAGAATTCGATTGCTTGGATTTAAAAATGTCCATTGCGCTATTATATGTCTCTAGATCGTTCGTAATTAACCTGACCAATTTCTCATCACGAACGTTGACGAGGAATTTATCTTTAGCGACATTGTTTTGCGTTAGTAGGTCAATGGTCCCTTTAATTCCGATGTTATATGCATAAATCGGAGGTGGTTTAAGTTTCTGTTTACTCACGTTTACTTGTGTTGACAACGCGTCAGTGTCTCCGACTACATCGTCGTCCGTTTCTCTCTCTCCGACACTCATTGTGTCAGAAAAACAATCGAAACGGTTGGCAGTTTCGGTGTTATTGGTATCGGCTGTTTTTCGGTGTTTAAAAGGTCTCTTAGGCAATTTAAATCCTACCGCATTTGCTGAGTCGGTGGGGGTGTCCTTGGCCAGCTGTTGTGATTGTTTGTTATCCTCGTCTCTGTCAGACTTGATAGAGGACGATCTTCGCCGTCGCTGATTGACGTTGGGTTTTGGCCCAGTTTTCTTCGTGAATTTGCTCACGTCGATATTCGTTGCGTATTTTCGGTTAAAAACTTTGCACTGGTATTTTAATTCGGCTAATGATTCGTTTTTTTCCAGATTTTCACCAGAGGATCCCGGCTTTGGCTCCTTATTTCCTTGATTAGGGCCTGACATTTTTGGCGCGTTCACAGCACCGTTATCAACCGTTTTTTCGTTCCCGCTCAACACTATATTGTCTCTCAGTGAGGGCCGGAGACGCGGCTCCTCACTATATTCACTGTGATTTCCCTCAGGCAGTTTGTTTTTTTATTTACACTCCGTTGAATGTGAATTTTCGACTGGTTAGAATCGTAATTGAGCAAATACGAATTGATTTTTCTTGTAAATGATTGAATGTTCCGCACGCCCGTCCGTCACCTACGGCCATCCAACCAGTACTAGGTGAGTATATATACTATGGGGATTCTAATTCACATTCCACCCCCACTCCAACCTCCCCCCTTTTTACCTCCCCCCTTTTTATGACCCCAATAAATGACGTCATCCCCGCCCCCCCCCCTTTTACCTCCCCCTCTTTTATGACCTAGCCCACTTCCCCGACGATCCACCACCCCCTCCCACCCACCCCCCACCCCCCCTTCCACCCACCCACCGCCCTTCCGGCGCTTACCCTTTCGAGAGAAAGTTAAGTGCTTTTGGATCGCAGTTAAGCGCTATTCATAAGGATGAAAGTGCTTTCGATAAGGATCAGCTACATCCGGCGTCCTTCCCCCAGCGAGAGTCGCATGAATCATCCCTAGCTCGATTTTCCGTGAGTCCCCAGGTAACCCAGCGAAGTGGCGTCCACTTTACCCTTTCGAGAGAAAGTTATATCGTTTCCCTTGAGAGAAAGTTAAGATCTTTTGATAAGGATCATAGTTAAGTGCTATTCATAAGATAAAGATGAAAGTTAAGTGCTTTTGATAAGGATCAGCAACATCCGGTGTCCTTCCCCCAGGGAGATTCGCATGAGTCATCCCTAGCGGAACTCGAGT
The DNA here is from genome assembly GCA_037043255.1 of Diadegma fenestrale. Lineage (NCBI taxonomy): Eukaryota > Metazoa > Arthropoda > Insecta > Hymenoptera > Ichneumonidae > Diadegma > Diadegma fenestrale. The sequence goes on along the minus strand of CM073315.1, from coordinate 1,081,210 downwards.
CCCCGAGCTCGTGAGCGAGAGATGAGTCACCCCCCCCCCCCCCCCACATACCTGAGTGAGGAAAGCTGGGACTTTTTCGGACCCAGGTAACCCAGCGAAGTGGCGTCCACTTTACCCTTTCGAGAGAAAGTTATATCGTTTCCCTTGAGAGAAAGTTAAGACCTTTTGATAAGGATCATAGTTAAGTGCTATTAATAAGATAAAGATGAAAGTTAAGTGCTATTAATAAGATAAAGATGAAAGTTAAGTGCTATTCATAAGATAAAGATGAAAGTTAAGTGCTTTTGATAAGGATCAGCAGAGGAAAGCTGGGACTTTTTCGGACCCAGGTAACCCAGCGAAGTGGCGTCCACTTTACCCTTTCGAGAGAAAGTTATATCGTTTCCCTTGAGAGAAAGTTAAGACCTTTTGATAAGGATCATAGTTAAGTGCTATTAATAAGATAAAGATGAAAGTTAAGTGCTATTCATAAGATAAAGATGAAAGTTAAGTGCTTTTGATAAGGATCAGCAACATCCGGTGTCCTTCCCCCAGGGAGATTCGCATGAGTCATCCCTAGCGGAATTCGAGTCCCCGAGCTCGCGAGCGAGAGATGAGTCACCCCCCACATACCTGAGTGAGCAAAGCTGGGACTTTTCCGAAGATGAGTCACCCCCTCAACGACGTGAGACCCTATCTTGGGTCAATCGCAAAGAGTTGTCTTCCTGAGCGAGCGAAGCTCGCGAGGGATTATTTATCTCGATCTTGGATTAGTTGTGAGCTCGCGCGATGGCCCAGCAATGAGACAAACCGTAATCTGGAGATGTGCACTTTCACTCGCTTTTACCAAACAGTGCTAAAGTCATAAAGTTTATGAATGCAAGGATTCTCAAAATTACTTCGACTTTTCCAAACGTCTCGAGATGCATCTATTTTTTTATTTTTCAGTCTGAAGATTTATGAATTTGAGAGTTAACCGTTTCACTTCGACTTCTCCCACCCACGAGATAAGGAGTCGCTGTCCTATTCGTTGAAATAATCCATTTTCTCATCCCTCTAAACGAATCACCTCACTCCACCGAAATGTATAAAAGACCTCATAGAATGGACTTATGTCAATGTTTTTCTGAAAACGCTGCATTTTGTGCGACGATAGCTTAGAGTTTACAACATGTCACATACCGAAGATATTGCTTCGGAGGAAATTCTGCGTGCACGGGCACTTGTAGTCCGGAACTTGGGTGAATATTTTACTTGGGAGGCCCAATGTAATGAACTCATTGAATCATTGGAAGAGCGAGTTTTATCTAAACGTAGGCGATTGAGTATAGGGTATCATCACTCTATTAATTCTCAGATCATACGTTTGGAGGGTTTGAGACAAGCAACGAGACAGCGATTTGTGCATAGTGGTGGTGAATTGAATAATCTACAACTAACATGGCGTGAAATTGATACCGCATTCACGAATCGTGTGTTAACTGGCGCGGTGATTAATCAAAAGCACATTTTACCGCGTGATTTTCTACAAGATGCGAGTGAATTAATTATTAAACATGTGACGGATTGCATTCAGAAATATGATTGTGTTAAAGTTAATACCGAGTTCAACGGAGAGTTTGCTGTTAATGATCAGCGTGCATATAAAACCATTAACACTTCGAATGTGGAACTTTTGGAAACGTCAGATCTGCGTGAGTGGTATGAAGATCGAGTGATTGAACCAACGCTAGCAGCGCTCGATGAGTTTCAGGATCGTGATAGTGGTTGGACATTAATTGCAATAGCAAATATAACCATAAATATAAATAAATACAATCCCATGCGTGCAGGGTGTAATATTAAATTATCGCGAAAAATTATGTCGAAACGGGCTGTTGTCAATGTGAGATCAAATGATAATGCTTGTTTCGCCTGGGCGGTGGTTGCTGCTCTATACCCAGCAGAACAAAATGGTCATCGAATATCATCATATCCACATTATGCGACGGTGTTAAATGTTCGCGGTCTAATTTTTCCTCTCGCACTCAATCAAATAAAAAAGTTCGAACAATTAAATGACATTTCGGTGAATGTTTATGTGTCGGAGGATGATAAATTTAGACCAATACGCATAAGTAAAGAAAAGATGACAAAGGAGCGCCATGTGAATTTACTTTACATCGAGGAAGCGGTAGGAGGAAGAAAAATTGGCCATTTCGCGTGCATTAAAAATTTAGCGCGGCTAGTGGGTTCACAACTCAATGCTAATCGGAATAAAAAATTCATTTGTGATCGGTAAGTTTTTATATTCATATTGAATCTTTAATTTTTATTTCAAGCAATTTTTAATCAATTGAAAATAATTGCAGATGCATGCACTACTTCCATTCGGAGGAAAAATTGCGGGCTCATGAGGTTGACTGCGGACGACTCAATGAGTGTGCAATCATACTTCCGGGGGGACAACACAAATGGTTGCAGTTCCAAAATCATAATCGAAAGGAACGACTTCCATTTGTGGTGTATGCAGATCTCGAATGCATTTTGGAGAAGACCAGCGAGCTCGAGCGTGAGAAACGCAAAAATCAACATCACAAGGTCTTCAGCGTTGGATATTATGTGAGCTGTTCATATGACAGTTCTTTGTCGAGCTATCACGCACATCGTGGCGAGGATTGTGTTGAGTGGTTCGTGAAAGAGCTAGAGTCATTATCACAGCGTGTAAAGTGTATATTGCATAAGAACATTCAAATGAAGGACTTGACGATGCAAGAGTTTGAACATTTTCGAACTGCTGACAAGTGTCATATTTGTGAGCAGCCATTCAAAGATGATTCTGAGCGTGTGCGCGATCATTGCCATCTCACTGGCCAATTCAGAGGTCCAGCTCATAATATATGTAATCTTAATTATCAGCATTCATTCACCATTCCGGTTGTTTTTCACAACTTGTCGGGATATGATGCTCATTTTATAATCCAAGAAGTGGCCACGGCGTTTGAGGGGAAAACCGATTTACTCCCCATTACTAAGGAAAAATACATTTCATTCACAAAGACTGTGGAATCTACTTCGGCGGATTGGAAAAAACAAATCAAACTTAGATTCATCGATTCATTTAAATTTTTAAACACGAGTCTCGATAAATTAGCATCCCTCCTATCGCCGGATAAACTCAAAATTGTTAAATCACAATTTACTAATTTAGCATCAAATGATTTTGAATTATTGACTCGTAAGGGTATTTTTCCTTATGAATACATAGATAGTTTCGAAAAATTAGATGACACTCAACTTCCACCGCAAGACGCTTTTTACAGCTCACTGACTGACGAGACAATTTCCGCGGAACAGTATGAACATGCGCAGACTGTTTGGGAGCGATTTTCAACTCAAACGCTGGGTGAATATAGCGATCTTTATCTGAAGACCGATGTTTTATTGCTGGCAGATATTTTCGAAAATTTTCGAGACAAATGTCAGGAAAGTTATAATCTCGACCCTGCACATTATTTCACTCTCCCAGGCTTTACCTGGGACGCTATGTTGAAATATACTAAAATTAAATTCGAATTGCTCACCGACATCGATATGGTTATGTTTGTGGAGCGGGGTGTACGGGGTGGTTTAAGTCAATGTTCGAAAAGGTATGCTTATGCAAATAATAAGTACATGGAGTCCTATGATTCATCAAAACCAGAATCATATCTAATGTATTATGATGTAAATAATTTGTATGGATGGGCCATGAGTCAACCATTACCACACGCGAATTTTGAATGGATCGAAGATATTTCAAGCTTCGATATTAACTCACCGAATCCTGCCAAGGGATATATTCTCGAGGTTGATTTGGAGTATCCGGAATCGTTACATGATAAGCATATCGACTTACCATTTTGTCCTGAACATGCTAAACCCCCGGGTAAGAAGCAAGAAAAATTGCTGGCAACCGTCTCGGATAAAGATCGCTATGTTATTTATTATAGAACGCTCCAGCATTGCTTGCAACATGGATTAAAATTGAAAAAAATCCATCGAGTGCTACAATTTGACGAATCTCCATGGTTAGCAAAGTACATCGATTTGAATACGCAATTGAGAACTAATGCGACAAATGATTTTGAAAAAACGATGTATAAATTAATGAACAACGCTGTTTATGGTAAAACGATGGAAGACGTGCGCGCACGTAGAAATGTTAAAATTGTAACCGAATGGGACGGTAGATACGGTGCTGAGTCATTGATTTCGAAACCAAATTTTCATAGTCGAAGCATTTTTGCCGAAAATTTAATTGCCGTAGAATTACGTAATCTGCAAGTTAAGATGGATAAACCTATTTATATTGGTATGTGCATTCTAGATATTTCGAAAACTTGCTTATATAAGTTCCATCATGAGTTTATGGCACGGGAGTATGGTAACAAGTGTAGAGCTATGTATACTGACACTGATAGTTTAATTTATCATATCGAATGTGATGACGTGTACAGTGACATGAATCAAAAGCTCAATGAATTTGATACTAGCGATTATCCGATTGATAATCCTTACAATATTCCACTCGTGAATAAAAAAGTGCCCGGTCTGATGAAGGATGAGAATAATGGAGCCATTATGACGGAGTTCATAGGCTTAAGATCAAAAATGTATGCGACCCGAGTTGTGGGTAAAAAAGATGTTAAAAAGGCTAAAGGTGTTAAGAGCAATGTCGTCTCGAAAACAATAAACTTTAATGATTATCTGCGATGCCTGAGAGAGGAGATTGAAGTGACGCGCGCGCAATCGTCAATCCGTTCAACCCTCCATCAGGTATACACAATTTCGCAGACGAAAATTGCTCTTAGCCCCCACGACGACAAGCGGTACCTCATACCTGGAACTGAAGAAACGCTGCCATGGGGTCATTACAAGATCCCAAAAGAATAAAGATTTTTTTTTAAGTTTCAACATTTTTACTTATTTCTATACTCCACTCCTCTCTCCCAATTATAGGTTGAATAAAAAATCATGTAATATTTTAAAAAGCATTTTTATTTCATAAATCATTCTTACGTATCCAGCTGTTATGCGTATTGTCGAAACCGAGCCATTTCACAAATAGCTTAGTGCCGCGTTTTCTCAAAACTTTTTCTATAAGATAAATATCTGGATACTTAACTAGCAGTAGCTCTTGGTCATAAAAGCCACCAGAAATCGGTTCATCTTGATAATCTTTTAGCCAATACGTGGTGGGATTTGTTTTTCTAACGCGAGCTATCGTAAATATTTCCGTCGTCCAGTTTGGGGTATAGCCTTTTTCAAATACATTTTTAAACTTGCTAACGCGTACTTTATCGCCAATTTTAAATTTCGGTAGTTTCTTCACCACATCACGTTGATTGAAAACATCATGAAGTAATTGTTTCTCATTCTTAGCATTAACATTTTTCGGTTTCATTTTAATTGTAGAATGTTTAGTGTTGTTATATGAGGTGATTAACATTTCTATTATGTCAATCCATTTCCAGTTTCCACGCAAACTGAATTGCATCCACATTTTATTTTTAAGAGTACGGTTGAAGCGTTCACAAATCGATGCTTTCATATTGCTATATGTAGAGTACATGTGAATGTTAAATTTTTTCATTAACGCCTTAAATGTGGAATTATAGAATTCTTTTCCACGATCAACATGTAGATTTTTCGGTATGCGTCCTTCGGTGAAAATAGACTCCATTGCAGCAGTAACATCAGCGCCACTTTTGCTCTTCAATGGTTTGGCCCAGGCGAATTTGGAAAAAATATCGATGACGGTGAGGAGAAATTTGTGGTTAGAGTTGTCAGATCCATATGATGACATGTCGACGAGATCAGCTTGCCATGTCTCATCCAGACCGCGAATATCAACATGTCGACGTGGATAAATTCGTCGAGCTGGTTTATGCAACTCTTGCACAACAGTCAGCTTTTTAGCACTCATTTCTTCTTCTTCTTAGCCGCTAGATATTCGTCTTTCACTTCGGGGATTCTTGGTGGAGCGGACAACTTTTTAATCACCGTTTGAATCGTTGGCATCGGCTTAGCTGTTTTTACACGTTGCCCTTCCAGTTCAATAATTTTTTTCATCAAACGCTCTTCAAGAGCTACGACCATGAATTCGAAACGTGCATTCAATGTGTAACTTAGATCATCAATCTGTTTTTTTACAAATTGTCTCATTGCCAATCCGTTAATGGCGTCATAAAGTCCATTGCCCGATTCCACGTCGCAGAGTCGTTTGCCGGCCAACGAATAATGACCATCGAGGGTTGTCTTGAAGCCAACTCCCGGCTTACCTGGAGCTCCCACCGAAGTACTTAATGACCGTCCAAACACGTCAATAGGCATTTTGCAAATGCATGAAAAACTTTGATTACGCGTATTAATAAATAATTTTAGCTTCACGCAATTCCTCAATAATGGAAATAATTTCATTTGAATGGGATGAGTTCCCAGCAGCTTGCGATGCGAGTAATAAACGAAGACGATCCACTAGCTCATTCGGATCATCCCAATGCACATATTGGAATGACATATTATTTCTCATAACCTTATGCATACTCCCACCGTGATGCGCGCCACGCTGCGCCACAATGTTTGCAATGTAATTTTTAAACTTATAACTATTACTTAGGCGTATGGCACTCTTAGGCATATAATTTTTCCTATATGCATTCGTAATAATAACAATTTGCGCATAATTCGACAAATCTGTCGGAGATAAATAATCCATTTTTGGTACTTTTTTAAAAAGTAATTCTATTAAACCAAGAGATTTCACATACTTTTCATCACCAATATAAATAAAATTACCTTTGAAACTTATTGGTGAATCGCCAATCATTAATTTATCATTAGCAAGATTCCTCACACCATACGACATGTCAAGACTCTTTTTATCATCACTACGCAGCATAGTGAGATATTCATGAATTAAATTATCAACGTCTTTACTGGATTTCTCATCATCATCCGTTGACACTCCATCATCCACAATATAACTTTCATCTTGACTCGCAAAAGTCTTATCGAGTGTTTGATTTAGGGAAATGTTTTGAAGAGTATCATGCTCAGCTTTCTCATCCTCCTCCTCCTCCTCCTCCTCCTCCTCCTTCTTGATATGCACTTTTTCACTCTTAATTTCTTGATGCTTTTTCAATGAAACCAGCTCTTCCAACGGTTCAACAATTGGTTTAAACACATTTTGCATTTGCAGTTGTGTTGTATCATGGCCACTTTTTAATATTCGATATTTGCGGCGAATTGCATCACTTGCCTTAGCAATTTGAGACACCACATTTTTCTCCTTCAAAAAATCGTTGCTCTTCATATTGTTGTTGTTGTTGTTGTTGTTGTTGTTGCCACGAGTAAGTCTCAACTTATACTGTTTTTCTCAACGCAAAGACTCGTCATTTATCGTTAGCGGCGAGGGTTAGGAAAGAATCAAAACCCTTTCGATATCGCCCCGCATTTATTTCACTATCTTTATCAATCGTGATGAATCCATATCTATCAGACTTCCAGCATTGTGTACACATATTTTTGAATGCTGCATAAGTCATGTCGGTATTCACATGATCATTATACACATGCTTTAGATTCATTTCGTCTTGCTTAAAAAGTACCACAAAATTTGCATTGTCTCTGACAAGATGTTTTGGAACACGTGTATACGTTTGACAAAGATAGAAACAGTCGACAATCTCATGTCTTCCCATAGAAAAAAATGCTCTCACATTATCCTGTTTTTCACATGCTATATCGTCAAAGATGAAAATGGAATTAGGTCGTGCTTCACTCGGCGAGACAACTTGTTCATGAGCGTTGAATGGAAAATAACTAATTCCCCGCACCGATTGCAACAACTTTTCCAGTAACTGATATTTTGGCTGTTTCAACGACTTGGAATAGAGATAAATATTTTCAAATCTCAAACCATTCGGATGTATTAAGAGGGTGAGTAGAGCGTTTGTTTTTCCACAATTCGATGGACCGCAAAACACTGCTCGGATGCTGTCGGGCAATAGATTCCCATGACGCTTTTTCTTCTCACCCCCACCACCACCACCGCTAACAAATTCGTCGAAATTCATTATGGGAAGTTTACCGCCGGAAACTTGTTTCTTGGACGCCATCTCGCATGTAACTGTGCTGCAAACCATATAAATATGTTTTTATAATGCTATGAATAGTCAGTTTAGCATTAACTGTCGCGGGGCAATGGTCGCGGGAAGTGGTATTCTCAACAGCCTAATCAATAAGCTTCCCGTAGAACTACATTTGCCGGGTTATCAATATTGTGGTCCAGGCACAAAGTTGATTAAGCGTCTTGCACGTGGTGATCCTGGTAAAAACCCTCTGGATGCTGCGTGTAAACAGCATGATATTGCATATTCGAAAAATCTGAAAAATCTGACAGCGAGACATTTGGCTGATAAAGCTTTGGCGGAACAAGCCTGGCAACGTGTGACATCGCGAGACGCTAGTATTGGTGAAAGAGCAAGTGCGTGGGCCGTTACAAACATTATGAAGGCAAAGGTGAAGCTTGGTTTGGGTATGAAGGCTGAAAAAAGAAAAAGGAAAGTGATTCGAAAGAAGAAGAAGAAGCGGGCGGTGGTGAAAAAGTTGGCGGGGATTTGCTTAAAAAATGTCATTTCTGCTGCGCGCAATGCGATGTCGGAAAGTGGTGACTCGCGTCAAGCTATTAAGTCGGCATTAAGGGGCGCGCGTGCCAGCGTCAAAGGTCTCAAAGTGCGCATTCCACGTATTTTACCTGTACCCCGAAAAATCGGTGGTTTACTACCGTTTCTCATACCCATCTTTGCCGGCCTAAGTGCTGCCGGCGCTTTATCCGGTGGTGCGGCAGCAATAGTCGGGGCTGTAAATAAGGCTCAAGCAGCTAGAGCGGAATTGGGAGAAAGTAAACGTCATAATTCAATGATGGAAGCGATTGCGCTAGGCAAGGGGTTACACTTGAAACCATACAAGCAGGGTCTGGGTCTTCACATTCAGCCAAAAAACTAATAATTACGCTACCGCATCAACCACTTACCGATCACGATCTTCGAAAGTTTGGGAAAATCATGAAAATTCCTCATTTCCGTGGAGTTTACATGCGTGACACATTGCCTGCAAGTGGACCTCGCGAGAATGAGACAGGAATTGTTAATTTGGATGAAAATGCGGGCACAGGCACACATTGGGTCGCGTATAAAAAGACTGGACGCAAAGTCATGTACTTTGATAGTTTCGGTGATCTCCCACCACCCTCCGAACTCATGAGATATTTCAATGTTGGTAGCGTTAATTATAATTATAAAAGATATCAAGAATTTGGTACAATTGTGTGCGGACATTTGTGTTTGAAATTCCTATGCAAACAACTAACTCGCCGAGATAATTATAAGCTATATAAGTCGGGGTTCTAGAAGTTCATAATTAGTTTATTAGCAGCATGGCTAACAGTCTAACGTTTACGATCTCTGGGTCATCGGCCATTCTCGATACACAATTTTTCCCACCCATTGAGTTATCCTCACACATAAATTATACTCTTGGACTTGTTGAGCTATTGACATTCAACTCTATTCCCAATATCGACATTGGGTGCAATAAATTTTATGTAGGAACACATGAGCTAACAATCCCAACGGGAAGTTATGAAATTGAGGATATTGAAAAATATTTGCAAACACAATTAGCGGGTAGAAATATTAATTTAAAACTTAAACCTAATAATAATACATTGCGCAGTGAAATTGAGTGTAATCAACCGATCTACTTTGCGAGGAATAATTCAATTGCAACTCTGCTGGGTTTTACAGCACGCGAGTTGGAACCCAATAAAAGACACGTATCTGATCTACCAGTGTCCATTCTCAAGGTGAACGCCATACGTGTTGAGTGTAACATAACAACTGGTGCTTATATTAATGGGCGGAAAGTTCATACAATTCATGAATTTTTTCCCTCAGTACCACCGGGCTATAAAATTATTGAAGTGCCGTCAAACGTTATTTATCTGCCAGTCACAACTAAAATAATTGACAATATTCAGCTCCGTATTGTGGATCAGGAGGGTGATTTAGTGAATTTCCGCGGTGAAATAATCACCATACGACTTCATCTCAATGGGCATAGTGTTTAATCGGACATCTATTAATAATAAGCGAGCATGGAGCGCGGAAATCAGTCGTCAACCACCGCTCAAAGTGTTAACACCACGCAACCTTTTACTCTTGAAGAATTTGGGTCTAAAAGTTTGTGGCGTGCACGCGTGAGAAATTATTTGAATTGCGCATTGTGTATTTGTTGTGTGCAATGGCGGAAGAAATCGTAAATATTCAAACACCAATCATGTTCGATGAATCCATCACGCATTATGAGATTCATGCTCATCAACCATACGCCTCTTCAACGTATGAGAATAGCGATGAAATACGTATTTCAATTCAACATCAAGATTTATCAATTTTACCGAGCAAAAGTTCTATACACATTTGCGGCAAACTGACGAAAGAGGATGGTCTACCAACAGCTACAACGAAGCTCGTCAACAATGCGATTTGTCATTTATTTGAGGAAGTGCGCTATGAACTCAATGCCGTGGAAATCGATCGTAATAAAAATGTGGGCGTGACATCGCTCATTAAAGGACTGACATCACTCACACCGGCAAAAAGTTCAATGTTGGAAAATAGTGGTTGGATTGACATTCAGGAAACAAAGCAAATTGTTGATGCGGCGGGGAACTTTGATATTTGCATACCATTGAGTATGTTGCTAGGCTTTGCTGAAGATTATCGAAAAATTGTGGTTAATGCAAAGCATGAATTGATCTTGACCCGATCGCGGACTAATCACAATGCTGTAATGCAAACGACCGCTGAAAATTATCGACTTAGTCTGCGGAAAATTGAATGGCTCGTACCGTATGTGACTGTTGGAGATCAACGAAAAATTCAACTTTTAAAGTTTATTGCTAAAGACACACCAATTTCAATGAGTTATCGTACGTGGGAATTGTATGAATATCCAATGCTCCCCGCAACCTCCAAGCACGTATGGTCCGTCAAAACTTCAACGCAATTGGAAAAACCACGCTATGTAATTCTCGCAATGCAAACTGGACGTAAAAATGCTGTGGCTAAGAATGCGAGCGCTTTCGATCACTGCAATATAACCGATGTGAAATTATACTTGAATTCGCAATGTTATCCATATGGCAATATGAATTTAAATATCCAACAAAATCAGTATGCGCTACTTTATGAGATGTACACAAACTTTCAATCAGAGTATTATGGCAGGGAGGCTGAGCCGTGGTTGAGTAAAACCGATTTTCTCATGCATGCACCTCTCATCGTAATCGACTGCTCCAAACAAAATGATTCTCTGAAATCCGGACCGGTGGATGTCCGCCTAGAGTTTGAGACAAAAACCAACATCCCTGCACACACATGTGCATACTGTCTCGTTCTACATGATCGCGTCGTAGAGTATAAGCCATTGAGTGGTGGGGTTAAAAAATTGGTATAAAAAGGTGTGGTGGTGGATGCTGGAGCATCAGTCGAGATGGAGTTTATCGTCGATCTGCAAGGTTTCAAGGGACCCAACAATGAATTTATTCTCAAGGAAATTTCCATCATTCGTGCGGACGAGAAAAATTCTGAACCCTTGACGCTCTTCTTCAAGCCGCCATACGCATGGAATTATTTACCATCTAAATATAAAATAATGAATAAGTGGTTGGAGCGTAATTACCATGGCATGTCATGGGAATGTGGAACCATAGTTTACGACGCAGTGAAACCATTAGTCCAAGGAATTTTACAACGAGCTCGAGTTGTCTACGTTAAAGGCGGACAAAAATCTTTATGGCTTGAGAGCTTCCTTTCAATGGACATTATCGACTTGGAGACCCTTGACTGCCCATCGTTGAAGGAGTTGCTGAAAACTCCATCCAATTGCCCACACCACCACCACACTGCGAATGCTAATTGCGCGACGATGAATGTGAAATCGCTCAAGAGTTGGTTCTATGTTTATAATAACTTATGTAAACGAGGGGTGTTGGAATAAATAACACATTTTTTCAAAATATTTTTGCTGTTTATTAACTCGCCCATCTCATCATCCTCCTCCTCCTCCTCCTCCTCCTACATCACATCAACATTTTACAATTTTTACACGAATTGAGGTTGAATTCCAACCGATAGATTCGATACATTTCAAATTTTGAGAAATTCAATGCCATTTAAATTTCCACCGAGATACTTTATGGAAAGTTGGCCTGCACGTGCGGTCTTCATCAACTCCTCGAACATTGCGGTATTTTGTTGAAATGCTCTGACGACTCGAGCTGGCAGGAAGATGTTGAATTCGCCCTTAATCTCGGCGACGTATCGATCTCCATATTTCGTGTTGATTAGTCGAATATCACTGACGGTGTAATTGCCGTTGACTTGAAGATCTTTGAGTTTCTTCGTGGGCAGAAATTCAGACTGTTGTGTAATTGCGTTGATGCTGGCAAAATCCATGGTTCGAAGATGTGTACTGTACGAGGTTGATGTAAGAATGAGTTGGCTCCTATTCTCAGCTCTTCTATTTGTATCAGTCATCCCTTCTCCTAAGCATCCCCCTTCTCCCAGCATCCCTCCCACTCAGCATCCCCTTCTCCTCAGCATCCCTCATACTCAGCATCCCAAACATGTTCAAACTTGTTCGCAGCCCTCTTATCTTTCACGCAGGTATCCTAGCTTCTCAAAAACAGGCTCAATCTTGTTCGCAGCATCTTTCACCGAGGTATCCTTGCTTCTCAAACAGGTTCAAACTTGTTCGCAGCATCCTTATCGCCTCTGGCGCCTGCATCCTAGACAGGTGCATAAAGGTTCGACAGTCTCACAACACTTTCTACAGTTACGACGTTGTGGTGTTGGACCATCTATGCAATCACCCGTCATATTCCAATGTTCATAACAACGACGATACGATCTAATTTCACGATCACATTGATAATAGCTTGGCATTCTATCCCACAAGATATCGGTGAATTCACTGAAATATCTTTTAAATGTTGTGGGTGAAATAATTAAAAGATCACTTTTCGTCAATTCTGTGGGGCTTTTTATGCGTTGAATTGCATAATCATAAACAAGCTTCTCCATAATCCAACACTTTTCACAGTCTCGACGACTAGGCCCATACGCGTCAACGTGCCCCCACTCCCACACTTGATTGAAATGATCACGACACTCACAGTACGATGCTACCTCACTATCAGACTGCAATCTTTCAGGCAACCGATCCCACAATTTCCTAATGTAAGCACTGTAATGGTTTAATAGCATAGCTTTAGGTATTGATTCTAGCTCATTTTTTGTCAAGTCCAATACATTTTTCAACGGATGAATTGTATATACACTAGCACATCTATCCATGTTGACGTCAACTCGAAGTCTAATGAGACAAAATAAAAAACCTTTAGAGTAACGGCTAGACGGTAACCCTATACTGATTAGAATCTAAGGTTTTCGAGAAAAGTGGGGGTATGTAGCGAACTCCTCGCCGGAAGGGTTTTTCTACCTGAGATAGCTCATTAAGACTGCACTGCTCTATCAGAGTTGGGAATAATAAAAAATAAAAAATAAAAAAATAAAAAAAACAACTCTAACTTTCTCCCGAAGGTCTTAATGAGTTTGAAATATAGAATTCCATTCATAAGTTCTAATCACTCAAATGCTATACGCTGTCAGCAATCCTTAAGAGCCTTACGAAAGGATTAAATATTTTTTTAAATTTTTTTATTTTTCCAAGTTTCATAAAAATTTGAAAATGCCCATCGTATTCTTTAACATCGTAGAGTAGGGGGGTAAGTAACTCCTACCCACTACCCGAATGCTAGTATTTAAAAAAGGGTACGTTCCCTTGAAAATTAAACCATTCTGCTGTTTGCAATCTTCGTGGTACGTCGTGCGGAAAATTTCTATCATTTTTTTTTCGTGATATTTCTTTATCGTGCATCTCGATTCCCGTTACAAAATTCACGACGTTTTATACATTTTGTACTAGTGATATCTAAGTGCAAAATCTACCGAGTTTTTCGCGTATTCGCCGTGTGAAAGTGTTTTGAGTTTTTTTTTGTGCATCAGTCCCCGAGAGTGTTTCGCATAATGTCTGGAATTTTTGAAGTGATTGATATCAGCGACGCCGAGTTCTCCGAAGTCGAGGACTATGACGCGGTGTTTAGCCAAGAACTTGATGATAACGCGATATTCGGTCCGGAGGGCCAAGTGATGGAGACTGAATATTTCGATATCGAGGATTATGCGGCGATGCTCGTTGAGGAGGACCTTGGGCAAAACTTTGGCGGTGACATCAACGTCTCGGATGCTGAGACGATCATCAATGACGAGGTTATGGACTTGGTGAGCTGGGACGATGACTGCCAGATTATTTATCCGGCCGTCATTAAGCCCGAAGTCATTGAGATAGTCGATGACATCATCGAGCCTGAGCTCATTGAGATCGTCGATGTCGAGCCCGAGATCATCGACATCGCCGATGATGAGGTGGAGGCTGTGGAACCAGCCGATGATGGGGTGGAGGCTGTGGGACCAGCCGCTGATTATTTCGATTTTTTCAATCTGCTCCATAACGGCCCGAATTACGACCCGGAAATGCAGCAGTATCAACCCATCTCTCCCGATGCCGGGTATGTGAGTGATAATGGAGTAATCAGCGAGGTGATCTATGAGAATAGGATTTCGCAAGCGATCGCGAACTCGTTGAATAGATCAACCCGCACGTGTGTTATTCGGTCCTTTTATCAAACGCGTGCGGGTGATCTAATCTGTCATCACTGTTACTTGCTCAATCCACACGTCTATGGGCAAGTAACCGCATACTCGGACCACATCGTAGGAGCGTGCCAGGACGTCCTCCAGTTTCGATGTGCGAGTTGTATGGACACGCTATGTATGTTCATGGCGCATGGATCGTGCAACATTTGCAGAAATATACCTTGGTAAGTATTTCTTTTTCATTATAATTCTTTTATATTTTAAATTTTAAAAAATTTTACTAATTTTTTTTTTCATATTTTCATATGTTACAGACGTCCCGGAACATTTTTTTTTTTTTTTTCTTCTTTTATTAAAAATAAAATAAAAAACTTTATTTGAAAATTAAAAAATTTGAAATTAAAAATGATTTATCGACCTTCCCCCATCGCAATAGATGATCCCATCCCTATATATATATAAGTATAAAGGGTAAGCGCCGGAAGGGGGGACTTATCTCTTGCTCGCGCGCTCGGCTGGAAAATCCCCCCCACTTAGCTGGGTTACCTGGGGCCTCTGCGATCATTAGATGACTCATGCGACTCTCGCCACCGGATGCTGCTGATCGGTATCAGTGCACTTAACGGCGTATCTCACGCCCCCTCTTTTATGACCCCCCCCCAATAAAATCACTTAACTGCGATCCTTATCTCAAAAGCACTTAACTTTCTCTCAGTGACCCCCCCCCAATAAAATCACTTAACTGCGATCCTTATCTCAAAAGCACTTAACTTTTTCTCTCAGTGGGTGGGCGGGAGGGGGGTGGTGGGCGGTCGGGAGGGGGTGGTGGGTGCATTTGATGCTACTTGCCAGCAAAAGTGGGAGGGGGCGGTGGGTGGGTGGGAGGGGGGCGGTGGGTGGGAGGGGGTGGTGGATCGTCGGGGAAGTGGGCTAGGTCATAAAAGAGGGGGAGGTAAAAGGGGGGGCGGGGATGACGTCATTTATTGGGGTCATAAAAAGGGGGGAGGTAAAAAGGGGGGAGGTTGGAGTGGGGGTGGAATGTGAATTAGAATCCCCATAGTATATATACTTAGGTGATTTTTGGCTAGGATATCACTTCTTTTTTCTGACTCCTCCGGAAACAAAATTATTTTTTGATCACATGATACTTCGTGAATCTTTCCCCATATTTTAAATTGGTTTAGTTTCGTCGATCCACTCATGCACGACCGCTCAAACGTTTAGATACATCAGACAACTCTGCCAAAAAGAAAGATATTCAAATTTCCAGAGTGGCGTTTCAAAAAGGATAGATCAAGCTTCAGTTCGCCTTATTTGAATATTCTTATATTGTTTTCTTTTTTGGCCTGGTACGGACTTCGGTTCCGGACCGTTTTTATGCCTTTTTTCGACCATCGCGCATTAGGCACACTGTTGTGTCCGTACGTGGGAGTGGGTGCGGAAGAGATGGAGTGCGATACGCGGGGGTGGCGATTAATATACGATATATTAATATATTAGATAACGGTGTATATTTGCGTTCGGTTACATGTTCTCTGGCCGTGCGTTACATACCGCGGCTGGGGCCGGACTGGGCAAGACCATGCCCGATGGCTTGGTCTGGCCCTGGCGGTAAAGTCGCATTCGCGGTTACCGCCGCTACATCTCCTCTCTCTCTCGGAAGAATGTTGATTCTTTCTCATTTTTTTCTTTTTTTTTTTTTTATATACTGGAATTTGCTAACATAACCACAACAACAAAAAAAAAAAAAGGAAAAATGCATCTCGGTGATCCTCGCATGATATACTGTCGCCATGGCGGCAAAAAGAAACGAAAGAATTTTTTTTTTGTTGCTCCCTCGGGATCCAGGGCGAATAAAAAAAAGGAAGAGAAAGAAAAGAAACAAACGAAAAAAAAACTGTGTCCAAAAGGAGAGACGAGAAGAGAAAAGAAAAGAAAAAAAATTTTACGTTTCACATTGCTGTTCGTCTCTGCATAATGGGCGTAATTTTTCCCGTTTTTTGAAATTTCGACAACCGCGTCTTTTCCTTAATTTGAATTAACGCAGCTTTTATTTTGTTTCGTGGTCGTATGTCAGCCTTACGGGCGGTTTCCTGACTCTTTCCGGCCACCGCCGTGCCTGCATCCTAATGCTTGGCGACCCCCCGCTTGGCGAACGGCTTACCATACCGTCTTCGTGATTTACCCCGTTTTCTGAGTTCGTGTTCTCGTTTTTGGGTGCCGGCACTGCGATGGCACTCGGACTCGTTTCGGAGGCGGCGGATGTTTCTGAGAGTTTTGGGCGTTGGCGGTGCGTATCGAGTTCTGCGTATTCGTTGTCTTGCGGTCGCGGCGGCGTGTTCTCGCCAATTGTTAACAATTGGTCAACGTGACGTCGCCAGGTTCTACCATCGTCGAGCCGTATCTCGTAGTGCAGTTTGCCGAATTTTGCTTGCACTCTGCCGTATTGCCATTTTGGTCGCGAGGCGTATTCTCTCGCGGCCACCCGGTCGCCGATTTTGAAGGTTCGGACGAGTATCTTGTACGGCGTCTTCACGTCTCTTGTTTCCGGTTTCATTCGGTCGAGTCGTGATTTTATTTCGCGCCCGAACATTCGTGCTGCCGGCGATTGGTTCGTGACGCTATGGGGCATTTTTCGGTATTGGAGTAATAATTTACATAGTTCCCGTTCCTTTTCGCTCGACACCGGACTCATCGCGCGCAGCGATTTCTTTAATGTTTGCACGCAACGCTCAGCTAAACCGTTTGTCGCGGGGTGATATGGGGCGGTCAACCTATGTTTTACCCCGTTTTGCTCCAAGAACCGCTCGAATTCGTGCGAAACGAATTGTCTTCCATTGTCGCTGACCAATATGCGCGGGATCCCGAACCGCGCGAATGTTTCCCTACAGATTCTGGTTGTCGTTTTCGTGGACATGTCTTTCGTGATGAAAATTTCTGGCCAGCGTGAATAAGCATCTATCAGTATGAAATAGTACGAGCCGTAGAACGGGCCTGCGTAGTCTATGTGTACGCGATCAAAGGGTGTTTTTGCTTCTTCCCATGGGTGAGTATCGACCTTCGGTGGGTCGTGTCGTTCCACGTTACATGCCCCGCAGTTACGCGCTATCTTCTCGATATCCCGGTCGATCCCTTCCCACCAACAGTAACTTCTCGCGAGTGCTTTCATTTTATTTACTCCGAAATGCGCCGTGTGCAGTTCGTCTAGAACCTCGTTTCGTAAGCTTTTTGGTATCACCACCCTTTGCCCTCGGAGTAAACACCCTTGTTGCACGGAAAACTCGTTTTGGGGAATGTTGAAACGCAATTCTTTTCGTACTGTTTTTCCTGCGTGGAGGGCCTGGCAGAGGGCTTTGAGGCTCGGTTCGTTACTGGTTTCATTTCCTAATTTGGACACAGTAATCGGGAGAGTTTCTATTTGGGTGATTTCCAAAACGTCTGGTTCGTCGCAAATCGTGAATTTCTCTGAGGAGGTAGGTAACCGCGAAATGGCGTCCGCGTTCGCGTTGGATTTCGAGTCTTTATATTTAATATCGTACGTGAACGCCTGCAAGTACACCGCGTAATGTTCCATGCGCGTCGTGGTGAGTACCGGCAGTCCCTTGTCTGGGTTGAAGATTTGTACCAGCGGTTTATGGTCCGTGTACAGGGTGAAGCGTCGCCCGTATAAATATTGGTAAAATTTCTTTATCCCAAAAATGATTGCGTATGCTTCTTTGTCGATTTGTGAATATTTACGTTGTGTTTTAGAGAGTGTCTGTGACGCGAATTGTATGGGGCGTTCGTTCTGTTTTCGTACGTGTGTGAGAGCACCACCCCGACTCCGTATGGAGACGCGTCCGTCGCTAAAACGATCTGTAAACGCGGGTCAAAATGTACTAAGCAATCGGTCGATTGTATTTTTTCCTTTACTGTACTGAACGCTTTCTCGCATTCGCCTGACCACACAAATTCCGCGTCCTCGTGTAATAGCTGATACAGCGGGCATAGCAAAGTACTTAGGTTTTCAAAAAAACGTCCGTAGTAATTTACCAATCCGATAAACGATCGTACTTGCGTCTTGTCCGTTGGTCGTGGTGCGTTTTGTATCGCGTCGATTTTTGTGATCGTCTTGTGAATGCCGGTTTTGTCAATTCTATACCCACAGTACTCAATTTCGTCCATGAAAAATTTTGATTCTTCTACATTGATGTGTAGATTGTGTTTCGCGAGTCGTGACACTACTTCTCTAAGGTTTTTGAGGTGTTTTACGTCGTTTTCCCCCGTAATTCGAATGTCATCTAGAAATACCGTGACCTCGGGAATTCCTTGTAAGATTTTTTCCATTTCGCGTTGCCAGATCGCGGGGGCGGACGCGACGCCAAACATGAGCCGGTTACTTTGATACAACCCTCTGTGTGTGTTCAAGGTTAGTAAATGGCGATCGTCGGGATGGATTTCGAGGTGTAAGTATGCGTTATTCAGGTCGATTTTTGAGAATTTTTTTCCCCCTGCCATGGATGCGAAGAGTTCGTCTATTGTCGGTAAAGGATGCTCGTCAATGTATAAGTTCGGGTTAACTGTTATTTTGAAATCCCCACAGATTCTCACGCCTCCGTTTTTTTTTGAACTGGGACGATCGGCGTGGCCCACTCTGACGTGTCTACTTTTGTTAGGACTCCCTCTACTTCCAGATTTCGCAACGTCTCTTCGATTTTTTCCTTTAGTGCGAAAGGTACTTGCCTAGCTTTTCTGAACACGGGTTTCGCCCCCTCTTTTAGGTATAACCTGGCAGCTATTCCCTTGATTTTACCGATACCTTTCTCGAACGCGGTCGGGAAATCCGCGATTAGACTTTCGACTACCCCCTCGGAGGCGAGGTGGTTTACCTGCACTTTTTCCTCCTCCCAAATGTCCAGGTGTAACTGTCAGATCCATTCCCTACCCAGGAGAGGCGCTCGCTCGTTCTCGATTACGTAAATGTTTAGTGACATATCGCGATTCTTATACGCGACTTCGACCGTGACGAGCCCGCAAACCTTCAAAATTGTTTTGCAATACGATACCAATTTCAACTTTGTCGGCAGGATGGTAGAACCTGGGAGCCACCTTTCGTAGTCTGCCCGACTCATGACTGTGACCGTCGCGCCGGTGTCGACCTCGAATTTGATTTTTGCGCGATTTACGCATAGTGTAGTGAAAAATTTCGTTCGGTGTTGTGTGTGTTCTGTTTGATCCATTTCTGTGACCTCTCCGAGTTCCGCGAACTCGTCCAACGCCACGATCGCATCCACATCCGCCTCCTCCGCGAGTTGATTTGTTTGCGCCGTTCGTTTTGCTTTGTTACAAACTTTTCGAATGTGACCCTTAATGCTGCAAAAAGAACAAATTTCATCTTTCTTATCGCAATTATGCGTGTAATGATTCGAGCTCCCGCATCGGTAGCAATTTCCCCGCGTATTTTTGAGGTCGCTCGTGGCCGTGGAGCTTTGTCTGTTTGCACTTTGCGGTGTTTTCGTATATTTTTTATTCTTTGTCCTCGTGTTTAATGCGTGTACTGTTCCGCTCTGATGCAGCTCCGCTGCGTCTCTAGCTGAAAGCTCCATTGCCACGGCGATCTCAAACGCACGCTCCAGATCCAAATCTTTTGATTCTAGTAATCTATTTTGTATTTTCTCGCTTCGGAGGCCGAAAACAAATTGATTTCTTAACGCTGTTTTTAAATATTCCCCAAATTTGCAATGAATCGCTAATTTTTGTAATCCCGCCAGAAAATCTCGAACGCTTTCACCCTCGTGTTGCCTTCGTTGATGAAAACGGAAGTTCTCTGCGATCTCCAGAGGCGCTGGGCTGTAGTATTGTTGCATCAGTCGGACTACCGATTCGTACGATTCACTTGCCGGTTTGGCCGGCGCAACTTTGTCGCACAGCGTGTCATAAGCCTCCGGGCCCATGAAATGAAGCAAGTAGTGCAGTCGGTGCTGGTTCTCAGTCACGTTGAAAATTGTGAAAGCTCCTTCCAGACGCTCCACCCATCGGTTCCATTGAAATTTTGAGTTGTCGAACGTTTGGATAGTGAAAACGCTCTGAACGGTAGTGGTTGTGGGTCCTGTAGCCGCGGCCGCTGTAGTTGCGTTTGTTTCCGGCATGGCGGCGATGTGCGTGTCGCGTTTTGTGATGACGATTCGATGCGATGCGTGTGAGTCGATTTCTTCTCCGTGTTAGTACGGAGCGGTGAAGGCGGAACGCAAATTTGTTCCTTCGTGACGGCGTGGTGGGGGCTATCACGTGATATTTCCCACGTGATCCGGCGTGTGTAATAGATTTGTCCACGCTCCACACTGGTACCGTGCTTCCCCGTTTTCTTTTTGGACTCGT
Organism: Diadegma fenestrale; assembly: GCA_037043255.1. Classification (NCBI taxonomy): domain Eukaryota; kingdom Metazoa; phylum Arthropoda; class Insecta; order Hymenoptera; family Ichneumonidae; genus Diadegma; species Diadegma fenestrale. The sequence continues at coordinate 1,060,067 of CM073315.1, read as the reverse complement.
CCAAAATTTTGTTCCTGTCTCCCCTTTATTTCGGAGACATGGAATCTTCCGACTCTTTGAGAGGTCGGCAATTATTTGGAAATGTAGCTTATTTTAGGGTTCCCATTTTTTTTTATTGTTTTTTATGCCGGCCCCGTGCCTGGTCCCCTTGTAGGCCAAGCAATACAGATTTTTTCATGTAAAAAATACTAATGGCAAACCGCGAGTGCCATTCGACGCGGAATCGCTCCCCGATCATAACTGCATACTTTTTCACTCGAGATTTCCACTACTTATTTTGTTATTAACAAAATAGTGAAAAAAACAGCACTTTTTTTTGTTTTTTGCTTATAACAGACAAACTATTGAAGGAATATTGCTTGTTTTAAAGGACGAATTATAAAAAATTGAAAAACGAAAAAAATGAAAGGTCAAACAATTTGATCGCTTAATTATTAAGGGAGAAAACTGCAAAAATCCGAAAAAAAACCGTTTTTTTCAAAAATTTGTTCCGTCGCCATTTTTCAACTTATAGTGATGGCTCTTCGCGAGATAGTTTATTATGATACTTACTTCTTGTGTGTGAAACCCAGACGCTGTCCGATAATTAGTTTTTGCGTAATTGCAGTAACAAATTTTTTATGCCATATTTTTCCAAGTCCCTCCTTGCCCTGGAAGTCGTCCGATTTGAATTTATCGAACGGATTTGGAAAGTAGAAAACTTCAGCTACAAAACGTCAATCTTCGTTTTTTGATAAAATGCCGAAAAATAGGTGAAAATTGCGCGCAAACATGAGCGAAAACGGCCGAGCGCGCGAGAGTGGTCGTAGAGTGGGGGTAGAGTGTTGCGCCCAGTGTCGCAACCAAATTCCTTAAACGAGTTCGTTCGCAACAAAGCATCGTCAGCACTCAAGCAACTGGCCACAAATACAGGTCATCGTTAAGCACACCTCGCATAAAAAGTAAAACGAGGTTAAATCAAATGCTGACGATCACAGATCTCGCAATCGATCGTCCCGCTTTAATGACCCCATTGGGAAATGATCCCAAGACATCGGAACGATCGATTGACCAATAATTACCACCTCCCTTAATGATATTGTAAAACCCCTAACCCTATAAAACCAAGGACATCCTGCGACTCCAGCAGTCTGCGATCCGATACTGATCGTATCTGATCACTCATCGCACATATTGGTCTTCAGGGTCATACCCGATTGTAACAAACATCTTTAATAAACTTAGAGTTAAGACTGAAATTATTGAGTTGGAGATTTACTCAACCTTGGCAACATCCCAAACTATTCTCGTCCCTGGCAAACTCGTCCCCACGTGACGATTTGCGGGCACAACAAGAGCAAGAGCGTCGGGGAAGGCGTATCTATAGTAATACAAGCGCGCTGCACGCAAGTTGTTGATATTCAAATTTGATTATCTCCGCGACCAGTTGGGCTATCTTAGGATATTTTTTTCTCATTTCGGGGTAACTGGACCCGCGGAAACCGATTATCGACTTGTATTTTATGAAAAACTAGCGGAAAACGTTCTTTCGATTTTCCTAGCTATACGTTTGTAATTATCGTAATGAATCATTATATTAATGAGGGATGGTTTCCGCGGTTCCAGTTACCCCGAAATGAAAAAAAAATATCCTAAGATAGCCCAACTGGTCGCGGAGATAATCAAATTTGAATATCAACCACTTGCGTGCAGCGCGCTTGTATTACTATAGATACGCCTTCCCCGACGCTCTTGCTCTACCCCCACTCTACGACCACTCTCGCGCGCTCGTCCGTTTTCGCTCATGTTTGCGCGCAATTCTTACCTATTTTTCGGCATTTTATCAAAAAACGAAGCTTGACGTTTTGTAGCTGAAGTTTTCTACTTTCTAAATCCGTTCGATAAATTCAAATCGGACGACTTCCAGGGCAAGGAGGGACTTGGAAAAATATGGCATGGAAAATTTGTTATTGCAATTACGCAAAAACTAATTATCGGACAGCGTCTGGGTTTCGCACACAGGAAGTAAGTATCATAATGAACTATCTTGCGAAGAGCCATCACTATAAGTTGAAAAATGGCGACGTAGCAAATTTTTGAAAAAACGGTTTTTTTTTCGGTTTTTTGCAGTTTTCTCCCTTAATAATTTAGCGATCAAATTGTTTGACCTCTCATTTTTTTTGTTTTTCAATTCTTCGAAATTCGTCCTTTAGAACAAACAACATTCCTTCAATAGTTTGTCTGTTATAAGCAAAAAACAAAAAAAAGTGCTGTTTTTTTCACTATTTTGTTAATAACAAAATAAGTAGTGAAAATCTCGAGTGGAAAAGTATGCAGTTATGATCGGGGAGCGATTCCGCGTCGAATGGCACTCGCGGTTTGCCATTAGTATTTTTTACAAAATCTGGTGATTTTAGAGCTCTATTGCTTGGCCTATTGGCCCGTCGCTCTTAATTATCGAATCGTGTAAAATTTTCTTTTTTCCAGTACCTGTTGTCGTTGATGATGTCGTTTTGCCTCCCTGCCACGTGTCGTTTCGTTTCCTTACTCCATCGTCCGTTTTCCGCGTGATTTCGTCGTCCGATCCTCGTCGCCAATTTGTTGTGTCCGTACGTGGGAGTGGGTGCGGAAGAGATGGAGTGCGATACGCGGGGGTGGCGATTAATATACGATATATTAATATATTAGATAACGGTGTATATTTGCGTTCGGTTACATGTTCTCTGGCCGTGCGTTACATACCGCGGCTGGGGCCGGACTGGGCAAGACCATGCCCGATGGCTTGGTCTGGCCCTGGCGGTAAAGTCGCATTCGCGGTTACCGTCGCTACACACACAATATAAGGGATTTTTTTTTTTTACTATTTAAAACTTGCAATGCAATGCAGAAGCTCCATCTTCCCCTTTTGAAAAATTTGTTGTAATTTTTTTCCCGAAACCTGTTTCGTTTTTGGCCAAAAACATAAAGTTTTGAAAAATTCAACATCACCCAAGAACGATAGGATTTATAGAAAATGTCACAGATACAAGTAGTTGCGTATTATCATACTAAATCGCCTGGAATTTTTTTTAGAATTTCTTTTAGAATTTTTTTTCGAACAATTTTTTTCGAATTTGACCTCTAGCAGGAAAAAAATGTATAACTATCAAAAAAGGATGAATGTACAACATTTTCTTGGGCCTCAGCAACATGATTTTTATGTCACTGAGCCCTCGCAGCGACAAGATTTTTATTTGCCTCAGCGACAAGATTTTTATGTCACTGAGAGATATTATCGCTTAGCGATTAATCTTCATGTGGTTCAGCAACAAGATTTTCATGCCACTGAGCCCTCGCAGCGACAAGATTTTGATTTGCCTTAGCGACAAGATTTTCATGTCACTGAGCCCTCGCAGCGACAAAATTTTCATGTGGCTCAGCGACAAGAGTTCATTTTTCTCAGCGACAAGAGTTTATTTCGCTTAGCGACAAGAGTTCATTCCCCTGAGAGTTATTATCGCTTAACGATTAATCTGATGTCTGAGGCATTGTAAGTCATGCTGTAAATCAATAAAATGGTGGGTGTAGGAATAGGTCAAAGGATCTGGAGCATATTCAATCATGAAGCAGAGAGAGCCTCCCGTCATAGGAGCATGTCGGTAATAACAGCTGAGAATTAGAATTTGTGAGGTTATGACGAGCTGCCAAAGCTGTATCACATCATTTGTTCAGATTCGGTAACGACAAACCTGCAACACATTCTTCTCACATAACCTTGCATTCTCGGGCAAATAATCGGGCATATGGTTAGTCAACGTTCCTTGTTCGACAAGGAACAAGCTGTGACAGTTATTGTCTCGAAAATGTCAAGGGCGAGAAAGAAAAATATGAACTTATTCCAGCTATCTCTCGCACACTCGTGTCAACATGGCCCTTCAAAATATCAGCTGACATTTTTCGCTCGCTTGTCTGCACTATTTTTTTTTGTACTTATCCATGAATTGCCCACGACGGATCCATTGGAATCATCGCGGCCTCGACCAATCAAAAATTTCGTTGCCCGAGATTGGCTAAGATGGGCGCACAGACTCCTTTGAATGTGTTGTCGGGCGGCCATATACAGACACGTCGAATCCTTCGATGTAGCGTGGTTCTTACGCAGGCTGAGATAGGACTAAGCCCGTGCAAAGTTTTTTCTCAGCAATTACTTAATCAATCGTACCGAATTCGGGCTCTATCGAAAGGGTATCGCGTAATTAGTCTCGATGTCAATTTTCAGGTCGCTAGACGACTCCTGGGCTTTATAGTTAGCTGAAATGTCATCGAAATTTATTTTCCCCACCACCGTGAATCGTTTTACTACGAGAAAGTATAGACTCGGCGAGCGCTGGGGACAAGGAGACGACGCAAAGCTGTTTTCGAATGTACTTGTCCCGAGACTCTGTCGAGTCTCTTGATTGAGACCGCGGTAAAACCGCGTACAATTGTGCTTGCGCTCGCATGCTCGCAAAGATCCCCGTAAATTCTTTCGAACGCGCGTAAACGTGGTTCACGCACCACGTTCTAAGTCGCGTATAATTTGTAACAATCGCCTCACTGCCTGTGCGCAAAAAAGAGTCAAATTCGTTACATATTGGCGCCCAACGTTCATTGAGAACAAACGACTCTGGCGCAGAGTCTTTCGATAAAGTTTTTTCTAATCGATTCGGGACGACCATTAATTTTCTTGCATAATGACGCCCAGAGCTCCAAGAGAGCACACGACCCAGTCGATTGAAAATGATTAATATGAAATTCACGGTCGAAAACGACTAACCCCAATTACCGTGCAAACGCCTAATATCGATATCAAAATTTTTGTTCAATAATTTACGAAGTCCGTCCGCATAAATGTTTGTAAGTGTAAAATAATCACCAGTGAAAATTGCGAGAGATATTAAGAAAAATTATTAAAATTGCCAAATATAAATTAAAGTGGAAAAATACCGTAAAACACGATATCGAAGCGTCTGAAATTTCAACGAAATAAAATCAGACGTAGAAATTTTTTTTTCGTTCTTTCATCAGCCTCGTTCTTGAGTCTCTTACAAATTTTGCTTGCCTACGTTAATCCTACGGCATAAATAGAAAAATTGGAACGAAGAATTCCTCGATACGAAACATAGCGAGATACCCGAGTTAATCACTTTCTTTCGGCGTAAAAGCAATATAGTCTTTAGCCGAGCACGACGACGTAAACAAAGCGCGAGCGATTAGCCATAAAAGTACCGGCCCTCACGCATAAGCTACAGGCGCGTATAGTAAACAAGCCACGTTGTCGCCAAGGCCAAACTCGCGCGTAGCCCCGAAAGAAAACTTTTTTCTTTTCCTTTCGTAAATAATATTTTTATTTTAACACGCGAAATGAGCGACTCGCAATCGGGCGACTCGAAAAAAAAGTGAGTGTGCTTAAGACCACACAACTGAAGTAAAACTCCTTTCGCTACACCAATATATAACACACCGATATATAAAAAGTGAATTTTCAAAATTAAATTTTAAATGCTCATGAGTTTTCATTGAAAAATCAAGTTTTCAGATTTGTTTTTTTTTCTCTTTTATTCATTATTTTCGGTTACAATTTCATTTTCAATTTCGGATGCATCGGTAATTTTTGTGGTTGATTGGAGAACCGAGACAATAGGTTTATGGTAAGAAAAATAAGAGACATATATTTTTGAATGGATATTTGACAGATATCTAGCGAAAACTGCGTCGATCGTTGTTCCATATCTTGTGGTAGGCTCATTCTGATCATTATTAATTTCCAATCTAATTTATCTCGGAGGAATTGTATTAAAAGTTGTCCATCTTTGGACGCGAAATCAACATTGAAATCTCCTGCTAAAATCAGTGGCAGCGTATAATAGTTTCCACCTAATTCTTCTGAGTCTACCCGACCGTGAATGAGTAGCTTTCTATACAGAAATCGAATGATATTTACAACGGTATTATTCGGTGAAATGCAAACAACTACCATTATGATATGGCACCAATTGATGATTGAGCAACATCGATTTCTCTAATCCTTCTTAATAAAATATCCATGCTCGAAGTAAGTATAAACGTAATGAAAAAACGCCCAATCTCGAGTATGTAGACACGCGGTGTAACTTGCCTTATCGATTCGAAATTTTCTTGTTATTACTTGGCGTCAAGACGCTACCGCGTCTGTAAATTAGAGATATCATTCGACTTGGCATAAATTCCCACTCCTGCTGATCTAAGATTTTTAAGGAAAAATTTTGCAATACAATCAAAATTTGGGACGTCAATATTGTTATCATCATTTGTCCGGGTTAATAACAAAAAAATATTGCTTGAATTGATAACTGGATCATTTAAGTCAGACGCATGTTTTCTCAGACTTCGGAATTAAAAGTGACCATAGATAATTTCTTTCTTCCATTCATGAAATCAAGTATCGTTCTTCCTATTGGTACAATGTGTGGTACTGTTCAACGACAATCGGCGAAATTCATATTGTAAAGTTATTATCGACATATCATTTCTTCAACAATGATAACGTCTATTGTCATTGTCTTTTGATACTATGTACAGTCCTTCGATATTGGTAACCCGTGACAAGAGAACATATTGTAACGGTAGAGAGTGGGTCTGTTGATATTCCTAAACAATTTCATCAAATGTTCCACCCTGAGATTCATGGATCCAACGCCACGTAGTAGGCAATAAGAGGAAGAGGGAAAGAAAATGTGCGAGCGCACCGCTCTCTCTTGCTCCCACTAAGCTCAAGACTCAATGCAAAAGCGAGGACGACGGTATACATCAGGTATACGGAACCTAACTCTCTCTCTTTCTATCTATACCAACGTACATCTCTCTCTCCCCTTTCGTTCGCCTCACCCGATCACACTTTTCGTAACGCTCCCGTCAGGTATACGGAACCTAACTCTCTCTTTCTATCTGTCCCTACGTACATCTCCCTCTCCCCTTTCGTTCGCCTCACCCGATCTCACTTTTCGTAACGCTCCCGTCAGGTATACGGAACCTTACTCCCTCTCTTTCTATCCGTCCCTACGTACATTTCCCTCTCCTCTTTCGTTCGCCTCACCCGATCACACTTTTCGTAACGCTCCCGTAACGCTTTTTCCAGTTTACTCCCCGAGTCCAGCGCGCGTAAGGAAGTTTTACTTCAAAAATCGCAAAAAAGTCTGTGATCAGGAAAAATCATACCCGCGGGACGTACACTCTCGCGCTTACCTTCGTCATCTAGCAAAGGTTCGTCATCGGCAGACGAACGAAACATGACAGTAGTTGACAACGCCACAAAAACCGATAATAAAGGAATAACAGAAAAAACAGGCGCGATCCCGAAACAAACATATAAATACGCGAAAGATACAAAGAGCCCCGAAAAAAGGAACGAAACGATCGAACTGTGACGGTCTGGCAATAATGGGAAGAGTAGACAATCTTCCTGATTCCCCTGGCGCAGTGGTTAGCGCTCCGGGCTACGACTCCGTGAGTCCCGGGATCGAGTCCCACTCGGAACACCTTTTTATTCGCTCATTATTGCTGGACCGTGCCTCGTCACAAGAATGGTGTCAGACGTTTCTCGGACCGACAACACGTTCACACATACTACGGCCCGAAGCGGCACATACTACGGCCCAAGCGGCACATACTACGGCCCACAGCGGCAAATACAAGCCCAGAGCGGCATAATCTACGAAAGCCCAACGCGGCAGAAAAATGAATCTTCGAAAAATGAATTAAAAATGTGACGCTAGTCGACGAGGACGTCGAACACTGTAAGAGGGGGAGTGTGACGGTCTGGCAATAATGGGAAGAGTAGAGGTGGCCCTAGCGCAGTGGTTAGCGCTCCGGACTACGACTCCGTGGGTCCCGGGATCGAGTCCCACTCGGATCACCTTTTTATTCGCTCATTATTGCTGGACCGTGCCTCGTCACAGAACAAATGCAACAAATGTTTGCAGCATTTGAATTAACGATGAAAGATTCAATTCAAACAAATACACAAAACAACCACCGTGGAATAGAAAATTTACAAGCAAACGTAGTCAGATTTATCGAAGAACGAACAAGGGATTTATCAGAAGAATTACACGCAAAAAAAAATTAGTAGAAGAAAAAATCGCGCCATCCTCGGTCGACGAAACGCAATGGGAATACGAGAAAGACCCGATTCGAAGCGCACGTAGACGAGCAGCTCTCGGCCACACAAAAATGTTCGGCTTGCCGTTAGCTACACAAACGACAACAACAACGACAGTAACGACAGCAAACACTTTCCCGGTATTTAACAGATAAAGTCAGCCCACTACGACACAAACGCACTCGACACCGGCAGAATCGGCCATTTGCAATTTAACGAAAGAGTAGAAACGCGCGATCGTACAAACTCGCAAGACGAGCACGCGCGAAGTAATTCTGATAGCGACGAAATGAACGAACCTGATCATCCTCAGCGAAATACAAATAAAATTCTTAAATCTTGGGACCTGAAATTCCCAAGAAAACTTGACGCCGACGATTTCCTAGATGAACTCGAACGCAAAATCGCCGCGTCAGGAATACGTAGAACAGACGCATTAAACGTACTTCCGGAAGTATTGACGAGTACCGCATACTCCTGGTACAAAGTCTTTCACACAGAATGGCGGTCGTGGAATGACTTTACGGAAAGATTTCGCGAAACATTCGGGGAAATTAAAGACGATCAGCAGTTAAACTTCCGAATCCAAAAACGCGTTCAAAAACCGAAAGAATCCGCGATCAATTCCGTTATCAAGATAAGCGAAATGTACAATAAATTAGGCGAACAGGTTGCGGTAAAATACCAATTAGACAAGATTTACACAGGCTTAAATCCCAAATTAATCACACAATTTGACAGGAATCAAGTCGACTCGTACGATTCGATGATCGAAAAAATTCGCAAATATGAAGAGAAAAACGAAATAATCTCACAATGCGAAAAATAACGCGACGAATACTTACGAAATTCGCGCGGTATGAGCGGTAAACAGCGTCTAAACGCGATAAATAAAATCGAAAATAAAAAGACAAAGGAATCGGATGACGAAAAGAATTCAGTATCAAGTAAAAACTCGCGAAAATCAGTAAACAATTCAAAAAAGAAAACTAAAGAAAAAACGGAAGTAAAGGCAAAACAATCAAAAAGTACGGACACAAAAATATCGAAAATTCAGGCAATTGACACGGAACAAATCGTGAAAGAAAAGTCAAAACCGCGTAAACGCAACGCAGCTCCCGGTACTCCGCGAAAAACGCGTCGACGATCTACCTCCGATAATTCAAGCTCTTCATCCTCGGCTTCATCGCAGAAGGGGGGGAGAGAGGCATAGATCGCCACCGCGTTCCAGAAGACGCGATTACAATAACAGACGCAGATCACACTATTCCGACAGATACCGTAGAAATAGTGGAGACAGACGTAGTTACGACTCGCGTTATTACGGAAACAGGGACGGTTCTCGACGATACAAAGATCACGATTCACGTAGAGACAGATATAGCGACAGAGAACACCAAAGAAATCGGCTAACTAGCCGATTTTTGGAGCCGGTGAATGAGTTCGCTCGGGTTTGCGCGCTTCGTCTCGTCCGCGCGCTCGCTCGCGTCTCGGAAGGAATCTTGCGCGTGTGTCGTACCGACCTGCATAGTGTCCTTCACGTTTGCACTTATAGCAATAAACTTATAGCAATAAACTTATTGCTATAAGTGCAAACGTGAAGGACACTATGCAGGTCGGTACGACACACGCGCAAGATTCCTTCCGAGACGCGAGCGAGCGCGCGGACGAGACGAAGCGCGCAAACCCGAGCGAACTCATTCACCGGCTCCAAAAAACGCGAACGAAGTTAGGAAGGATTAAAGCAAGCCTTTCTTCCTGACGCAACCTCGGAACGAAATACGATTAGGCAAACGACAAATGATAACGATTCCGAAATAAAAGTAACATTCAGGAACAAGCGACCTGCTTTTTAGCAGAAGAAAACGATTCAGATGACGGTAGTTCGTATACAGCATCGGAGTACGAATATACAGACGAGGAAGACGATTGCGAACAGGGAGCGCAAGTACTAAGCGCAGGACAACGCATTTCGTCGAGCAATTCGCTCTTCAATATAACAGGAGCGGCGGATTTCCTCTTAGCACAGAATTCCGAGAACAACTCACAGGATGGAGCCGCACGACGTACGTTTAAAGGCTACACGTCGCCAAAACCCTCCAGAGAGCGCTACACAATCCCGGTCCTCGTGAGGATCGAGGATCGTCTGTTGCAAGGAATTCTCGACACAGGAAGCGATCGAAGCTTCATGAGCGGCCACGCGTACGAGGAAGTCCGCGCACTGCAGAGATGCAGCTCGCTGAAAGACGCAATCTCGCGCGTAGGCCTGCAACTTGCTCAGCAAGACCACGTAGTATTACCGCGCTATTCGGCAAAGTTCCTAATAGACGTTTGCGATTGCTACGGCGAACATTGGTTCGCGATATTAGACGGTCTGAGCACACCCGTGATTTTAGGCATGGATTTAATCCGGCCATGGGGAATCGTTATCGACGGGGAAAATAACGTTTGGACAATTGAAGATTCGGAAATCATAGTAAATTTCAACTCGATGTAAGATAACCGCGAACTCGAAACCGCGATGCAGATTAAAGAATTATTACCGCAAGAACAATTACAATTGGAAGCATTTTTGAACGAGAAATTTAGCGCGCAAGAAAAAGAAAACGGAGCGAACGGTACAACGTTGACAAATCACGATTAACAAAATTTTGAACGAAGAAATTGATCGATTATTGCAAAAGGGATTTATAGTACCGAGTAATAGATCGTGGTCCAGTCCACCAGTCCTCGCGTTAAAGAAAACGGGCAAATATCGATTTTGCGTTGTTGACTATCGCCGGTTGAACCACGTAACGAAAAAATCGGCCTACCCTTTGCGCAGAATGGACCGAATCTTGGATTCGATGGTTGATCGACTGACCATAACCACCCTCGATTTGAGCGAAGCGTTTCATCAGATCCCGATGCACCCAAACAGCAGAGAGTACACTGCTTTTGTGGTCGAAGGTCGAGGACTGTTTGAATAAGTGCGGATGCCATACGGTCTGACCAATGCACCTGCCACGTTTCAGCGCTTTATGGACGAATCAAAAGAAAGATTCGTCGAACGCGCTCAAAAATTACCCGAACGTTACGCCGAACAAGTGTTCGCGTACCTCGACGACTGGATTGTCGTCACCGCCAGGTTCGAAGAACACCTCGTGCTACTCGACATTTTGTTTCGAGTACTGCAAGAGGCAGGGTTAAAAACAAACCGCGAAAAATCATATTTTGCGCGACAACAAGTAGAGTTTTTAGGTTTCATCCGAGATAATGAGGGATTAAAACCAAACCCTGAGCATTCGCTACCGATATTAGATTATCCGCGCACTCGCAATCGCAAGGAATTGCGTAGATTTCACGGTTCCGAGAACTGGTATCACAGACATCTGCGCAATATCACGAAAATTCAAGGTCCGCTAAATAAACTCGCGAGCCCGAAAATACCTTGGGTCTGGACCGACGAATGTGAGTCAGCGTTCAATGTCGTTAAAACAGCGCTCAAAGAGGCAATGACATTGGTGCCGCCTTGGCCGGACTTGCCGTTCTTTCTTTATACGGACGCAAGCGATACGGGCTCGGGAGCCATTTTAACGCAAAAGGAAAACGAAAGGGAATATTTAATCACGTGCTTGAGCCGACCCTTGAGAGGTGCAGAGTGTAATTACACAACGACCGAAAAGGAGTGCCTAGCCGTGATATGCGCAGTTCGCAAGTTACGTTGCTACCTAGAGGGTACGAGTTTTACCGTGATCACGGACCACTCCAGTCTGCGATGGTTACACTCGCTCAAAGACCCGATAGGAAGGCTCGCGAGATGGGCAATGGAACTTTTGTCGCACGACCTAACGATCGAGCATCGTCAGAGCACGGCAAATGAGGCTCCGGATGCGCTCTCACCCTTGTATGTACGAAGGCGAGAACGCGCCGCTCGCACACCTGAGCCACACGCAACCGAAATCCTGGTACGAAACAATCGTCGACTCAGTAAAATCAAACCTCGCGCGCGGACCACGATATAAATTAGACGATAACGGGAATCTTTATTATTACAAACCAGACCGAATTAAAGAAATACTTGGGGATAATAACGCATGGAAAAAAGTCTTAAGGGCAGAAGAGGTCATACCGACGATACGCCAGTACCACGATAAGCCGCAATCCGCGCACCAAGGTATTCGCAAAACGTATCACGCGATACTGAAGTTGTTTCATTGGCCAGGAATGCGCGAAGACGTGCGTCGATTCGTAAACGAGTGCGAAACTTGTCTGAAGTGTAAACCAGACAATACATCGCCTCACGGTCTGATGTACCCGCGAAAAATCCCTGAGCCATGGGAAACAATTTCGATCGATATCGTAGGACTTTTTCCGCGCGCAAAATCAGGGAAAAGTTACATCTTGGTTTGCGAAGACGTTAACACGCGATACTTAGAGTGTTTCCCCTTAACGAAAGCTGACGGTCCAAAAATAGTAAAATCATTGCGTACTCTGATAAATAAATAGGGCGCGCCGCGAGCAATTATTTCGGATAACGGAACGGAATTTATAATAATAATAATAATAATAATTTCGTTTATTTACGTGCGCTTGGGACAGGTCCCCTATGCACGACAACCAGTGGGTACAGCATAACAAGAAAGTAGGAAAAGAAAAAAAAGGAAAAAGTCGAGGCAGTTGCATACAGTGAGCTTAAGTAAGTGGTTGGCAGAAATGATTGACAGAGCCTGTGAAATTAGCAGAGATACAATAAGTGTGAACAGTAGGTTGCAAAAGTGTTTGGCAGACAGGGCATGCAGTAATTCGCAAAGAGTTAGCAGAGTTTAAATGGTAGAAGCATTGAAATATTGAAATAAAGGGGGGGGGCGGAGCGTAGGCACTAGCGGGAGCAGGCTAGGCAATAATGGTGCCACTGCAGTCTCTTTGCAACAGCCAGGCGGCAAGTCCACGTTTGAAACTCTCGACCGACCGACCGTTTGGTTTATCAACCAAACGGTCTCGAAATTTTGCAAAGAAACGGGCATCACCCAAATCGCAACGCCGGACTACCACCCGCAGGCAAACCCTGTAGAACGCGTCAACCGGAATTTGAAAGCGATGTTATCAAGCTTACTAGGAGAAGATCACCGCGAATGGGACGAAGCGTTAGAAGAAATTCAATTCGCGTACAATTCGACCGTGCATTCCTCACTCAGTGTTACACCCGCGTTCCTCAACTTTGGTCGCGAACCAAGACACGCAGGCGAACCTTCTCTCGAAGTAACAGACGCGCAAGCAACAATTGACAATACGAATGACGGTGATTGGGCAGAACGCATGAAACGTTTAAGCAAACTACCGCGAAAATATCGAGTCGTTCATGAAAGGCGTGCAACGCAAACAATGCGACGGTTATAATAAAAAACGCAAGTCTGGCCTAGACTATGTCGAGGTCGGTGACGTCGTTTATTACCCAAATCGAACGTTGTCAAACGAGGCTCAAGGCTACAGCGCGAAACTAGCACCAAGATATCGCGGGCCCGCCATCGTCTCAAAGAAATTGTCGCCGGTAGTTATAATTATTAGCGATAAAGCAGGAAAAGAGATAGGAAAATATTACGTTAATGATCTCAAACTTGCGAGACGAAGCGCGCGAATTGAAAAATTGTTGGATGATTCAAACAAATAGGTAACCACGGAAACGACGAAAGCCACTATGGACTAGAGAGGCTCCGGACGCAACGCCAGCCACTCCATCGAGGATGCCGGCGAGTCAACGGACGCAGGGTCCATTTCATGGAGCGAGATCAGCGAGTCGCGCCAAGGAGAAGCGCATATCATGCGCTACGTCAGTTCGAGGGACAGTCACGACGTACCCCGCAATCTGACTTTCAGGCGAGAGGCGTCAGGATTAATCCTGATCCCGGCCGACGATTTCGAAGCGCTTTTGATCGACCCCGAAAAGCTAAGGCGCTCGCTCGAGGAACAGTAAGCGGCTGCGTCATCCACGGCGTCCAATCCGATGTCGGCGCAATTAACCGCGTATCATTACGAGACGATTCTTGGAATGATGAGGGAAAAACAGGCGTTGACCGAACGTCTGACCAAAGCCGAGGGCGATCTGTCCACGATCCGCGCCGAGGCTCAACAGCTGCAGACTCGTCTCCAGAGCATCGAAAAAGAGCTCTCCGAACGTATACAGGCGTATCACCGTCTACAGATCAAGGTCGACACGCTCCAACGCGTGAAAAAGCTCTTCACTAAGAGCGTTATCGAAGTACATCAAGCGCAATGCAAGTTGCATCAACCCAGGCTCCGTCCAAAGGTGTTGAGACGAGTCGTCGACATTTAATGTAATGGCGAACCGAAGAAGGCTGAGCGTAGCCAAGCGTAACCGAAGGCCTTCGTGTCTCGAACGCGATAAGCGACGCGAGAGAATTAAGCAGTTACGAGGAAACTCGATAAGCGATAGCACGCAGTATATCTCGTGAGACTGAAAATAAAGTAAAACTAAACTAACGAATACTTTCCGAGTCTTTTGTCTTTCCTCCAAGAAAGTTGCTCCCCGATCCATATTCCTTAACAGGTTATGGGCCCAGACAACGAGTTCGGATAAAATCAAATCGTGGTCTTGCTGGCAAGAGAACGAAAGAGTGAAGGGAGCGCGGCAGTGTGAGAAAGAGAAGCGTGCGGGCTTGTACCTCGAGACGGCCATTGTTGCGTGTCGAGCGAGGCACGTGGTCGAGAAAAGTAAAAGACGAGTGTTCGCGAGACAGATGCTCAGGAAGAGATCGAAGTGTGTCGAATCTCGGGCATCGGGGAAAAACGAACTAGCGAGAATATACGCCAACGAATTTCGTATCGTATCGCGCGCGTAAGCATACGCGCAGTTTTCGTTTTTCTGGTTTCAGTGTACACGCGATCCAAGTTTTCGTCGCCGCTCGAGAATGGCGAGTGACGCGTTGGTACGATCGGTCAAGAGGTTCGGCGGGAGAAATTTCCAAGCGTGGAAGTTTCAAATATCGGCAGTGTCGCCATCAGTGGCGAACGAGATATTTGACGTGGTCTTATGGTATTATGTAGGTCATTCAACTTCGGGAGAATACTTCTACAGTTCCGTTGACCCGAAGTAAATGAGCTAATTTCCGTTGGCATATTTATAAGCTATTCATGAATTGCTCCCCCGTAGCAATGGTGGCTTCTATAAGTTCATTAGGATTTTTATTTTTGATAGTTTCAATAATGAGGCTGTTGTAATTTTGCATAATTCTAGAGATTTCCGCTCTGACTATGCTCTGGATATTTATTATTTCCGTATTGGTATCGGATTCACTTAATATCGATGAATTTTCTTCTATGAAGGGTTCAGAAGAGTCGCAGTTAATTCTCTGATCGTATTGTTGTTGTTCGTGCTGTTGCTGGTAATCGGAACTTGGTCGACGGAAGGATTGAGCGAAAAGGTTTTTTTGTGGATATGGAGTAGAAGGTTTTGGACATGAGGGCCTTTGAGACTTAGGTAAGCCAGAAAATGGAGTAGTGGAATTGAGTCCACAGATATTGGAGCAAGAGGGATTTTTTGATTTTTGTTCCGGAGAAAAATTAGGATGTAGATTTTCGTCTAGGAAATCGACTGGATTGTTGCATATCGATGGTCGAGTGCGTAAGGCGGAGGCCGAAGAAAGAATGTCAAGGTCTTGAGCGTTGCCCCTTAGTCTCGGGAATTCCCGATTATATATAGTTTATAGCCGGAGGAACATGCAGAGCTTCTTCTCTGAGCTGACGCTTGGCATCTTTAAGGGAGACGTTATTGCGGAACTTGTATTCATTTGCTTTTTTATAAAATAAAAAGGCAGGGCATTGTTTGTTTAGGGGGGAGTGGTCCCCCGAACAGTTGCGACAAAAGAAATTTCTTTCAGTACACTCGGCCAGAGAGTGATTTCCAGAGCATTTTGTGCATCGTTCTGATTTTGTTCGGCATTGGTCTTTGACGTGGCCAAAGATAAAGCAGTTGAAACAAATTTTGGCAAAAGGAATAAATGGGTTGACGTCTCGTTTGGAATACCAAATTGAGACACAGATTTTGGGAGAGTCGGACCTTCAAAAAATATTTTAATCGCACTAGTTGGAATTCGAGTTAGGGAGCTTTTAGGAGAGGCTTGCGCTTCAGAGACATGTGCGCTTTTTGACAATCTCTCTACGTGAGAGACTCTGATTTCGGGAGGGAAGACTCTTAGGCCTTCGAGGATCTCTCGGACCGACATTTCTGGATCAACTCCTCTAATCAGGCCCGGGGTTGAGACCCGGTAATCTGGGATAAATGCTATCCAGTTCGGGTTGATATTTCTAATACTCGTGTTAACCAGAGTGTTTGCATTTTCGGCGCTTTTCACAGACAAGATGATTTTGTCATTGCCGGAGGGTCTTATCTCAAGTAAATCATTGTTAAGTGAAGCGAATTCTTTGCCTAGTCTCATCGGGTGAAGATTCCCCAGATGGTTGCCAGGTATTAAATCCATAACGTAGATTAAAAAAGGGCCTGTCGAGCTGGTTGGATAGCGATCAAGAGACTCAGCAGAGTCTCGGGACAAGTACATTTGAAAATAGCTGTGCGTCGTCTGCTTGTCCCGAGCGCTCGCCGAGTCTATACTTTCTCGTAGTAAAACGATTCGCGGTGGTGGGAAAAGAAATTTCGATGACATTTCAGCTAACTATAAAACCCAGGAGTCGTCTAGCGACCTGAAAATTGACATCGAGACTAATTACGCGATACCCTTTCGATAGAGCCCGAATTCGGTACGATTGATTAAGAAATTGCTGAGAAAAAACTTTGCACGGGCTTAGTCCTATCTCAGCCTGCGTCAGAACCACGCTACATCGAAGGATTTGACGTGTCTATATATGGCCGCCCGACAACACATTCAAAGGGGTCTGTGCGCCCATCTTAGCCAATCCCGGGCGACGGAATTTCTGATTGGTCGAGGCCGCGATGATTCCAATGGATCCGTCGTGGGCAATTCATGGATACGTACAAACAAAAAAAATAGTGCAGACGAGCGAGCGAAAAATGTCAGCTGATATTTCGACGGGTCATATTGACGCGAGTGTGAGAGAGATAGCTGAATAAGTTCATATTTTTCTTTTTCGCTCTTGACATTTTCGAGACAATAACTGTTACAACTTGTTCCTTGTCGAACAAGGAACGTTGGCTAACCATTTATTTGCCCGAGAATGCAAGGTTATGGGAGAAGAACGTGTTGCAGGGTTGTCGTTACCGAGTCTGAACGAATGCTGTGATACAGTTTTGACAGCTCGTCATAACCTCACAAATTCTAATTCTCAGCTGGCATATTACCGACATGCTCCTATGACGGGAGACTCTCTCTGCTGCATAATTGAATATGCTCCACATCTTTTGACCTATTCCTACACCCACCATTTTATTCATTTACAGCATGATTTACAATGCCGCAGACATCAGATTAATCGCTCAGCGATAATAACTCTCAGGGGAATGAACTCTTGTCGTTAAGCGAAATAAACTCTTGTCGCTGAGAAAAATAAACTCTTGTCGCTGAGCCACATGAAAATCTTGTCGCTGCGAGGGCTCAGTGACATGAAAATCTTGTCGCTGAGGCAAATGAAAATTTTGTCACGGCGAGGGCTCAGTGACATAAAAATTTTGTCGCTGAGCGACATGAAAATCTTATCGCTGAGCAACATGAAAATCTTGTCGCTAAGGCAAATCAAAATCTTGTCGCTGCGAGGGCTCAGTGGCATGAAAATCTTGTTGCTGAACCACATGAGGATTAATCGCTAAGCGATAATATCTCTCAGTGACATAAAAATCTTGTCGCTGATGCAAATGAAAATCTTGTCGCTGCGAGGGCTCAGTGACATAAAACTCTTGTCGCTGAGCGACATGAAAATCTTATCGCTGAGCAACATGAAAATCTTGTCGCTAGGGCACATCAAAATCTTGTCGCTAAGGCACATCAAAATCTTGTCGCTGCGAGGGCTAGTGACATGAACATCTTGTCGCTAACCCACATGAAGATTAATCGCTATAAGCGATAATATCTCTCAGTGACATAAAAATCTTGGCGCTGAGGCAGATAAAAATCTTGTCGCTGGGAGGGCTCAGTGACATAAAAATCATGTTGCTGAGGCACAAAAAAATGTTGTACATTCATCTCTTTTTGATAGTTATCCATTATTTTCCTACTAGAGGTCAAATTCGAAAAAAAATTGTCCGAAAAGAAAATTGTAAGAGAAATTCTAAAAAAAAATCCAGGTGATTGAGTATGGAAATACGCAACTTCTTGTATCTGTGAAACTTTCTATAAATCCTATCGTTCTTGGGTGATATTGAATCCGTACAAAAGACAGCACGTATGTGCTGTAAAAAAAAGTCGAGACAAGTACGTTTTCAGTGGTCCAAACAGAATACCCCAAAATTAATTCAAATCGCAAAAATTCACTTTTCCCGAAAAGTGAATAAGACTTCACAAAAAGTTGCTAAATAAACTAGTAAAAATAGCCAAGTACGTCTAGCTTTGTAATATTCAGTCAAAATACATTTTATCTTCCTGACAATGACTTGACCCACTATAAACATAATAAAACAACGTTAAACGCCACAGAAGCAGCTCTTTTCTCACATAAAATTGAACCAGCGAAAATTTTTTGCATATTCCATCTTTCAAAAAGTGACTAACACCACCAACAATGTCGTATCTTGAGCGGATATGCGCAGAGTACTTGTCCGGCCCGAAAAATTTTCGGCCTACGTGTGGCTGCAAATACTTTCTGTTTTTCGCCATCAATTCATGTAGAATTCACCTTTACCAGTCCATATTTTACGTACATTCTCGACGTTTTTATCAAATTGGTTCACAGCGTTTAAAGAGAGTTTAAAGAGGAATTTTTAAATTACTGATACAAAATGTGCAAAGACTGTTTTACAAAGGTACATTCGCAACGTGTAAAAAAAACATTATCGACGCTTTTTTAATTGCTAATTCGTTTCTTAATTGCTAATAATGTTGAATTTGCGGCGACCGTTCTACAAAAACGAATCTCGTACAATCACGAGGTGTAGAAAAAAAGCACTATCGCAAAAATTTCGAGGTGATTCCACTAAGTATCTTAAATTTGCGGTGACCGGTTTACAAAGGCTGAAATTTCGTACAATAGCTCCACATGCAAAAGAATGCACTTTCACAAAACTTTTATATTGATTCCTCAATGACTGATTGTCTCAAATTTGCAGCCACCGTTTTCCGAACGCCAATCTCGTACAATCACCACATCTTCCAAACAAAGCACTTTCATATAATTTTGGTGTTGATTCATTAATAACTAATAATAACTCCAAATTTGTGAGGGCTGTTTTACAGAGGCCAAAATCTCGTAAAACAGCCAAGTCGACCAAAGAAAGCTCAATCACAGCAATGTTGTGTTGATTCCTCAATGAGTGATGATCTCAAATTTGCGTCGACCGTTCTACGATGGCCAATATCGTACAATCGCTACGTCTTACAAAGCACTGCTGTATAACTTTTTTGTTGATTCCTGAATGACTAATAATAATCCCAAATCTGCGGCGACCACTTTGCAAAGGTCAATTCCGTACAATATTGTACATAAAAAGGATAACTATATGATCTTGTTAAATTTCAAGATAATCCGTGTGCAGGATGGAAAAGATATCTAAGATATCTAAAGATATCTAAGAATACAAGTTCTGACTTTTCTTTTTCACACATGCTACAGCTGTTATACTCAAATTTTTCGGGCCGGACAAGTACTCTGCGCATATCCGCTCAAGATACGACGTTTTTGGTGGTGTTAGTCACTTTTTGAAAGATGGAATATGCAAAAAATTTTCGCTGGTTCAATTTTTTGTGAGAAAAGAGCTGCTTCTGTGGCGTTTGACGTTGTTTTATTATGTTTATAGTGGGTCAAGTCATTGTCAGGAAGATAAAATGTATTTTGACTGAATATTACAAAGCTAGACGTACTTGGCTATTTTTACTAGTTTATTTAGCAACTTTTTGTGAAGTCTTATTCACTTTTTGGGAAAAGTGAATTTTTGCGATTTGAATTAATTTTGGGGTATTCTGTTTGGACCACTGAAAACGTACTTGTCTCGACTTTTTTTACAGCACATACGTGCTGTCTTTTGTACGGATTTGCCTGCTTTTTGTAAATATAATAAATTATTAAACTTGATAAACCCGTGCAGGTTCTGTAGCACTTCCTTAAGTGTACGTGCCCGACTATACTTATATGTGCGATATATGAGAAAGCTATTCCTAAATCAATAGCAGTCGTTATACTTGCGGTGCAAATCGACACTTAAAGTGAGGACTGCATTGTTGAAGCTGTAATTTGATTCATACGCTCTTGTACCGTCACATGTTCCATTGTAATGTGCTCAGTACAACTCTAACCACTCAACATGTTGCTACGGCGAAGTCTGCGATATTTATAAAAGTGCGAAAGTTCAAAAGTATTGTCAAAAACATTCCTGTCTGGGGAGAAAATATCGCCTCCATTCTAAAGCATCAAAATTTAATATGGGTGAGTATTTAAAAATATATAACCACTAATAAATAATAAACCCCCTGTTTGTCTGTTAACAACTGAATTCAGTTTCGCACCATCGTTTCACCGCTCATAAAATTTACTTGCAAATGCATAAAATGCAACAGATAATGAACAAAAATGAACTTTGTAGATTCAAATTTCAATTTCGAAATAAAAAAAAAATTCAATATATGCATTTTAAAGTTTCAATAGTAAAATTATAGTAAATTAATTTTTTTTTTACAATATTTTTATTAAATAAACAAGGAAGGGACAAACAGCGACCGATTTCTTCGGATTCGAACGACGTCCGTTTACTCACAAAGTGTTAATATTTAATCATATAGGAATTGAATTTTTTTTATTTTCCCCATAAATTAAACACTATTTTTTTTCGAAGAATTTTCTTCGGAACAAGTATTTTTCCAGATTTTCAACCACATACGCATGAACAATAAACATAATAACTATAACAAGGGAAATGAAAATAAACACGTAACATATTTCATCATTTTTTATTACAGAACAGTCCAAGAAACAAGTAACAGGAAATGGCCAACAGGATTCGAATTCGCCAGTCACGGACCAAGACAACCGAGGTAATCTATACCGAAAATGGTTAACAATTTTTCTTTTTAATCACAAATTTTCATCGGTACATAATACAAATTCGATGCTATTTATTCTTCAGATGATAAAGTCCGGCCTCCGCGATGGAAACGTGCCGGAAAAAAAGTTCGACACAATGAAGAAATGGCCCAGAAACGTCTCCAGTACTTATTGAAAGAATTATCAAATCCCCATCGATAACACTGAAATTAATTAACATGAAATATTCGTTCCAAATATACTTAAAAATGTTTACTAAATAATAAAGTACAGTAACACGATAATTTTGTTAAAGAGTCTTTTAGATTAGCAACAATATAAATATAATATATACCTACTTGTTGAAAAGCTGTTTTAGATTATTATTCAAAAGTGTCGAAAATTATTTTTTTCTACAATATGGAAACAAAAAGTTTATATTTCAATTTCGAATTTGAGATTTAATATTGAATTGAATTCATGAACAATAAATTGCCTGGCATTGAAAGATTCCATTAGCACTCTCTCCTGCATTGTTCTAGAAAATACATGTAACTTTTTTTTACCATTTCTAGGCCAATTTTTTTTTCAACTTTAACACCGTCTACAAGGATCCATGAGGTCGAACAAAACCTCAACATACTTGTATAATGACCGCCATAAAAATCCACTCCGTCATGGAATACAGCACTCCGAACTTTATATTTTTTGCCACAAAGGGAAATGGTAGTAGTCGGAATTGCTTTTATGTTGGAACTTATTTTTGAAAATTGTAACGTATCTTTGTCTAAATATTTGAGAACAAGCTGGAGAACTAAAACTTTATTACAAGTTGATATATTGATGTTGTTCAGAAGTTTGTTTGAGGCGCCGCAGCTATTACATTTACCCTCGATCGAATTCCACTGAGACAAACTATATGCAATGATCTCTTGCAGCATTAATGCTTTAGTTATTTTTGGTAAAGTTAATAATAGTACGTTATGCGGGTGGCTTTCCATGACTGTGTACTGACAGACTTGACATCGATTTTTTATAGTTAATATGTGTTCTATTGAATTTCGAATAAGATTGAACTTGCTGCATATACTCCTTGAAAATTCAGATGCATCTTGTAGTTTCTTTCCACTGAAGGGTTCACCTATAAACTGTCTAACTAGAGAAACATCCAAATTACTATTCCGACTTATATAAGTACGAAGAAGGACTGTCAACTGTCAACGCATTTTTTGCATCATCGGTGCTATTCATCAGTTCTTGGCGAATAAATGGAGAATTGAATATACATTGTACAATGGCGTTAGCATAACATGATACGCCATCAATATTTTCAAGTCCATTTACATGCCAAAGATTTTTACCTAAATTGCCATCATCTTGTAGGTTCTGACACTTTATCACATTTTTAGGCACTGCCCAAACCAGATCAGGAACTTTTTGACCACGTTCTTGGGCAATCAACATTTGTTCAAGATCTGAACGAAATCGACGTCTCAACCGGTTATATTCGATTACTGCCAATTCATTGGCTTTTACTGAAAAAGGGTCAAAATTTATTAAATGCAAGCCTTCCAGAGTGGTTACACGTGAAAGAGCGACATATACGTGTCCGCAACTAAAAATGGAGTTGCCAGCATCCACGACAGCATTATTCAAACTTAAACCTTGACTCTTATGAATAGTGATACCATAGCTTAAGGACAAAGGAAATTGTTTGCGAATTACGTATACGTGATCTATTAATTCAAATTTAACACTTACGCGTTCTATTTCATATTCAATTCCCGTTGGTAGAATAATTTTTACTTTGTCTATATCGTCCTTATCGATTTCTCGCGATACAGAAACCACCGTACCAATCGTACCGTTAACGAGTCCTAGAGTAACGTCAATATTTCGTCTTAGCATAATTCTTGCTCCAATTTTGATTGTTATATATTTAGCGAGTCCAGCTGTATTCGAACTGTCCTCATCATCTCGATTGAGTAGTTTTTCCGCTTTTTTCCTATTATAACGCGGGCCATCTATGGAGTCATGAGCAACTAATTTGATTTCTTCAGTAAGTAAACGGGTAATCATAGATTCGTTCAAGACTTCACATAAGTGACGCGTGGCTAATAGACATACAGCATCGGATGGCAATTTATCAATGTAATTACATAACTCTTGTATTCGATCACGAAATTCTACAGAGTGGAAATTAATTTTCCGTGAATTTAAGGTTTCATAGTCCGTACTGGTGACGAAGCCTAAACGAATCCTGGAGAGTATTTCACTATAACACGAGTCATTTTTCTGCCGCATGTTGATTGTTAATTCATCATAGCTGAACAATGTCTCCCAAATGTTAGTACTGCCTAATGCACCCAACATTTGTTCAGTTGTTGCCCTAGACAGTTTAATAAACGGTGGTTCTTCCCGCACGGTCGGTAATTGAAGCAAATCCCCAAAAAGTAAGATGTGTTTTTTACCAAACCAACCGTCATCAGTATTCGAAGTATTGAAAATTTCGGTTAATCGTAAATGTATACATAATAAAGTTACGTTCGAGATCATTGAGACTTCGTCAATTATAATAAGAGAAACATCTTTTAGTTGTTCGCGAAGTATTTTCAACACCACATTCGAGAGCTCTTTGTAGTTTGGTGTCTAACCGTGTGCAACGGGTAATTAAAATAAGCGATGCACTGTAGAACCATCAATATTGAATGCTGATAAACCTGTAGGAGCTGCTACTGCAGTATCTTTGCCAGTAGCTTCTTTAACCCAAGCCGCTACAGTTTTTGTCAAACGACTTTTCCCAGTACCACCGCCTCCACTAACAAACAATCTAAGTATTTCATTGCTCGAACTGATCGTAGCGGTCACCTTATCGAAAATACGTTTTTGATCAGCATTCAATTCTGAAATCTTTTCATTGAGATTTACCGTATCGATTTTACTACCCATGTCGAGAAAATCTTTCATGGCATTATCAGCTTCAATAGGCTCGCAACCTAGAGGTATTTCGTTCGCATTGTCATTTTTATCATGTTCCACGTTTTCTGCCATCAAGAGACTCGGTAGAGTCTCGGGACAAGTACATTGCGGCAGCTCTGCTGTCGTCTGCTTGCCCGAGACTCGCCAGAGTATATTATCTCGGAATAAAGTAAATTTCTATGGTGGGGGCAGGGATCGCGCGACGCTTCGGCCTTTTACAAAGCTCAGGAGGCTTCTAGCGATCTGAAAATTGAACTGGACTCTAGTTACGCAATACTCTTTCCATTGAGCCTAATTTGAGCTCGATTGGTGCAGTATTTGCTGAGAAAAAACTTTGCATGGGTTTCGGAATATGCTCGTTCTAGTATCTAATACATCGAAGAAACGGCGCGTCTGTATACACGCGCAGACCCATACAAGCATAGGCCTCTTGATGCCCATGGCGCTCTATATCTATATCGCTTCTACTACATCGAAGAAACGGCGCGTCTGTATACGCGCGCAGACCCACACAGGCATGGGCCTCTTGATGCCCACGGAGACGCTATAACTATATCTAAAACGAGAATGGGTGTGTCTTTCTCCCTCTACCAGTTTCTACGCCGCGCGCCATCTCTCTCACTCCACCGCTCCCTCTTCTATGGTAGGGCTCTAGTGGCGCAGGCGCGTAACATATCTAATACATCATAGAAACGGCGCGTCTGTATACGCACGCAGACCCACACAAGCATAGGCCTCTTGATGCCCATGGCGCTCTATATCTATATCGCATCTACTACATCGAAGAAACGGCGCGTCTCCATACGCGCGCAGACCCACACAAGCATGGGCCTCTTGATGCCCACGGAGACGCTATATCTATATCTAAAGCGAGAGTAGGTGTGTCTCTCTCCCTCTACCGGGTTCTACGACGCGTGCCATCTCTCTCACACTACCGCCCGTTCTTCTATGGTAGGGCCCTAGTGGCGAAGGCGCGTTACATCTCAAAATTTGGATATATAGATATATCTGAAATAGACCCGCTCAGCCGCTCTCTCTCTCTACTATGTTGTGCGCCCTACGCCATCTCTCTCATTTTACCGCTCGTACTGTATAGGCGCTCGCGCGCAACATTTTCAAATGCTAATGCCAATAATTGTTCTGCAACCAACAGTTCCAAAAAAATTTGCCCAACTTTTGTCCACAAAATACTAATAATTCAATTACCATTACAATAAAGTGATAACACACGAGGGAGCACGACTAAAATAAATGAAATCTTAAAGGCATTCCAAGCTCCGTAATACACAACCATTGTCCTTCTGATGCTCTTTTTAAAAACGAAGTTGAAAACATAAATTTACCCTGATCATACACGATTAATGATCGCGTCCTTAACTTTCAATTGAAAGCGGATTTTTGTTTGTACGTTTTCGGAAAAATAAGCAAAAAAAAATGGATAAAAAAAGAAACAATTCGCGTTTCAAAAAACTCTTCCGTGCTCGTAACGTTATATATCTGGTAGAATTTTTCTTGAAAACATAGATAAATGACTCATTCTCCCGTACTTCTAGAAAGTACTGAAAAAACGATTGAATAAATGCAGTATAGAAAAATGATAGTCTGACTAGAAATTATTTTCACAAAAGATAATGATAAAAAATGGTCATGAACATTTTTTACCAATTTTTCAAAATGCAAAATAAATATCAGTGTAATTACCGTAATCAACATTACAAAAAAAAGTTGAAACGAAAAAGTGATACCAAGTGCGACTTATTTATTTAGTATTTTACCAACAAAAAGGAGTGATATCCGGCCAAAATCCCCTCCCGGGGAAAAAAAACTTGGACAAGTACATTGTTTGGTCCCATAGCCGAAAAAAAATCTTCCATTCGTGCAACTGTAAAATTTGGAATATCAAAAATCTGACAAGTACTGAACAGAGATCGGCTCTAACATGTGAATCCAGCCGAAAACAAATAACTGTTTACATCCAGCCTTAAACTTTCTGATATCAGTGACAGGACAAGTATTGAATTGACCACTAGGTATCATTCAACGAGAATGAAAAAAAACAGCAATTGTTTCTTCGGAAGTATTGCTGGATTATTTAAAAAAAATGGAGAGCGCGTATGCGCACAGAGTACTTGGCCGGCGCATTACTTTTGTCTCTTTTGAGCCGTGGTCAATTCATTGAATTCGAAAGATCATACGAAGAAATTTTCTAAGACACCATGCAAAAAATTGAACTAAATTTCAGGCGATAATTATCTGGGCAGCAGCTTTGAAATTTTATTAACTGATTGAGCTGAACCATATCCTAAGCATGAGCAATTTGCATGAAAAGTAATGGGCCGGCCAAGTACTCTGTGCGCATACGCGCTCTCCATTTTTTTTTAAATAATCCAGCAATACTTCCGAAGAAACAATTGCTGTTTTTTTTCATTCTCGTTAAATGATACCTAGTGGTCAATTCAATACTTGTCCTGTCACTGATATCAGAAAGTTTAAGGCTGGATGTAAACAGTTATTTGTTTTCGGCTGGATTCACATGTTAGAGCCGATCTCTGTTCAGTACTTGTCAGATTTTTGATATTCCAAATTTTACAGTTGCACGAATGGAAGATTTTTTTTCGGCTATGGGACCGAACAATGTACTTGTCCAAGTTTTTTTTCCCCGGGAGGGGATTTTGGCCGGATTTGTTCTTCTATCAACTTTTTAACATTATTAAAGTTTTCTGTTATTTTGCTAAGCTCTTTGTGATATTGTAGAGCCTCGATAAGTTTTGATTCCATTAACACGAATGATTCCGCATAAGTTTCGCACCCATTTTTTAGTTCGTCCATATCTCTCCAGGGCTGGAAAAGCAATAGCAAAGTGTAGAAGTAGTTTTCTGGCTGAGTATTTACATCACTTTTATAATGGCTAATCAAGTACGCTCGCTGACGTTTTTTCAAAAATTTCCCATTGCTCAATTCATAAAACTCCACTTCCGATTTCGGTTTGGAAGTGACGATGTCGTACCATTTGGCGAAATCATATAAATTAGTTTCGTTCAATTCTGTCGGTCTCGTCGGATAAAAATCATCTACCAGATTCTGACAAAATATATCTTCTGAATCTTCATTCATGGCTTGAATCTCTTTATAGCTCTTCAACTTTTTATTCCGAAGAATATTAACGTCCACCCATCTAATAGTAGTTAATGGATCAGTGCCATATAGAGGAAGCCCTAAAAGAGTATCAGCGGCTTCAAGGGAACCGCACTCTCTATTACATAACATACGCATACCAACATTCCGAAGTCGACTCATTAATGATTTTGTTGAATTTATCTGCTGGAAGATTTCCGTTACATTACTTTTTTCAGCTTTTGAAACATATTTCGTACAATACCAAGTTAACACTGAAGATGACTCACGAACAAATTGTATATCCATGTTACCTTCCCAAGCGGCAAGTATCGCTGGATTATAATCATTGATATTTTTTTCGATTTGAGATCTTGGGACATCATAGAGTATGCTTTTCGACTTCAATTGCCTTCTACCAGCTACAGAAGTAGCAACATCTCTCATTATCAAAGTGGCAGTTATAGGACGAGGGAAACCAAAGCGGCAGGCTCGAACTGTACGATTCTTGACTTTTCTAGTGCACATGCAATAATTATTGTGATTATGATTCTGGTGTGTAGTAACACGCCTGTACAACGTTGGAGACACGTTTTTATCAGGTATTTTGCAAGTGATATATTTTGATATAAAATTTGCCACTTCTGTTGGCGATTGTCCAAGAATCGGAGCACCTTCTATCCATATCAACAAATGGAAATGCTGAGTACCTCTAGTTTGGTATTCTCTCCTCCAAAAGTAATACGTTACTTCACCAATAGGATTCGATTTTGAGCAAATGAAATCTAACATTCCCTTAAATTTATTGTCCACAAATCTTGATACGGAAACGGGATCAGCGGCTATTAACGCATTCCCTGACATCTTGTTCATCTCAGGATTTACTTCGCGAAGATATTCGATTAAATCTGACCACAAGTACTCAGTAGGACTCAATGTAAGAAACCATGTGGCTGGGCCGTAATGTTGTATCATGCAATTCAAATCCATTCTAGGCTTACGCCAAAATTGTTCGGTGTTACGCAGTCTTCCAAATATAGTATTTAGATTTCCTTCAAGTTGTCCCTTTGATAATTCGTCCAAATAACTACCAGTGGTGTACCGCCATTTCGGATTAGTAACATTTATCTTGTGAAATATGCCACTATTTATTTGACGGATATTGTTGTTGTTTAGTAGAAAAAATAAAAACTGATGATCAAGTCTGAATCGGGAATGCTTTGACATTAATTTAGCCTTATTGAATTCGAATTCAGTAAGCTTAACTACCCGATCTTGCCGCTGCCCATTGACACCATACGCATACAAAACGGGAAAACATTTCAAATCGAGAGCTTTATAATGAAATTCGATAGCTGAATCTTGAACTTTCAACATCTGTTAGAGTTCGGTTGCTGTTCTATAATCTTTGTCGGAATACAACGCATGTATTGTAAATTGCTCATACCACTCGTCCGACTGTGACATTTGGGTCAGCATTGCAGGTTTTTCATTCATTTCATTATCAATATCTTCCTTTATGTCGTCGTCAACAACAGTTTTTTCATCTGTATATTCATGTGCATCATTCACCCGTGGATCGTCTTCATCCTCCGAAGTGCCATTGAGTTCAAATCCCGCATTCGGAAACGTTTCATCCATCAATGCGCTTGCAGATGATGGTAATTTTATTTCGCTGTATAGAGGGTTATTGTCCTTAAGCCATGCTAGAGCATTATATACTTTTTGTATATTAACCAAGTTTTCCCACACTATCTTCGACTTTGTGGGGATTCCACGTACCAATATGTAGAGCTCATGATCTTTATTAATGGGACATTCAGAAGGACAAATCTTTTTGAGTGTTTCTTCGATTGGCAACGGCAGGTGAAACGTTCTGCCTATGACTTTTTTATTCGCATGTATATGGGGCAGATTTTTGTTTCCCACGGTATCCATTTTCTGGATAATTTGAGACGCTTTAGCTCTCTGAATCAGCAGTTTTTCATATTCGTTCAACTCGGATAAAACTTCAGGCACTTCCCCCACCCACATATTGTTTAATACACATGTCGGCGGTAGTTTTCCGGAATGGAACTTCTGTAGACAATAGGGTGGGCCAAAAAAAACGTATATTTTTTTTTTCGATCGGTACTCCAATAAATAGGTTTCTAGACACCTCTAAGAAAGTCTCTCCAAGTTTGAGGTCTTAATTGTAACGGAAAAGTCCTCCGCCTTACAGTTTCCTATTTTTTTCTTGTCATTAGATACAAGCATTCATATCTCACTTCCAACACCTTGAAAAAATATCTCGTTCCATAGATTTTGTAGGAAATTTAATGCTCTACAAGAAAGGTCCCTTACGATTTTCTCGTAAACCTAACCGTTTTGAAGATATTAACGGTTGAATTTTGATTATTTTGAGGCAAATTTCGCTTTTCCTTCTGGATTTCATAACTCAATAAAAAAAAATCATTATCAATCGAAAAACTCATAGTTTTGTAGGAAATTTACTGTTCTACAAGTACTGCTAATCATGACTTGCAGTTTTTGAAAAATTTGATGAATTACAAACACATCAATCCTTCGATGACCCAAACTTCAACCGTTAATATCTTCGAAAACGTGAGGTTTACGAGAAAATCATAAGAGACCTTTTTTGTAGAGCAGTAAATTTCCTACGAAACTATGAGTTTTTTTATCGGAAATGATTTTTTTTCATTGAGTTATGGAATTTAGAAAAAAAAACAAAATTTGCCTCAAAATAATCAAAATTCAACTGTTAATATCTTCACAACAGTTAGGTTTACGAGAAAATCTTAAGAGACCTTTTTTGTAGAGCATTAAATTTCCTACAAAATCTATGGAACGAGATATTTTTTCAAGTAGTTGGAAGTGAGATATGAAAGTTTCTATCTAGTAATAAGAAAAAAAATAGAAAACTGTAAGGCGGAGGACCTGCCCGTTACAATTAAGAGCTCATAACTGGAGAGACTTTCTTAGAGGTGTCTAGGAATCTATTTTTCGGAGTACCAATCGAAAAAAAAAATATACGTTTTTTTTGGCCCACCCTAGTAGACAATAATGACAAATCCACTCTGCGTACGTTCCTTCATCTTCAACATGTTTCATTAAATCGCTCCAGAATGGCGTAGTTATTTTACTTCTCAAGTTTTCAATTTTGGTAACATCTCTCCGAAAACAAAGTTTTTCACATGATACGCAAACAAAACGAGGTGTATCGATGGAACGCTTCATTAATAATTTAAATGCGTCTACATGTGTACTCATGATAGACTCTTCATCCAAATTTATCAAATCTGTTCGGACTTCAAATTTGTTGGATGTTTGTTGCGCCCTCAGCGCGATATCATGTAATATATCTACTTTTGTCATGTCCAAAGCTTCGTCTATATCGTATAACTTTTGAAGCGATGATCGTGCTTTATAAAATAATCTTTTTATCATTCGTACCCTTGGAAAATGTGGAGATAAAAGTTCAACCGCCAAAAATTGTGATCGGCAAGTAACAGGTGTCATGTAGCACGTGCGACTGTGTCCCAATTTTTCACCGTAGTGTAAAACAGTGCATTTGTGGATTTTAAGAAAAACTTTGTGCACATTCCTCAACGAACAACCATTTATTTCTTGGAGGAATTCGTGATATGTGTTGATGACGTGATCATGAATTGGTTTACAGAAGGAAGAACAAGTCCACGATATCTCACCTTTTTTACCTTTGATAATGGGTAAAATATTGCTAGCTTGACCAGCCTTATTCATGACAATGGCTTGGAATTGTTTAGCTTTTTTATAAACGGTTTCAGCAAAGTAGGCGTCTGATGATGGCGTATGTTTCTTTACAAGGCCACATAAAATGGATATTTTATCTTCTATGGAAGCATCTATGCATTGGGATAGTTGTGTAAGTATAACTTCAACTTTTTCTTTCATCGATTCCAATGCTTTTCGTATCTCGAATAAATACTTTTCTCTTGTATAGAAGCACCATTTGATGATCCATTCAGATTTCATTCGACTTTTAATTGACTTCTGACCCATTGCGTTCCAAACATTATTAATATAGTATTCTTTTGAAAGTAATAGTTTCGTTTTGCTAATAGTTTTTCTTACTCGCCTGTACTTAGTACATATCTTCTTATCAATACTTATTTTTTGTTCCGTCGATGTGATCTTTTCATGCCCTTTTGTTCGAGCATATCGGGCTTGCTTTTTACTGCGATTAATATCAATGTTAGAAATATATGCTGACCGCTGCAGGACTCGATTTTCTTCTATATTACTCATACATTTACTAAATTTCGACTCCTGGTACTTCTGACGTCTAACACTATTTACTCTATCTTTCTGAGCAACCCATTTCAATCGCTGGATTTCCACAGAACTTTTTTCTACAATTTCAGGCACATCTACAATATTGCCATTGGGTTCCTCATCAATCTTATTGATTTTCGATACGCTTCCTAGCTCATGATCTCTATCAGACAACACATTGAAGGCACTATATCCTTGAACTGCCGAATTTGTACAACGATTTTCGTTTGCGACTATCGTGAACTTTAATGAGTTTTCATTTCGAGAAGTTCGCCCAGTGGTTGACTGGGCAACCACTGTTGATAGTTTAGTTATTTTGCTTTCGGTTTTTAATTGATCATCAACGATTTTTCTCTTGCGACATACCTTGATTCGTTCGCTGTTTAACGGCGTGATCACTTCTTCAGTACACTCCGTACTTTCACACTTAATTATTTTTCTACATCTTATACTGGGTTTCCCAGTTACGGGTCTGAATTTTTGCACACATATTTCATGTGGTTGACATTCAAGCTTATCACTAGCTACATTATTTTGGAAATGCGGGTTGTTATTGTCTTATAGTAATATGCCATTATCAACAATATTAGCTTCGCGATTGGTTCCAAAGTTTATTCTTGATTCTGACAAATGTTTATCAACTTTTTTTTCACCATAAGGTCCCGTTATTTTTTCTTGAAGTAGTCTTTTTGATGTGGACTCATTGTACTTCTTGCGGCTAGCTCTATTTACTCTATCTTTTTGAGCAGCCCATTTTAAACGGCGAATTTCTACGGAACTTTTTCCTGTCATTTTAGGCCCATCTACATTATTACCATTATATTCAAAATCAATTTCATGGATTCGTGATACGCTTTCTAGTTCATGATCTCTTTCACAAAAAATATCGGAGGTACTATGTTCTTGAACTACCGAAGTACTTTCCTCGTTCGTAAAACGATTTGCATTGGCGACTATACTGAACTTCGATGACGCATCATTTCGAGAAGTTTGCCCGGTAGTACTGTTGATTGGCACCGAGCCGCTGCCGCGTATCTTGATAACTGGAGATAATTCGGCCATTTTTCTTTCCTTATATATGGGATCATCGACCAATTTTACTTTACGACATACCACGAGTCGTTGGCTTATTAACGGTCTGACCGATGATGCAGTACATTCAAGTCCAGTACCTTGACATTCGATTGATTCTTTAAATTTTGTATTGGATTTCATGGTATCAGCTGTATATTTTTGTTCGCATATTTCATTGGTTAGATCAATGCACTTGGCAGAAGACCCACCATTTGAAATTGCTTCTGCAATATGGTGGTCCAAGGGTTCGTCAAATTTTCCATCTCGAGATGATCGTTCCATCATTAAAACACGATGTCTGTATGCTTTATTTTCAATCTGTTTGATTTCAATCAATGATAAATGCCGAATTGAATCAATGTTAGAAACTTGAGGAAATCGAGTCATCTGCAATGTTTGAAACATTCGGACCAAGTGTTCACGCAATAAGGATAAATCATATTGAATCGTTTCCGGTTTCTCTCGGAATAATAGAGAGACCGCAAATGCTATCGCCATCACACCACAATCAACGGAATTATTTTGTGGCTGGACTTTAATAAACCGCACTGTACTGTCAGTGATGCTATGAAATGGGTACAAATGTCTTAGGTACATTTTCTGATCTCTGTGCAGTGAACCCATGTTCATGGAGTCATAAATATAAATATTTTCACTGTCATAGAAACTACGAACCCAATGCCCAAATGCTCCAGTATTTTTGCTGTCGTTACTGTACAAAATTTGAATATGTTTTTTGGCGCGATTTATAGCCGTAATGCGGCATGGTCTTTGTAAAAACAGAGGATCTTGATGATCATAATCAGAATGTTTAGCCAAAATCTGACCGAAAAAGTTGATGTGTTCATCTTTTAATTGTTCACATCTGGTTATAACATGCAGTGATTACGCGGAAAGTACCGGTAGATGAATCCTACTTTTTTTAATCATAAATCCGGTTTCACTTTTATCTTTCGGTACTTTTGCGTGAAAGGATAACTCTGAAATTGGAGTCGTATTTACCATCACAGTACTCTTATCAATTTTTGAAGAAAAAGCATCTGAATTATTTTTCGATAAACTTTGATTGCTGTACGTTGAACATTGGACTGGAGATTTTTTTTCACCACGATACGGATGAGCAATCGTATCAGAAGAACTCAGACGACTGGTCTCAGTCTGAGATTTACTCTTCACAGGTAATACAGGCGTACTGTGCTCATTATTATCTGATGCATCACGTAAGTGTGAAAAATTGTTCACTGTGGGAAACCTAGAAATAACGTTGCTCTCAAAAATTTGCAGCAAATGATTGCGCATTTTCGACAAATCGTATTCCAATCTTGATGGATCTTCTCCAAAAGCCAGAGAAACTGCAAAAGCTATTGCGAATACTCCACAATCATATCCATTTGTTTGTTGTTGAACTTTAATGAACTTTACGGGGTGTGTTTCGAACGAATAAAAAAGATATAACATTTTCAAATATTTTTTGTCATTATCATGAAGCTTTTGCGAATTTGACGAATCAAAAACAAAAATTGTATGAGTGTCAAACAAGGTACAAATCCAGTGGCCACCTCGCATTTCCCAAGCCTTTTGATCAGACATATTTCCGCTTAAACGGTACAGCAGTTGAATATGCCGCTCATTAGGTTCAATTGGTTCCATGAGTTCTGGTACCTGGAACTTCCACGAGTTCACAAATTTGAAATGAAACTGCATATGTAATAAATACGCAATGTAATCAATTTCATCGTCTGACAACCAGCCTTCGTTTCCACTTGCTGAAATTATGCGTGGATCAAAGTGCATTATATCCTGATGACAAGAAGACATTGCTGAAAATAAATTTCAAGGTTTTCGATGTTTCTCAGTGCACAGCAGCTGAACGAGTGTAATGGTGCACAGCAGACTTTTTACGGTGCAAAGCAACCGTGTAATGGCGCACAGCAGCCTTTTTGTCGTGTATCACCGCTTTGTACCGCGGTCTTGCACGCCTGAAAAGAAATAACATCATTTTTATAAACAATCGAGGAAAAAAACGGAGGATTAAAGAAAAAAGGGGGTGTTAGAAAGGAAAAGAAGAGAATTAAAAAGCAGAACTGGCAGAAAGAGAGAACAGGAAAAGGAACACGAACTTTAGGGACACTGTGAGGCGGAGAATATTGGAGAAAGGGAGGTTAAAAACACCGACGAGCGCGAAAACAGGATTCCAGAAAAAATAAAAACATTAATTTAGGAAACAAAGAGCGCGAGAAATTTAAGAATAAGAGGGGAACCGTGAGAGCAAGCAGAATGATGAATAATGAAGAAACAACAGAAAAGGAAGGGAAGAAGCTGACGAGGCAAGGCGAGACGAGGGCCATCGAGGAGAGACGGAAGGAAAACGGATAAGAAATAACACAAGAAGGCAAGAGACAAAGGAAAAAAAAATACACCAATAGAGGGAGAAGTTGAAGATGGAAAGAAGATTGAGATTGAGAAGACCACGAGAAGGAAAAGAGAGTTCAAGAGATTAGCAAAAATATAACATAGAGCAGAGCGATTGATTGACAGGAGAACGAGAAAAACGGGATGGAGAAAATTATTGAGGAAAGAAACGGAGAATAAAAGAAAGAAGGGGGTGTTAGAAAGGAAAAAGAAGAGAATTGGAAAGCAGAAATGGCAGAAAGAGTGAACAGGAAAAGAAACATGAACTTTAGGGACACTGTGAGGCGGAAAATATTGGGGAAAAGAATGATAAAAACACCGACGAGCACAAAAAGAGGACTCGAGAAAAGATAAAAAACATTAATTAGGATGAATTCCAACATACCTTTTACGAATATAATGAACTTATGATCCAAGAAACGATCAGGAACTTGAAGAAACTCGAAGTAACCTCGGACTCACTAGAAATTTCTTTCTCTAGCGTGAAACTCGAAATGAAGGTCAAAAATATGGGATTCTAAATTAAAGCGTTAAAACTGAAATGAATCGGTTTTACAGCAAAAAAAATTGTGAAACTAATTTGCAGTCGTTATTTTTCCAACGAAGAATTCACACAGATACAAGTAATCCTGTGAGAGTTCCGTTACGAATGTTATGACGTTTGAGTCAAACAAACATCGCGAATGGGGGCCTGAGCTTGGCCCTCTATGAATTCGACAAGGATGTGAGACGTAGGCTATGCAAAGACAAAAAGAGGACTTGGAAGGCATATGGAACTGTAGAGAATTTGAAGGACGAACGACACAGAGATTGGTCGAAGGGATATGAGGAGAAACGAGAGATATACAGAACGCGAGAAAGGATGGAGGTGATAATAAGAGGGACAGCACAACCCAGCAAAGGATTTGGACGCAGAATATAATAGTACATTATAACACTAGGACGAAAAAGTTTCTCGTACGCGTGTTATACGAAATTTTATATTACGAGGTGCGGAAATGGGGGTTTTCGTCACGCGAAGCGTACGCAAAACGTCCATTTACGTACGAGGTGCGGAAATGGGGGTTTTCGTCACGCGAAGCGTACGCAAAACGTCCATTTACGTACCTCGTAATATAAAATACTTTAATTTATACAAATAAAAATAATTTACATGATCAAAATAAAGAGGATATTATCATTAAATTTATTCATTCCATTATTACACAATTAATCAACATTAAACTAATTTATATCTTTAATTTTTATTTGTTTTATTTGATTTTCTTCTTTTTCTTCCTCTTCTTCCTCTTTCTTCAATTTCTCTAATTTAGCGTCGAGCTCGGGACCGACTTTGCCCACGGTACGGGTTGGAAATGGCGTACAGTGTATCCACCAGCCGCGCCATGGCATTAAAATGCGCGCGCTCACGCCGGATCCACTCGCGCCGTCCATTTCCTGAAAACATATTGAGTGGAATGATTAGAAGGGTGGAGAACATGGATTGATGTTGGCGAAAAGTGATGAATGAATGAATGTATGAAGGGATGAATGAATGAAAGGATGAAGAAAACGAAAAAAGGAGAAAAGTTAAGAAAGCAAGAGTCAAATAATAGACAAAGCGAGAGAGCAATTAAAAATAAAACAGGAAAAGCGAGAAAGTAGAAAAGCGAACGAGAGAGAGTGGAAAAGCGAACGAGAGAGAGTGAAAAAGCGAACGAGAGAGAGTGAGAAAGCGAACGAGAGCGAGTGAGAGCTGGAGAAAAAGCGAAAATGAGGGAAAGCGACAGAACGTAGAAGAGCAGATTGAATGGAAGGATTAGAAGGGCGGAGATTGATGTTTGAGAGAAGAGATGAATGAATGAATGAATAAAAGAAAAAACGAAAAAGGGAGAAAAGTTGAGAAAGCAAGAGTCAAATAATATAAAAAGGGAGAGAGCAATAAAAAATTGAACAGGGAAAGTGAGGGAGTGGCAAAGCCGACGAGAGAGTGAGAAAACGAACGAGAGAGAGTGAGAAAGCGAACGAGAGAGAGAGTGAGGGCGCGAGAAAACGCGGAAATACGAATGATTGAAAAGCGAAAGATTAGGAAGCATGAGAAAGAAAAAGAAAGAAAATAAGAGAGCGAAAACGTGAGAAACTGAAAAAATATAAGAAGCAAAAGGGGGAAAAAAAAGAGAAAACACTAACCTCTTGTACGCTGGCGAAAATTTCGCCGCACATAAGGCCCCGGGTTCTCAATTTCTTCCAATGGAATTTCTTCCATTGGAAGAGCAGGCGCCGGGACGTCATCCACCGGGGTCGGAGCTCGTGGCGGTTCAGGCGGCGGCGACAGGGCAGGCCGATTTCTTGCCCGGCGAGTCGGCGAATCTTGAGGAGAAGACATACCGCCTTCAACGTCTCCCTGTCGCTGTTCATCGACCAATTGGTCCATTTCGGGAACCTGTAGTGGAAAAAAAATAAATTATTTATTAATTAAATTTTTTACATGAATAAAATATATAATATTACAAAATACTTACGTTTCCGCTTCTGGCTGTCATCGCTGACTTGAATGTCACACTTTTTTTATTTTTCCAAAACGCCATGTTCGGGGATCGCGATTTTCATTAAACAAAAGCGCCATGTTCAGGGATCGCGAAAAAGCGCTATCGCGAAAAAGCGCTATGTTCAGGGATCGCGAAATGACTGACAGGCTGCTAGAAGCCGTATAAATAAATAAAAAACTATATCTCAGCGATGGATTAATCTAGTGCATCGATTTTTTTTTTTTAATTAAAGAGAAAAATAAATGAAAAATAATGGCAGTATTCACTATTCGACTAGAACCCTGGAATGAAGGTAAAAAATGAAAAAAAAATTTCGATAAGTGTCAAAACGCGATGTTTCGTGAATATGATTCGCGGAAGCTCGAGACGTCATTTTCGAACGAAAACGTACTTGTCTCGATTCGTTACCGCGAATCTTAATTTTTCAAAACATTAAGTTTTTGGCCAAAAACGAAATAATTTTCGGGAAAAAAATTACAACAAATTTTTCAAAAGGGGGAGATGGAGCTTCTGCATTGCATTGCAAGTTTTGAATAGTAAAAAGAAAAAAAATCCCTTATATTGTGCGCCTGAAGCGCGATGGTCGAAAAAAGGCATAAAAACGGTCCGGAATCAAAGTCCGTACCGGGCCAAAAAAGGAATCAATAAAAAAATATTCAAATAAGGCAAACTGAAGCCTGATCTATCCTTTTTGAAACGCCACTCTGGAAATTTGAATATCTTTCTTTTTGGCTGAGTTGTCTGATGTATCTAAACGTTCGAGCGGTAGTGCATTCGTGGATCGACGAAACTAAACCAATTTCAAAAATGGGGAAAGATTCACGAAGTATCATGCGATAAAAAAAAAAATTCAGTTTCGGAGGAGTCAGAAAAAAAGAAGTGATATCCTAGCCAAAAATCCCCTTCACGGGGAAAAAAGCCTGGACAAGTCCATTTGTTCGTGACCCCCGATTTTCGCTCAGCATTAAAAATTCTTGATATCCATAAAAGAACAAGTATTCCATTGATGGCTGAAAATCAATTAACGAGAAAAAGGGAAAACTTCCAAAAAGACATGGCACAAAAAAAAGAAACCCCTAAATACAAAATGGCGAATCGACAAAAAAACTTCATACAAAAAAAGTGGGTGTGCTTAAGACCACACAACTGAAGTAAAACTTCTTTCGCTA
The DNA here is from genome assembly GCA_037043255.1 of Diadegma fenestrale. Lineage (NCBI taxonomy): Eukaryota > Metazoa > Arthropoda > Insecta > Hymenoptera > Ichneumonidae > Diadegma > Diadegma fenestrale. The sequence goes on along the minus strand of CM073315.1, from coordinate 1,021,203 downwards.
CACCAATATATAACACACCGATATATAAAAAGTGAATTTTGAAATTAAATTTTAAATGCTCATGAGTTTTCATTGAAAAATCAAGTTTTCAGATTTGTTTTTTTTTCTTTTATTCATTATTTTCGGTTACAATTTCATTTTCAATTTCGGATGCATCGGTAATTTTTGTGGTTGATTGGAGAACCGAGACAATAGGTTTATGGTAAGAAAAATAAGAGACATATATTTTTGAATGGATATTTGACAGATATCTAGCGAAAACTGCGTCGATCGTTGTTTCATGTCTTGTGGTAGGCTCATTCTGATCATTATTAATTTCCAATCTAATTTATCTCGGAGGAATTGTATTAAAAGTTGTCCATCTTTGGACGCGAAATCAACATTGAAATCTCCTGCTAAAATCAGTGGCAGCGTATAATAGTTTCCACCTAATTCTTCTGGGTCTACCCGACCGTAAATGAGTAGCCTTCCATACAGAAATCGAATGATATTCACAACGGTATTATTCGGTGAAATGCAAACAACTACCCTTATGATATGTCACCAATTGATGATTGAGCAACATCGATTTCTCTAATCCTTCTTAATAAAATATCCATGCTCGAAGTAAGTATAAACGTAATGAAAAAACGCCCAATCTCGAGTATGTAGACACGCGGTGTAACTTGCCTTATCGATTCGAAATTTTCTTTTTATTACTTGGCGTCAAGACGCTACCGCGTCTGTAAATTAGAGATATCATTCGACTTGGCATAAATGCCCACTCTTGCTGATCTAAGATTTTTAAGGCAAAATTTTGCAATACAATCAAAATTTGGGACGTCAATATTGTTATCATCATTTGTCCGGGTTTCCAATAACAAAAAAATATTGCTTGAATTGATAACTGGATCATTTAAGTCAGACGCATATTTTCTCAGACTTCGGAATTAAAAGTGACCATAGATGATTTCTTTCTTTCATTCACGAAATCAAGTATCGTTCTTCCTTCTGGTACAATGTGTGGTACTGTTCAACGACAATCGGCGAAATTCATATTGTAAAGTTATTATCGACATATCATTTCTTCAACAATGATAACGTCTATTGTCATTGTCTTTTGAGGCTATGTACAGTCCTTCGATATTGGTAACCCGTGACAAAAGAACATATTGTAACGGTAGAGAGTGGGTCTGTTGATATTCCTAAACAATTTCATCAAATGTTCCACCCTGAGATTCATGGATCCAACGCCACGTAGTAGGCAATAAGAGGAAGAGGGAAAGAAAATGTGCGAGTGCACGGCTCTCTCTTGCTCCTACTGAGCTCCAGACTCAATGCAAAAGCGAGGACGACGGTATACATCAGGTATACGGAACCTAACTCTCTCTCTTTTTATCTATACCAACGTACATCTCCCTCTCCCCTTTCGTTCGCCTCACCCGATCACACTTTTCGTAACGCTCTCGTCAGGTATACGGAACCTAACTCCCTCTCTTTCTATCCGTCCCTACGTACATCTCCCTCTCCCCTTTCGTTCGCCTCACCCGATCACACTTTTCGTAATGCTCCCGTCAGGTATACGGAACCTAACTCCCTCTCTTTCTATCCGTCTCTACGTACATTTCCCTCTCCTCTTCCGTTCGCCTCACCCGATCACACTTTTCGTAACGCTCCCGTAACCCTTTTTCCAGTTTACTCCCCGAGTCCAGCGCGCGTAAAGAAGTTTTACTTCAAAAATAAAAAACTAAACTTTGCCATCGCATGTTGAGCAGTTGAGCGGATGCGCACAGAGAACTTGTCCGGCCCAAAAATTTTTATTAGAAGTGCTCACAGGAGTTGAACTTGAGATAACGTAATTGCTTGGTCTGAAAAAGCTTTTTAGGAAAGACACGTGAAAGGTCGGTGAAAATGTCGAGTCGATCAAGGTTCTCTTCTGAACCGATTTACATTTCAAGCGAATGATACAAAAAATAGCTGGAAGTGCAATTTTTACCGATGCATTACGGGTCATTGAATTTAACTAGCTGCACCTCAATTGATCATTAGTTGTTATTCTTCTGTGTATCCATACTCGTGTAAAATATTGCACAAATAAATAACTTCTTAATGATATATCAAATCGAGAGAAAACTTTGAATTTGTACCAATTCATTTGAATGTATAAAGTTCACTGATGTTTGTATAACGCTCATCTTTTTTCTCATGAATACAACCGAGTTGTTCTACGTATCTATAAATAGCGAAAGCTAATACAAAAATTTTCGGGCCGGACAAGTTCTCTGTGCGCATTCGCTCAACTGCTCAACGTGCGATGGCAAAGTTTAGTTTTTTATTTTTTGTATGAAGTATTTCTGTCGATTCGCCATTTTGTATTTAGGGGTTTCTTTTTTTTGTGCCATGTCTTTTTGGAAGTTTTCCCTTTTTCTCGTTAATTAATTTTCAGCCATCAATGGAATACTTGTCCTTTCATGGATATCAAGAATCAAGAGACTCGGCAGAGTCTCGGGACAAGTACATTTGAAAACAGCTGTGCGTCGTCTGCTTGTCCCGAGCGCTCGCCGAGTTTATACTTTCTCGTAGTAAAACGATTCGCGGTGGTGGGAAAAAAAATTTCGATGACATTTTAGCTAACTGTAAAGCCCAGGAGTCGTCTAGCGACCTGAAAATTGACATGGAGACTAATTACGCGATACCCTTTCGATAGAGCCCAAATTCGATACGATTGATTAAGTAATTGCTGAGAAAAAACTTTGCACGGGCTTAGTCCTATCTCAGCCTGCGTCAGAACCGCGCTACATCGAAGGATTTGACGTGTCTGTACATGGCCATACGCGCATACGCGCTCTCCATTTTTTAAAAATAATCCAGCAATACTTTCGAAGAAACAATTGATGTTTTTTTTTCATTCTCGTTAACTGATACCTAGTGGTCAATTCAATACTTGTCCTGTCACTGATATCAGAAAGTTTAAGGCTGGATGTAAACAGTTATTTGTTTTCGACTGGATTCACATGTTAAAGCCGATCTCTGTTCAGTACTTGTCAGATTTTTGATATTCCAAATTTTACAGCTGCACAAATGGAGGATTTTTTTTCGGCTATGGGACCAAACAATGTACTTGTCCAAGTTTTTTTTCCCCGGGAGGGGATTTTGGCCGGATGAATTTATTCTCACAGATTAACACGTAGATCCTATCTGATTTTTTTTTTTTTGATATATTATATATTTATATAATTTGTTACGATGCAAAATTATTTTTATAACTCCTTATGAATATTTCGGAAATTGACTAATAACGGTCGGAAATCTGAAAACAATGTAAAAGTTTTCGTGCTTCTGAGGTGGTAGCATTGGTCGTTGACTCGTTTGAATTCGATGTCCATAACCTCAAAACCGATGCCAAAACCATAACCTCAAAAGTTGTTGTGATGACATTTTTCAATAATGGACAGAGCGGAAAAAGTGAAATCGATGAAACGTTGGAAAGGAAGATTGGTGAGCGAGGCCACATATACGGAAAACAAGTGCATAAATAAAAATTATTTAACATTGATTAATACGTGGCACACAAATTTCTTTTTTTTTCAAACAATTAATGTTGCAGTTTCACTTGTCCCACTCGTAACCTAATCTTGTACGCGAGGATATTTCAAATCGCGCGCCACTCGCCCCAGAAGCGACGTTGCCACGTCATACGTCATTCTGGTTAGAATTCCCGTCAAAGTCATGATTTATTCGGCTATTTATTTTATATCTCCTAAACGAATCAGACGATTATGTTCCAGCTTCGCGTGAATAACCTTTAATATTTGATTAATTTTTCCCCAATTTTTTGTGCATTTTCCAATAATATTTTAGACGCAATGATTTTTTTACGAAACTTGCATGGGTCCTAGCGGGTAGTTGCGCTATGCTTACATGCTAATTTCGAAAATTTGTATCTTTGAAACAAATCAGGTGATCTTTTCCAAATTTTTAGAGGAGATTCTGAATGATTGAATCTCTATGTGTGATTTTTTTCATTGCAACGTCATTGATTTGCACTTCCTATCGAAACTCCTTAATATTTAGGGAAACCACAAAATAACCTGTCTTTTTTTGGGACGAAAAATCCGTAGTTGAACTCCGAATTGAAAATTCGCCGGTACATTTGTTCGGACACAAATAACTTCTCTCCTCTTTCTTCGATTATATCTTTGTACAATTTATACATTTTACAGAGGCTCAGTCCTTCTTCCAAATACTTTTTTGTCGTGGTCTCACGACAATAGTGGGAATCGATGACGGGAAATGAACGTATGTGTTCTCGAACTACATTTTTCAATGTCTCAGGAACCTTGAATGGTCTATTGAAATGTTTCCCTCGTTCATCAGTGCCTATGACAAGGGTTTCATTGGCAGTCTTCATTTTTTGATCACACGTCCTAACCCACTGATATGATATATCTATAACAAAGGTAATGAATGGTAAACAATCGGTTTTATTATCATTACACAGAAATGAGCAGACGGGGTACTAATTCGCTGATTACTAAATTATGTAAATATTGATTCTATAATTATTTACCCAGCGTGTCCAAAAACATTTTTTTGCAAACTTTGACCAATTTCTTATTTTTGTCGGGCAGTTGGTACGTATGCGTCACGTGTTTTTTGTTGTTAACGCAGCCTTCGTCGTCAGATTCGTTGGAAAGCTCGTCCGTTTTCACCAGATGGAGTATACACTGCCGCTTTTTGGTTATATCGTCCAGGTCCCGAAAATTCTTAAACATAATTTGCCGTGCCTCGTCTGAAATCCGTGTACGGCATTTGAACCGACAGTTTTCAGTGCATCCCTCGCGAACTGTCCTTGCTAATATCGGAACTCCTTTTCTACCAGTTCCTTCAGTACCAGAGACCCTTGATTTTTTAGCCGCGACATCAATCCATAACGCCTTCTGAGTCAAACGTTTTCTGGTAAGCGTTCTCGGCTGGTTCGTACGCTGGCATTTACGAACGCGGAAGTCTTGCGTATCTTGGTGGAAACTGGGGGTGTTGTCTCCATTGTGATCTATATTATTATTGAATGCAAATTATTAAAACGGTAATCCGGTGGTCGGTTACACTACCGCTCAAAAGTTTGGATACACTTGTCCAAATTTTTTTCCGCACTTAAAGTTAAATAACTCTCCAAAAAATAAAAGTTATTCAAATTGCCGAAGCGGGGTTTTAAAAAGGATATATCAGGCTTTGATTTGCCGCATTTTAATATTTTTTCGGATTTTTTTTGCTCCAGTATGGTCTCTGGTTTGCGATCGTTTTTCGGTCTTTTTTCGACCCTCGCGAATCAGACGCACAATTGAAAGTAATGTAATTTTTTTTTTCTTACCATGAAAAACTCAAAAAGGACAGCAGAATCTTCATGTTTGTTTCTGGAAAAAAAATTGCGATTATTTTTCGCAAAGTTATGGTATTTATTGCTAAAAATGATACATTTTGAAAAATTCAAAATAACACAAGAACAATGGGGTTTAAGAAAAAATGGTAAGGACACTAAAAGTTGCGAATTTTTCTACTAAAACGTCTGGAATTTTTTAAGAATTTTTCGGAGGAATTTTTTTTTTTTCGAGTATTTTTTTTCATAAATCACGAGTGAAATTTTTTTTTCTCTCGATCATATGTTTGAAGGCACTCACCGCGATTAAACAAGTTTTTCATCGTATTGTTCATTGTTTAAACGCGGTGAGTGCCTTTAAACATTTTATCGAGAAAAAAAAATTTTCCCTCGTGATTTATGAAAAAAAAAATACTCAAAAAAAAAAATTCCTCCGCAAAATTCTTAAAAAGTTCCAGCCGTTTTGGTAGGAAAATTCGCAACTTTTAGTATCCCTACCATTTTTTCTTAAATCCTATTGTTTTTGCGTTATTTTGAATTTTTCAAAATGTATCGTTTTTAGCAAAAAATACGATAACTTTGTGAAAAATAATCGCAATTTTTTTTTCCAGAAACAAACATGAAGATTCTGCCGTCCTTTTGAGTTTTTCATGGTAAGAAAAAAAAAATTACATTCCTTTCAATCGTGCGCCTGATTCGCGAGGGTCGAAAAAAGACCGAAAAACGATCGCAAACCAGAGACCATACCGGAGCAAAAGAAATCCAAAAAAATATTAAAATGCGGCAAATCAAAGCCTGATATATCCTTTTCAAAACCCCACTTCTGCAATTTGAATAAATTTTTTTTTTGCAGAGTTATTTAACTTTAAGTGTGGAAACAAATTTGGAGTGTATTCAAACTTTCTAGCGGTAGTGTATATTTTGTATCTTATTCTCGGTACTTGGAAGCATATTACGACGTATTTAATCATCACTCACCAGCTAGCCCTTCAAGAGATGATACATGAGTGTCCATACTGTCCATTGCCCTGGCATCATTTTCCTCGACATCATGCAGAACATCGTGGAACGACCCTTCATTGTCCGCTGACGCTTAGAATTAAAAAAAAAACAATTCACTAGAGACGTGGAAAAAAATCATTTCTCTGTTACAAAGTGCTGCCTATGGGAAAGGTAAAAGCCGCAAATTACATTCTCGCGATTTCATGCGATTAATTAATTGATTTATGAAATGTTCAAAATATTAAACTCACCAAGCTGGTGTGAATCTTGGGCATTGTCGCTGATCACAGCTGCGTTTTCATTTTCAATCGCACGCGCTTCAGGAAACGCAATATTCCACCATTCAAAAACTAACATTGTTCATCTATGATAGTTTTGACGAGTCCAAGTTTCGAAGTCATAGATAAAATGGAACAATACTATTGTTTATAAAAAGTTTATTCTACTTACAGTCTGAAGAATCGTTCATTGTGATTTTATTTCATTCAAGAAAAAAAAACACACACACTTTTCATTCATTCACCAGACTAATGGATTTAATATTTTTATCGAATGAAAACGGACGTGATACTCGTCAGGAAGCTTCTGACAGACTAGCAATGAGGTAAAGAGAATTTTGAACGCTCGGAGTATCGCGAAAGGAGAGCGATGTTACAATATCCTTCGCTGAAATTTCGCTAATCGTTCGAAAAATCAAAACATAGGCTTTGTTGTTTCGCAGACTGTAAACAAGCCTTTCCACATTCATCGAAAAATAGTAACACGGGAAGGATTGTCAGCGTCATACACTCTCGAATAAAAGTATAAAAGTACAGTATAAACAAAAGCAGAGTCGACAAAATCCTAAAAACAATCGGTCGAGGTATCTCGACACATGGCAGGTCTTGGATAGTGTCGCAAGAAGGAATAAAGCTGTCATTTTCAACTTTGCGCACAATGAAATTATTTTTTATTTTCATTTGCCTAATTTCCTTATCTATGGCTTTTTTACTCCGAAATGAAAAGTCATTTTTTGTTTGCCATTTTATAATAAGTCCAGCAGACGAAAATGTAAACAGTCAAATAGGTATGAAATTAATTTGAAAAAAAAAAAGATTATATAATGATAAGCAAATAATACTTTGAAAAATTGGAGTAATAGAGTAAAATATTGGTCTGAAAAATGGAAAAAAATACTTCCGCAAAGAATACTTTGAAAATTTGAAGCATTATAAAATTGGAGTAAAAATTGAAGTGATAAATGGGAAAACAATTTTAGTGATGATAAAAAACATGTTAATTATCACAGAAAATGTCGAAACCTGCTAGTTTTCGTCGTAAAAGTTGAAACATGCTAGTCTTCGTCGTAAAAGTCGAAAAATGCTAATTTTCGCGGTAATTATCGAAATGTGCTAGTTTTCCTGGCAAGAGCCGAAACATGCTAGTTTTCGCGCCGATATCAAACGTGCTCGTTTTCGAAAGAAATCTGAAACATGCTAGTTTTCGTAAGCAGCATCGATATAACAGTTGAAAATTCGAAATTGTGAGGTTATGACGAGCTGTCAAAGCTGTATCACAGCATTCGTTCAGACTCGGTAACGAAAAACCAGCAACACATTCTTCTCCCATAACCTTGCCGGCCAAGTACTCTGTGCGCATACGCTCAACATATGATGGCAAACTTTAGTTTTGTATTTTTTTATGAAGTAGTTTTTCTGTCGATTCGCCATTTTGTATTTAGGGGTTCCTTTTTTTGAGACGTGTCTTTTTGGAAGATTTTCTTTTTTCTCGTTAATTGATTTTCGAACATCAACATGATTTTCAGACAGGGAATACTTGTCCTTTTATAGATATCAGAATTTTTTATGCTGAGCGAATACCATTAATTGTTTTCTACCATTCTCGCATTTCTTGCATTTTTCTCAATCTTCTTGAATTTTTTTTTTTTTGAGTTTTCTTAAATTCTTTATTTTGTTGGCGTTTCCAATTTTTTTCAAGGGGGGATTAGATTTTTCTGTGAAAACAAATGGAAATCAGGATCACGAACAAATGTACTTGTCCAAGCTTTTTTCCCCGGGAGGGGATTTTTGGCTAGTTTTTAATGCTGAGCGAAAATCGGCGGTCACGAACAAATGAACTTGTCCAGGCTTTGTTCCCCGTGGAGGGGATTTTTGGCTAGTCATTGATTTGTCTCAGTAAATGTGCGGGGATCATGGTTTCTCGAGTGCTAGATTTAGCCGAGGATCCTTAAGAGTTTTGAGCGGGAGATTCATCAGTGATGATAGAATTTGAAAGGAGGTTTTCGGGAGAGGATGACTTCTCTCTCTCGCGTTTATTATTACCTATAGGATCTGCCATATTGAGGAATTAATTGATCTAGATTACCGTGAGAATGTTGACGACTGGATGAATAATTTTTATATTGTATTATTTTTTAAATTTATATACTTGATTTTTTTCTTATTCACTACCTTCTTAATCTCCTTTCATTTCCTTTTTTTCTTTTTATCCTCATTTAAAGGAGTGAATTTTGGTAACAGCAAGGGAGCTGAGGATGTAAGAGTGAACGTAGAACTATACCTAATTTTTGGTTGAGATATTTAATTACTGGTATATTACATACCTAGGCCACAAAAATAAGAAAAGTCTCAGATCACATGTAATTGTTGGCCGAGGCTAACAAACATGTGATCTGAGGCTTTACTTTTTTGTGGCCGAGGTGTGGATACTATTTTTCTGCCCGACGTAGCCGGAATGCGGTAACTTCGGGCCGCGCAGCGGCCCGAAAGTTGCCACTTTCCGGCCGGAGGCCAGAAAATGAAATTTTCGAAGTAGAAATTAATAAATTAAATAAATATATAAATAAATAACACATAGGATACTATAAGAATCTCGAAAATTTATTCTCGGAGGGATAGAAAGAAAGAGATAAAAAAAACCCGTAGGTAAAACGGGGCTAAATAATTGGTTATATGTACATGACTAGAGGTCTTCGATAGTATTTAAGTACGATTTCACAGCACTATATTAATTGGGGACCGAGGACAGACAAATTAAATAATCGTGTATCTTGTGAATCGATAAATAGAAATTGATCGATGGAATTTCGGAGATATTTGAATATACCAAATACCATGTGGATAGTTTTGGCAAAGAAAACAATATATGATGATGAATCCCTGGTAGGGATTAGATAGGGTCATAAAAGTTTATGGACCTGTTTACCGGCAACTTGGGAATATAGGAAATAATTTTTTGATAATGAAAACGGGCTCGGTAAAACACTGATGTCACGGTTTGAGGGACTTCTCAAGGTCACAGGTCAAAAATTCATGGACCATTGGATGCACCACCCACGACATATATACATAAACTGCCATTACATTTTTTATAAACCGACGCGTTTTTGAGGGTGGGAATCATATTCTCGAATACCTAAAATTTTGAACAGCTAATACCTCGAAATCATCAATTTTAGGATGATTATTTTCAGACAGACTAATTCAACGACAGCTTTCAATGTCGAAAATTAATAAATGAGAATCTTCAGAATTTGATGCATTTTTACGTCGAAAAAAGAATAGAACATTTGGCGATGCAACGAAAAGTAAAATATCAATTTTACGGAAATTCGACTTCTACGTCTCCGAATCAAGAGACGCGGTAGCGGCTCGACGCCAAGTATTAAAAGAAAGCTACCGCACTCTTATATACGCGAATATACCGGAAGTGATGACGTCACAGCGCCTTTAAATCGATCTCACAGATAAACGGCTGGACCAAACAATATCAATTTTTATATTGAATTTTTTTCGATTTTTCTCTTCCGATTGGTTTTTGTTACAACAAAATCGACTCGGTCCATTCTAAGAACGATGATATTGGTGAAAATTTTTTGAGAATTTGTCTCAAAAGAGGACATTTGTCCCGCTGTAACGTCATCGCGTTTCGTCGTTCGTTTATCAATTTCAATTATTTAAATTCGAATTTAACAAAGAATGAGATATCTTAGTAATATAAAAATAAATAAATGAAGTATTGATTTTTTTCGTACAGTCTATATATAAATATATAAATATATATACTCATTATATACAAATTATGTATTGTAACGTAGATTTTCCCGACGGGTCCATCTCGTCCCTACTCGGCTCGCGTCATTCCTCGCGTCGTCCAAGGCCGCGAGAACGGGCTGGGCGCCAGGCACATAGTGCCGCCGACCAACGTCGACTTTGTGTTCGCCCGCCCCCGGCGATCAAATTTGGCTGGGGACGCGAGGAACGACACGACCGAGGCGGTCCGGCCACTCAGCTCCATACTGAGATACTAAGGGGTAGAGGGGGTGATTCTTTGGGGAAAGAGTAACAGCAGGATATCGAGAAACGTAACAAAATAAACTGACTCTAAACGATCAAGAATTAAAAGGTTAACAATAGTATTTATTTGAAAGAATCAGAAGGGATTTTACAAGGCAATTGAAATATGAAATCCGGGCGGCTCTCGCCGGCCCGTTACAAAGAAAATAATAAGGTCGCGCAAACGCTACCAGGAAATAACGTCTCCGCCTGACGATGGACGAAAGCGTAAGATCGAAACGAGACGTAACGTCTTGGGCCCTGCCAGGCTGTAACGAAGGTAACTAAAATCGAACGTCGGCCTGACTGTAATCCGGCGGCTGATTCGCCTGTGACGCAACGGCCGCGAGGCATAGGTAGTACGTCATCAGGCTAACAGACCGTCAGCCAAGGTAGCAGCTCAGAAACAACGTCGAAAGGCAGAAGGTAATCGGCCCTAAATGCGAAGCAGTACTTGAGGCCACGCGAGATCTCGAAAGGCAGAAGAGACTTCATGATAGTCGCGGCGAAATAAGGCAAAAGTTACGCATCGTCAGTCGGGACGTTTTGACAAAGGTTCCTGGTAGCACGGAATAATAGACAGCGAAAAATCAGACTCGAAATAATCAATAAGGCACAGCGAAATAATTCTTGAAACGCACGACACGTGCAAAAATAAAATAAATACGAAACCGAGCTCAGACCACCGAAATATCGACAAACACATCCGCGAACAATAGGCTCTACGCCTTACCGTAGCGATCGAAGCTAGGGCACGAGAGCGAGAGAGATAGAACGAATACAAACGCGTGCGCGCTGGCCGACTCGAGGCCACGCGTGACGAAGGAATTCTCCGAGCGACGACTCAAGCACAACGAAATAAAATATATTTTTGTCGCTCGAAGAATATTATACAAAAGCATACCGAGATCGGAATTGATGATGCAAAATAAATTACGTTAAGTTAAGGCGAGGGAACACGGAAAATATTCTAACGAAACAATTTGAGACGCTATCGTTTGTCGACTCGCCTCGTCTTGATCGGCCACAAAATGACTCGAATGTTCGAGGGAAAAGCCGGGGACGGATGGCTGGTCACGCCCGAAAATGTCAACCCCTTTTCCTCTCGAACGCAAAAAAACTCTAACGAAATAATCTCCCGGAATGGCCGCCAATTTTCGCCATCCCGGAGATCGCAAAAATACCAATAAATGCCGAACAAACGAGGCGATCGAAGGGAGAAATTAGAACGGGCTCACCGAGAAACTCGTGGTCCAGGTGACGACAGCAACCAAGGCAGCAAAGGCAAAAGGTAGGGCAGCAAGGCAACAAAGGCAGCGGAAGTCAAAAGAGAAGATGTCACCACTCCGGACAGGCACTTGACGAAGACGGATTTGGAACGAATTCGCAAATCTCGCTGTTCCCGATTCTCGCGCTATCCCCACCACCGCAACAGGTCTCCCGCGAGGCAGCACTAGCGCGCTCTAGGCGCGAGCTAGGCTGTTGCCGGGCCACGTGATCTTCGCGGCCCTTTGAATTGCGCGCACCGCCGATCGCGAAATCGACGGTACGCGACTCGAGATAATTGAACTCGCCTACGCCTCGCCGCTGACCGTCTCTCCTTCGACAATCGTCCCCTTGCGTTCGGCTGAGCCCTGCCTCGGGTGCGCTTCCTCTGGGGATCCGGGAGGTGTCCATGACGGGACGGAGGGGAGGCCTCCCTCGCGGCTCGCCGACCTAGCGAGTCGCGGTGGGCCCACACGCCACGTTAGGCAACAGCACCTCCGCCCCTGGTTTCCCGAATCCCGCTAAGATGAGGCGCCGGGGCTAGCGGACCGTGGCACCCGAGGTTACAGCTGTGGACGTTGCAACTACTTGGTTGCATCGGCGAGGAGGCCACGGGGGGCATCATCGAATGGCCACAGAACCGGCGTGGTCCTCCGTACGTCCACCAGCAGCCGCGATGATTGCGACTAAGACGCACTGACGGGGGCGAAAGCTTTGAGAAAACGGGGCGGCAAAGCAAGGCAAAAGGCAAAATGTTTTCCCTCGCGAGAAACCCATGCCGGAGCGGGTGCACGAGAAACGCAACAACACAAAAGGCAATGGCTAGAAAGGTAATACTGCGTTTCGTGTTTCTCGGTATTCTCAAGGCAACAAGGGAATCTCAAATACTCAAAATTAACTGCAGGGGGTCGATCTCGGTAGCTCGCGATGATAGCTGAAATTCGCGAAGGTATTTCGATGCTCGAGCCGGTTCGTTGACAAAATACTTAGAATTAACGTCGTATAAAGTAAAATAATAATAAAAGGTTGTATAATTACGACGCGTTGAGTCTCCGCAAATGCTCTGTCCGTTCTTTCGACGAGTGGCGACCGAAAAATGGACCGAAAACCCGGTCCACTGGTCGACAGGGATTCGTGCGAGTGACGTAGCAAAAGTTACGTCACAGTATATATATATTCACCTTTTTTCATCATTTTTCACTTTTTACCTAATATATTTCATATATTTCACCTTTTTATCTCATATGTTCCACTTTACACATACCCCTATACCTTCTCATATACCCTATCATGTACATCTATATATATAAAAGATTTGCGTGACCGACCGACCGACCGACCGACCGACTGACTGACTGACTGACAACGCACAGCCTAAACCAATGAAGTTAGGATCGTGAAATTTGTCATGGTTACTCCTCTCCCATCGTAGACGCTCACTAAGAACGGATTTCGTTCGTTCTCTATCCAAAAAAAATTATCGAAATTTTTTATTTTTTTTTTCAATTTTTTTTTTCATTTTCTATACTCCTCTCCCATCATGGACGCTCACTAAGAACAGATTTTGTTCGTTCTCTACCCAAAAAAAAATTATTGCAAAAATTTTTTTTCATCATCTATATATATCCTAGCCAAAAATCCCCTCCCGGGGAAAAAAGCTTGGACAAGTACATTTGTTGGTGATCCCCATTTCCATTTGTTTTCACAGAAAAATCTAATCCCCCCTTGAAAAAAATTGGAAAAGCCAACAAAATAAAGAATTTAAGAAAACCCCAAAAAAAAAAAATTCAAGAAGATTGAGAAAAATGCAAGAAATGCGAGAATGGTAGAAAAAAATTAATGATATTCGCTCAGCATAAAAAATTCTGATATCTATAAAAGGACAAGTATTCCCTGTCTGAAAATCATGTTGATGTTCGAAAATCAATTAACGAGAAAAAAGAAAATCTTCCAAAAAGACACGTCTCAAAAAAAGGAACCCCTAAATACAAAATGGCGAATCGACAGAAAAACTTCATAAAAAAATACAAAACTAAAGTTTGCCATCATATGTTGAGCGTATGCGCACAGAGTACTTGGCCAGCCCGAAATTTTTTGTATTAGCTTCCGCTATTTATAGATAGGTAGAACAACTTGGTTGTATTCATGAGAAAAATGATAAGCGTTACACAAATGTCACTGAACGTACATTCAAATAAATTAGTACAAATTCAAAGTTTTCTCTCAATTTGATATACAATTAATTAATTAAATAATTTGCGCAATATCGTACACAAGTATGGATACGTAGAAAAATAACAACTGATCACTAATTAAGGTGGAGCTGAAAATTATATCAAATGACCCGTAATGCGTCGATAAAAATTGAACTTCTAGCAATTTTTTGTATTACTAGCTTGAAATATAAATCGTTTTAGGAGAGAACCTTGATTGACTTGAGATTTTCGCCAAGCTTTCGCGTGTCTTTTCTAAAAAGATTTCTGAAACCAAATAATTACGTTATGCCAAGATTAACCAAGCTGAGCACTTCAATTCAAAATTTCGGGCCGGCCAAGTACTCTGTGCGCATACGCTCAACATATGATGGCAAACTTTAGTTTTGTATTTTTTTATGAAGTTTTTCTGTCGATTCGCCATTTTGTATTTAGGGGTTCCTTTTTTTGAGACGTGTCTTTTTGGAAGATTTTCTTTTTTCTCGTTAATTGATTTTCGAACATCAACATGATTTTCAGACAGGGAATACTTGTCCTTTTATAGATATCAGAATTTTTTATGCTGAGCGAATATCATTAATTTTTTTCTACCATTCTCGCATTTCTTGCATTTTTCTCAATCTTCTTGAATTTTTTTTTTTGGGGTTTTCTTAAATTCTTTATTTTGTTGGCGTTTCCAATTTTTTTCAAGGGGGGATTAGATTTTTCTGTGAAAACAAATGGAAATGGGGATCACCAACAAATGTACTTGTCCAAGCTTTTTTCCCCGGGAGGGGATTTTTGGCTAGGATATCACTTATTTTTTCTGATTGAAAGTCTCCAATTTTTTCAGTCCGGTGGGAATAATTTGCTGATTTTTCTCTGGAAGTGTACTCTGTGGAGTTCATTTGAAGCCAAGGATCACGTCTCTATCTCAATTTTTCACCGAGATATGATTCTGGCCCATTTCCATGATTTTTGGTCGAAAACGACGATTTTTCATAAATTTTCAAACGAAAATCGCTCTTCTCCAAGCAACGACGATAAAATCATGTTTTTTGTCCACATGGTTTGTTGAGCTGGAAGGAAACGTCAACGCACGCCATAATCTTAATTTTTCTTGGGAATTGTATTTTCGCATTTTCACTATCAGCTTAGAAAAAAACGACATTTTTACATGACTTGGAACCGAAGATTTTATTTAGTTGGGTTTATGGGAATAAATTGCTGATTCTTTCCCCAAAAATATACTCTGTGGAGCTCAATTTAAGTCCAGAATAATGTCTATATCTCGATTTTCCACCGAGATATGAATTTTTGCTTATTACCATGATTTTTGCTTGAAAATGGCGATTTTTCATCAATTTTCAAACAAAAATCGCTCTTCTCCGAGTGAAAATAGTATAAATTTTGATTTATTTTCAAGCCACATAATTTGTTGAGCTGAAATGAAACGTGTGCGCGTGCCATAATCTTGATTTTGCTCGAGAATGGTATTATTGCCTTTTCACTATCAGCTTACAAAATAACGACATTTTTACATCACATAGGAGCGAAGAATCTATTTATTTGGCTTCATGAACATAGAATGCTGATTTTTTCCCCAGAAGGACACTATTTGGACCTGAGTCCAAGCCCAGAATTATGTCCCTATCTCAATTTTTTATCGAGATATGATTTTTTGCCCATTACCATGATTTTTGCTTGAAAAAGACGATTTTTCGACAATTTTCAAACGAAAATCGCGCTTCTTCGAGTAAAAATCGTATAAATTATGATTTCTATTCCAGCCACTCGGTTGGATACGCTGAAACAAAGAGGAAACACGTGCCAAAGTCTCAATTTATCGCGAGAATTAAATTTTCGACTTTTGCCCACGAGCTGGAAAAATCAACATTTGAACATGAAGTTCTAGCGAAGAATTTTTCTTCTTGGCTCCATGAAAATAAAATGCTGATTTTTTCCCAGCAACTAGACTCTGTGGAGCTCAATTCAAGCACAGAATTATGTCTCTATCTCTATTTTTCATCGAGGTATGATTTTATTCTCATTACCATGATTTTGGCGTGAAAATGACGATTTTTCGACAATTTTCAAACGAAAATCACGCTTCTCCGAGTAAAAATCGTATAAATTATGATTTTTTTTTCCAGCCACTCAGTTAGATACGATGAAACAAAGAGGAAACACGTGCTAGCGTCTCATGTTATCGCGAGAATTCAATTTTCGACTTTTGCCCACGAGTTAGAAAAATCAATATTTGAACATGAAGTTGTAGCGAAGAAGTTTTCTTCTCGGCTCCATGAGAATATAATGCTGATTTTTTCTCAGCAACAAGACTCTGTGGAGCTCAATTTAAGCCTAGATTCATGTCTCTATCTCAATTTTTCACCGAGATATAATTTTTTTCCCATTACCAAGATTTTTGCTTAAAAATGACGATTTTTCATCAATTTCCAAACGAAAAGCGCTCTTCTCCAAGCGAAAATGGTAAAATCATGATTTTTTTCCCAGCCACTCGGTTTGATATGCTGAAACAAAGAGGGAACACGTGCCAAAGTCTCAATTTATCGCGAGAATTAAATTTTCGACTTTTGACCACGAGTTGGAAAAAATCAATATTTTAGCATGAAGTTGTAGTGAAGAATTTTTTTCCTTGGCTCCATGAGAATTTTGGCAGAAAGGAACAAATGTACAATTTTTTCTTGTGGCCCAGCGACATGATTTTTATATCACTGAGCCCTCGCAGCGACAAGATTTTTATGTCACTGAGCCCTCGGAGCGACAAGATTTTTATGTCACTGAGCCTTCGCAGCGACAAGATTTTTATGTTATGAGCCCTCGCAGCAACAAGATTTTGATTTGCCTTAGCGACAAGATTTTCATGTTGCTCAGCGATAAGATTTTCATGTTGCTTAGCGACAAGATTTTTATGTCACTGAGCCCTCGCAGTGACAAAATTTTCATTTACCTCAGCGATAAGATTTTCATGTCACTGAGCCCTCGCAGCGACAAGATTTTCATTTGCCTCAGCAAGAAGATTTTCATTTGTCTTAGCAACAAGATTTTTGTTTCGCTGAGAGATATTATTGCTCAGCGATTAATCTTCATGTGGCTCAGCAACAAGATCTTGATGTCACTGAGAGTTATCCGGAGCTATTAGATAACTTGCAGCGACAAGATTTTCATGCGCCTCTGCGACAAGATTTTTATGTGGCTCGAATCAGCGACAAGATTTTTTTACATCGCTGAGAATTATTATGTATAAGTCATGCTGTAAATGAATAAAATGGTGGGAGTGGGAAAGGGTCAAAAGATGTGGAGCAGATTCATTCATGAAGCATATTCTCTCGTCATCGGAGCATGTCGGTAATATGGCAGTTGAAAATTCGAAAGTGTGAGGTTATGACGAGCTGTCAAAGCTGTATCACAGCATTCGTTCTGACTCGGTAACGAAAAACCAGCAACACATTCTTCTCCCATAACCTTGCATCCGCAAGAAAATAAATGCTTAGCCAACGTTCGTTGTTCGACAAGGAACAATTGTAACAGTTATTTTCTCGAAAATATCAAGGGCGGAAAAGAAAAATATGAACTTATTTCAGCTATCTCTCTCTTTCACACTCACGTCAAAATGGCCCTTCGAAATATCAGCTGACATTTTTCGCTCGCTCGTCTGCACCGTCGTGTGCACACGACGGATCCATTGGAATCATCGCAGCCTCGACCAATCAGGAATTTCGCAGTCCGGGATTGGCTAAGATGGGCGCACAGACCCCTTTGAATGTGTTGTCGGGCGGCCATATACAGACACGTCAAATCCTTCGATGTAGCGTGGTTCTGACGCAGGCTGAGATAGGACTAAGCCCGTGCAAAGTTTTTTCGCAGCAATTACTTAATCAATCGCATTGAATTTGGGCTCTATCGAAAGGATATCGCGTAATTAGTCTCCATGTCAATTTTCAGGTCGCTAGACGACTCCTGGGCTTTACAGTTAGCTGAAATGTCATCGAATTTTTTTTTCCCACCACCGCGAATCGTTTTACTACGAGAAAGTATAGACTCGGCGAGCGCTCGGGACAAGCAGACGACGCACAGCTGTTTTCAAATGTACTTGTCCCGAGACTCTGCCGAGTCTCTTGATAAAAGAGTCGCGTGACTGACTGACTGACTGACTGACTGACTGACTGACTGACAGACAACGCACAGCCTAAACCAATGAAGTTAGGATCGTGAAATTTGTCACGGTTACTCCTCTCGCATCGTAGACGCTCACTAAGAACGGATTTTGTTCGATCTCTATCCAAAAAAAAATTATCGAAATTTTTTTTTTTTCGATTTTTTTTTTTCAATTTTTTTTTCTAGACTCTTCTACCTCAATAAACGTTCACCGAGAACGGATTTTGTTCGTTCTCCACCAAAAAAAAATGAAAAAAAAAATTTATCAAAAAATTTTTTTCTCATCAAGAGACTCGGCAGAGTCTCGGGACAAGTACATTTGACAGCGTCGTCTGCTGGCCCGAGACTCACCCGAGTATATTATTTCTAAGAAAAGCGATTTCGCCGGTGGGGGCAGACACTTTCTTGAATTACGAAGCTCAGGGGTAATTTCATGATCTGAAATTTGAACTGGAGACTAATTCCGTCATCCCCCTTCGATTGAGCCATAAATCAACCCGATTGATACCGTAATTGCTGAGAAAAAACTTTGCACGGGCAAAATTATGCGCTGATCGAAGTGTACGTGCGTGTATGTATACGACACAGAGAAAGGGCCCGTGTGGCCATCGTGTTTCTGATTGGTCGTGACTGACGACATATCCAGCTGTTCCCATCCGAGGAACACCTGTTGGTTGCCAGTTCACGAATACATCTTTATACATGTGTCGTTCGATTTCACGGTGATAAATATAGATATAGAAACATTCGAAAGTCAGATTGTCAAAATTAGAAAATCATAACCTAAAATTCCGCTAGCAATCGTGTATATTTTGACGGCCGATATTGACGCGAGTGTGAGAGAGATAGCTGGAAACGGGTTGATATTTTTTGCCGAGTTTGTGATGAATAATGTGCTAAAAGCTCTGACAGCTCGCCATAACCTCACTAATGCCAATTTTCAGGTATCATTAACGACATGCTCCAGTGACAGGAGAATATGCTTCAGGAATGAATATGCTTCACAACCATTGCCCTATTCCTAAGCCCACAATTTTATTCATTTACAGCATATCTGAAATCGCCGCTGGCATATGATATTGATTGCAGAGCGACAATAACTCTCAGCGACATAAAAAACTTGTCGCTGAGCCACATGAACATCTTTCCGCTGAGCGACGTGGAATACTTATCGCTGCCAGCTATCCGAAAGCTCCAGATATAACTCTCAGTGGCATAAAAATCTTGTCGCTGAGCCACATGAAAATTTTGTCGCTGAGAGTTATCCGGAAGCTTTGGATATCTCGCAGCGACAAGTTTTGCTTCGAAAGGAACCAATTATTGTGGAGCATAACTAACATCGCCGCTGGCATATTATATTGATTGCGGAGCGACAATAACTCTCAGCGACATAAAAATCTTGTCGCTGAGCCACATGAAAATTTTGTCGCTGCGAGTTATCCGGAAGCTTTGGATATCTCTCAGCGACAAGTTTTGCTTCGAAAGGAACCAATTATTGTGTAGCATAACTGACATCGCCGCTGGCGTTAGATTAATCGGAAAGCGACAATGACTCTTAGCGACATGAAAATCTTGTCGCTGAGCAACATAAAAATCTTGTCGCTGAGCCACATGAAAATCTTTCCGCTGAGCCCCATGAAATTCTTATCGCTGCCAGCTATCCAGTATCCGGAAGCTCCAGATAACTCTCAGTGGCATGAAAATATAAATTCTTCGCGACAAATTCATGTTAAAATATTGATTTTTTCCAACTCGTGATCAAAAGTTGAAAATTGCATTCCCGCGATAAATTGAGACTTTGGCACGTGTTTTCTCTTCTTTCCAGCGTATCAAACTGAGCGGCTGGAAAAAAATGCATAATTTATTCGATTTTTACTCGGAGAAGAACGATTTTCGTTTGAAAATTGTCAAAAAATCGACATTTTCGAGCAAAAATCATGCTCGTGAGCAAAAAATCATATCTCGATGAAAAATCGAGATAGAGACATGACTCTGGGCTTAAATTGAGCTCCACAGAGTATATTTGAAGGAAAAAAATCAGCAGTCCATTCTCATGGAGCCAAAAATATAAATTCTTCGCGACAAATTCATGTTCAACCTCTGATTTTTTCCAACTCGTGATCAAAAGTTGAAAATTGCATTCCCGCGATGAATTGAGACTTTGACACGTGTTTTCTCTTCTTTTCCGCGTATTAAACTGAGTGGCTGGAAAAAAATGCATTATTTATGCGATTTTTACTCGGAGAAGAGCGATTTTCGTTTGAAAATTGTCGAAAAATCGACATTTTCTAGCAAAAATCATGCTCGTGAGCAAAAAATCATATCTCGATGAAAAATCGAGATAGAGACATGACTCTGGACTTAAATTGAGCTCCACAGAGTATATTTGAAGGAAAAAAATCAGCAGTCCATTCTCATGGAGCCAAGCAGACAAATTCTTGGCAACAAATTCATGTTAAAACTCTAATTTTTTCCAACTCGTGATCAAAAATCGAAAATTGCATTCACGCGGTAAATTGGGCCTTTGGCGCGTGTTTTCTCTTCTTTTCAGCGTATCAAACTGAGTGACTGGAAAAAAATGCATAATTTATGCGATTTTTACTCGGAGAAGAGCGATTTTCGTTTGAAATTTGTCGAAAAATCGACATTTTCTAGCAAAAATCATGCTCGTGAGCAAAAAATCATATCTCGATGAAAAATCGAGATAGAGACATGATTCTGGGCTTAAATTGAGCTCTACAGAGTATATTTGAAAGGAAAAAATCAGCAGTCCATTCTCATGGAGCCAAAAATATAAATTCTTCGCGACAAATTCATGTTAAAACTCTGATTTTTTCCAACTCGTGATCAAAAGTTGAAAATTGCATTCCCGCGATAAATTGAGACTTTGGCACGTGTTTTTTCTTCTTTTCAGCGTATCAAACTGAGTGGCTGAAAAAAAATGCATAATTTATGCGATTTTT
Source organism: Diadegma fenestrale (assembly GCA_037043255.1). Taxonomy (NCBI): domain Eukaryota; kingdom Metazoa; phylum Arthropoda; class Insecta; order Hymenoptera; family Ichneumonidae; genus Diadegma; species Diadegma fenestrale. The sequence goes on along the minus strand of CM073315.1, from coordinate 999,911 downwards.
ACTCGGAGAAGAGCGATTTTCGTTTGAAAATTGACGAAAAATCGTCATTTTCATCAAAAATCATGCTCGTGAGCAAAAAATCATATCTCGATAAAAAATCGAGATAGAGACATGACTCTGGGCTTAAATTGAGCTCCACAGAGTATATTTGAAGGGAGAAAATCAGCAGTCCATTCTTATGGAGCAAAAAATATAAATTCTTCGCGACAAATTCATGTTAAAACTCTGATTTTTTCCAACTCGTGATTAAAAGTTGAAAATTGCATTCCTGCGATAAATTGAGACTTTGGCACGTGTTTCCTCTTCTTTTCAGCGTATCAAACTGAGTGGCTGGAAAAGAATGCATGATTTATGCGATTTTTACTCGGAGAAGGGCGATTTTCGTTTGAAAATTGACGAAAAATCGTCATTTTCAAGCAAAAATCATGATCCTGAGCAAAAAATCATATCGCGATGAAAAATCGAGATAGAGACATGACTCTGGGCTTAAATTGAGCTCCACAGAGTATATTTGAAGAAGAAAAATCAGCATTCCATTCGCATGGAGCCAAGAATAAAAATTCCTCGCGACAAATTCATGTTGAAACTTTGATTTTTTCCAACTCAAGGTCGAAAATCGGAAATGGCATTGACGCGGTAAATTGAGACTTTGGCGCGTGTTTTCTTTCCTTTTCAGCGTATCAAACTGGAAGGCTGGAAAAAAGTTCATAATTTATACGATTTTTACTCGGAAAAAAGCGATTTTCGTTTGAAAATTGTTGAAAAATCGTCATTTTCAAGCAAAAATCATGGTTATGGACAAGAAATCATATCTCGGTGGAAAATTAAGATAAAGACATGACTTTGGGCTTAAATTAAGATCCACAGAGTAAATTTCTCGGAAAAAAATCAGCAATTTATTCCCATAAAGTCAACTAAATAAAATCTTCACTCTCAAGTCATGTAAAAATGGCATTTTTTTTTTCTAAGCTGATGGTGAAAATGCAAAAATACCATTCTCGAGAAAATATAAGATTATGGCACGCGTTCACGTTTCCTTTTAGCTCAGCAAACCATGTGGACGAAAAAAAAAACATGATTTCACCGTCGTTGCTCGCAGAAGAGCGATTTTCGTTCGAAAATTGATGAAAAATCGTTATTTCCGAGCAAAAATGATGGAAATGGGCAAAAAATCATATCTCGGTGAAAAATTGAGATAGAGACATGATTCTTGGCTTAAAATGAGCTCCACAGAGTACACTTCTAGGGAAAAATCAGCAAATTATTCCCACCGGACTGAAAAAATTGGAGACTTCCAATCAGAAAAAAGAAGTGATATCCTAGCCAAAAATCCCCTCCCGGGGAAAAAAGCCTGGACAAGTACATTTGTTTGTGACCCCCGTTTCCAATCGTTTTCACAGACAAATCCAACCCCCCTAAAAAAGAATTGAAATAAAATGAAGAATAGAAAAAAACCCTCGAAAAAATGGCTCCTAAAAAAATGGAGAAAAACCCAAAAAAAAAATCAAATTGAAAAAAATACAATGAATGTAAAAATGGTAAAAAAAAAATTGATTATTTTCGCTCAGCACGAAAAATTCTTGATATCCATGAAAGGACAAGTATTCCATTGATGGCTGAAAATCAATTAACAAGAAAAAGGGAAAAGTTCCAAAAAAAACACGGCACAAAAAAAAGAAACCCCCAAATACACAATAGCGAATCGACAGAAAAACTTGCGCGAAGTGATGGAAAACTAAAGTTTGCCATCGCATGTTGAGCAGTTGAGCGGATGCGCACAGAGTACTTGTCCGGCCCGAAAATTTTTGTATTAGCTTCCGCTATTTTTAGATAGATAGAACAACTCGATTGTATTCATGAGAAAAATGATGGGCGTTATACAAACAACACTGAACTTTATACATTCAAATGCATTGGTACAAATTCAAAGTTTTCTCTCGATTTGATATACAATTATTTAAGAGAAACGCAGTGGCTAGTCGTCCGGATAGCCGGATGAATAATATTCGTCCGGACACGCTTTATCTAATGATTTCCGCTTTATCCCTACGATTAAGGGTTGCTTATTCGTCCGACCATGCTTTTTAGTGTATGAAATATCCGGACGAATAGCCACAGCCATCAATAAATTATTTGTGCAATATTTTACACGAGTATGGATACATAGAAAAATAACAACTAATGAATAATTAAGGTGCAGCGAGTTAAATTCAATGACCCGTAATGCATCGGAAAAAATTGCACTCCTAGCCATTTTTTGTATTATTCACTTGGAATGTAAATCGGTTTTGGAAAGAACCTTGATTGACTCGAGATTTTCACCGACCATTCACGTGTCTTTTCTAAAAAGCTTCCTGAGACTAAACAATTACGTTATGTCAAGTTCAAAACCTATGAGCACTTCTAATAAAAAAATTTCGGGCCGGACAAGTACTCTGTGCGCATCCGCTCAACTGCTCAACATGCGATGGCAAACTTTAGTTTTCCATCACGTCGCGCAAGTTTTTCTGTCGATTCGCTATTGTGTATTTGGGGGTTTCTTTTTTTTGTGCCGTGTTTTTTTTGGAACTTTTCCCTTTTTCTTGTTAATTGATTTTCAGCCATCAATGGAATACTTGTCCTTTCATGGATATCAAGAATTTTTCGTGCTGAGCGAAAATAATCAATTTCTTTTTTACCATTTTTACATTCATTGTATTTTTTTCAATTGTTTTGATTTTTTTTTTGGGTTTTTCTCCATTTTTTTAGGAGCCATTTTTCCGAGGGTTTTTTTCTATTCTTCATTTTATTTCAATTCTTTTTTAGGGGGGTTGGATTTGTCTGTGAAAACGATTGGAAACGGGGGTCACAAACAAATGTACTTGTCCAGGCTTTTTTCCCCGGGAGGGGATTTTTGGCTAGGATCTATCTATATATATAAAAGAGTTGCGTGACTGACTGACTGACTGACTGACTGACTGACAGACAACGCACAGCCTAAACCAATGAAGTTAGGATCGTGAAATTTGTCACGGTTACTCCTCTCGCATCGTAGACGCTCACTATGAACGGATTTTGTTCGTTCTCTATCCAAAACAAAATTATCGAATTTTTTTTTTTTCTTTTTTTTCAATTTTTTTTTCTATACTCTTCTACCTCGATAATCGTTCACCGAGAACGGATTTTGTTCGTTCTCCACCAAGAAAAAATAAAAAAAAAAAAATTTATCAAAAAATTTTTTTCTCATCTATATATAAAAGAGTCGCGTGACTGACTGACCGACTGACTGACAGACAACGCACAGCCTAAACCAATGAAGTTAGGATCGTGGAATTTGTCGCGGTTACTCCTCTCGCATCGTAGACGCTCACTAAGAACGGATTTTGTTCGTTCTCTATCCAAAAAAAAATTATCGAAATTTTTTTTTTTTTCAAATTTTTTTTTTCAATTTATTTTTTCTATACTCTTCTACCTCAATAAACGTTCACCGAGAACGGATTTTGTTCGTTCTCCACCAAAAAAAAAAATGAAAAAAAAAATTTATCAAAAATTTTTTTTCTCATCTATATATATAAAAGAGTCGCGTGATTGACTGACTGACTGACTGACAGACAACGCACAGCCTAAACCAATGAAGTTAGGATCGTGAAATTTGTCGCGGTTACTCCTCTCGCATCGTAGACGCTAACTAAGAACGGATTTTGTTCGTTCTCTATCGAAAAAAAAATTATCGCGAATTTTTTTTTAGACAATTTTTAGATACATTTTTAGATAATTATCTAGATTTTTTAGATAATTTTTAGATACATTTTTGGATAATTATCTAGATTTTTTAGATAATTTTTTTTTAGATAGAGGACGAAAAAAATTCTAAAAAAAAAATTTTTTTTTCAAATTAAAAAAAAATCCGTTAGAGAAATTGAGCGTTTACCATGGCAACGGTTACCATGGCAACGGTTACCATGGCAACGGTTACCATGGCAAAGGTTACCATGGCAACGGTTACCATGGCAACGGTTACCATGGCAACGGTTACCATGGCAACGGTTATCATGGCAACGGTTACCATGGCAACGGTTGCCATGGTAATCGTTTCCTTAGCAACCACTGCCATGGTAATCATCTATTGTATATAAAAGAGTCGCGTGACTGACTGACTGACTGACTGACTGACTGACAGACAACGCACAGCCTAAACCAATGAAGTTAGGATCGTGAAATTTGTCACGGTTACCCCTCTCGCATCGTAGACGCTCACTAAGAACGGATTTTTTTCGTTCTCTATCCAAAAAAAAATTATGGAAATTTTTTTTTTTTTTTCAATTTTTTTTTTTCAATTTTTTTTTTTTTAATTTTTTTTTCTATACCCTTCTACCTTAATAAACGTTCACCGAGAACGGATTTTGTTCGTTCTCCACCAAAAAAAATGAAAAAAAAAATTATCAAAAATTTTTTCTCTCATCTATATATATAAAAGAGTCGCGTGACTGACTGACTGACTGACTGACAGACAACGCACAGCCTAAACCAATGAGGTTAGGATCGTGAAATTTGGCGCGGTTACTCCTCTCGCATCGTAGACGCTCACTAAGAACGGATTTTGTTCGTTCTCTATCCAAAAAAAAATTATCGAATTTTTTTTTTTTTCTTTTTTTTTCAATTTTTTTTTCTATACTCTTCTACCTCGATAAACGTTCACCGAGAACGGATTTTGTTCGTTCTCCACCAAAAAAAAAAATGAAAAAAAAAATTTATCAAAAATTTTTTTTCTCATCTATATATATATAAAAGAGTCGCGTGACTGACTGACTGACTGACTGACAGACAACGCACAGCCTAAACCAATGAAGTTAGGATCGTGAAATTTGTCGCGGTTACTCCTCTCGCATCGTAGACGCTCACTAAGAACGGATTTTGTTCGTTCTCTATCCAAAAAAAAATTATCGAATTTTTTTTTTCTTCCTTTTTTTTTAATTTTTTTTCTATACTCTTCTACCTCGATAAACGTTCACCGAGAACGGATTTTGTTCGTTCTCCACCAAAAAAAAAATGAAAAAAAAAATGTATCAAAAAATTTTTTTCTCATCTATATACATAAAAGAGTCGCGTGACTGACTGACTGACTGACTGACAGACAACGCACAGCCTAAACCAATGAAGTTAGGATGGTGAAATTTGTCACGGTTACTCCTCTTCCATCGTAGACGCTCACTAAGGACGGATTTTGTTCGTCCTCTATCCAAAAAAAAATTGTCGCGAAATTTTTTTTTAGACAATTTTTAGATACATTTTTAGATAATTATCTAGATTTATTAGATAATTTTTAGATACATTTTTAGATAATTATCTAGATTTTTTAGATGATTTTTAGATACATTTTTAGATAATTATCTAGATTTTTTAGATAATTTTTAGATACGTTTTAGATGATTATCTAGATTTTTTTGATAATTTTTAGATACATTTTTAGATAATTATCTAGATATCTTAGATTTTTTTTTAGATAGAGGACGAACAAAATTCTAGAAAATTTTTTTTTTTCAAATTAAAAAAAAAATCCGTTAGAGAAATTGAGCGTTTACCATGGCAACGGTTACCATGGCAACGGTTACCATGGCAACCGTTACCATGGCAACGGTTACCATGGCAACGGTTACCATGGCAACCGTTACCATGGCAACGGTTACCATGGCAACGGTTACCATGGCAACGTTTATCATGGCAACGGTTACCATGGCAACGGTTGCCATGGTAATCGTTTCCTTAGCAACCACTGCCATGGTAATCATCTATCTATTTATATAAAAGAGTTGCGTGACTGACTGACTGACTGACTGACTGAGTGACTGATTGATTGACAGACAACGCACACTCTAAACCACTTAAGATAGGATCGTGAAATTTGTCACGGTTATGAAATTCGTCACAGATACTTCTCTCCCATCGTAGACGCTCACTAAGAAAGGATTTCGTTCGTCCTCTATCCAAAAAAAAATTATCACGAATTTTTTTTTAGACAATTTTTAGATACATTTTTAGATAATTATCTAGATTTTTTAGATAATTTTTAGATACATTTTTAGATAATTATCTAGATTTCTTAGATAATTTTTAGATACGTTTTTAGATAATTATCTAGATTTTTCAAATATTTTTTTTTTTTTATAGAGGACGAACAAAATTCTAAAAAAAAAAATTTTTTTTTCAAATTGAAAAAAAAATCCGTTAGAGAAATTGAGCGTTTACCATGGCAACGGTTACCATGGCAACGGTTACCATGGCAACGGTTGCCATGGTAATCGTTCCCTTAGCAACCACTGCCATGGTAATCTATATATATAAAAGAGTTGCGTGACTGACTGACTGACTGACTGACTGACTGATTGATTGACAGACAACGCACACCCTAAACCACTGAAGATTGGATCGTGAAATTTACCACGGTTATGAAATTTGTCACAGATTTGTCACAGAATAAAATGAAATTTTCGCATTTTTTTTTCCGATTGTTGCGTGACTGACTCACTGACTGACACACGAAAAAAAAGACTGGCTGACTGACTGACGCACAAAGAAATTTCCGAATTTGATCACATAGACCCCATCCGTATTTGATCATAGACCCCAATGAAAAAATCATTTGCATTGGAGTCTACAGGAAAACTGTGATCATGATCCTATCTTCAGTGGTTTAGGGTGTTCGTTGTCAGTCAGTCAGTCAGTCAGTTAGTCAGTCAAATTTCCAAATTTGATCATATAGACCTCAATGAAAAAATCATTTTCATTGGGGTCCCAGTGTCATCGGGGACCATTGTGTGCCCAGCGAAGCGGGCGTACCCAAGGCTAGTTCTATATATATACAAGGTATGCCCGCTTTGCCGGGCACACAATAGTATCCAACACAGATTTTCACATGACCTATGTGGTACTGTACTGTGTAAGGGGATGCGTTTTCATTTCTTCACATAGGACTTCACATGGGCAGATTTGACGATGTTGAAATATGCTTCGTTGGAATGCCACGAAATTCGTTTTTTTCTTGAGCAAATCTCCTGAATTTTATTCGACATTTAATCGAGACGATAAAATTATCGTTTTTCAGGATTCAAACACAAAATTGATACGAAAATTGGCGTTTCTATTCACATTGAACAAAAAATTAAAGGAAAAAGTATTTTGCGTTGGACCTCAACGTTAAGAATTTCAGTGTCATTTTGATTTGACGATGTTGAAATATGCTTCGTTGGACTGCAACGAAATTCGGGTTTTTTTCGAGTAAAAGTCATTAATTTAATTCAATATTCAATCAAGACGATAAAACGATCGTTTTTCAGGATTCAAACACAAAATTGATACGAAAATTGGGTTATTATTTTTTGAATTTAACAAAAAATTAAGGGTAGGGTTATTTTCCATTGACCCCGACGTTGCGAACTGCAGTGTCGTTTTGATTCGATGTTTGGCTCGACAAAACTTGACAAAATTGCTTAAAAGTTGTCATTTTATCAATACCGATGATAGCTCAAGCGAATGAAGATGGGAGTCAGGATGAGTGGGATGACTGGGTTCCTGATAAAAGAATTAGAGCCAGTAGTGCGTAACTTGGCATTTCCCTTCTATAAAAAAAAGACAAAAATTACTGTCCACAGTTTTTTTTGCTGTATATCAGATTTTATATTTTTAAGTTTTGCATTTTGAGGGCAGATTCGTAGAGAGTTAAATCAAAATAATAATAGATTAAATTTTATATTGTGAAACGCAAGCGAAGTCGCGTGCGAAAACCTATGTGAAAAAATGAAAACGCATACCTTTACACAGTACCACATGGGTCATGTGGCAATCTGTGTGCGACACCATTGTGTGCCCGGCGAAGCGGGCGTACCTTGGCTAGTCTATATATATAAAAGAGTCGCGTGACTGACTGACTGACTGACTGACTGACTGACTGACTGACTGACTGACAACGCACAGCCTAAACCAATGAAGTTAGGATCGTGAAATTTGTCACGGTTACTCCTCTCGCATCGTAGACGCTCACTAAGAACGGATTTTGTTCGTTCTCTATCCAAAAAAAAATTATCGAATTTTTTTTTTTTTCTTTTTTTTTCAATTTTTTTTTCTATACTCTTCTACCTCGATAAACGTTCACCGAGAACGGATTTTGTTCGTTCTCCACCAAAAAAAAAAATGAAAAAAAAAATTTATCAAAAATTTTTTTTCTCATCTACACTCCCGCTCAAAAGTATGGGTTCACTTCTCGAAATTTTCAGCTTCGGTATAAGTTCTATATCTTGGTGGAAAAAGGTCGCAAGAGAATTTAATGAGCACCATTTTGAAGGGGACAGTTTTAGCTTCACTTTGCCATTTTTTATAATTTTTTACATTTTTTTTTATAGTCCCCACGCGCTTTTGAACATGGCAGTTTTTCGATGTTTTTTTGGGCTCTGGAAACGGGCTCTCTGGCTATTAGAAAATTTCCCTTGCAATTTTATTCATCGCAGTTTCAAAGAGGATTTCGAACACTGCATTTTCGTTTTTGAAAAAGTATCGTGCGATTTTTTTTACCAAAAATATTCCAATTTTTGACAAAAATTGATAATTTTATTCAATTTGGCGTATCTTGAAAACGGCGGGCGATCGAAGAAAATAGCAAGAGGGTGAAAAGTTGCAATAGATTATGATGGACCTCGTAGATTTATTTCAGAATTTTTTTCCGACATTTGTTTTTTTATACTCGTGGAGTCAAAATAATTTTAATTTTCTTATGATTTTTTCTTTTTTTGAGACGGCGGAGGCATTTCTTTTATTGGTTTTATCACCATCTTGTTGTAATTGGAACTAAAAATCTAATTTTGCACAATTTTTTGTACGTTTTTTTCGTGAAAAAAATTAATTTTTAGTTCAAATTACGTCAAGATAAAGATCAAAGCGATAAAAGAAATGGCTCAGCCGTTTAGAAAAAAGAAAAAATCATGAGAAAATTAAAATCATTTTGACTCCACGAGTATGAAAAAACAAATGTCGGAAAAAAATTCTGAAATAAATTTACCAGGTCCATCATGATCTATTGCAACTTTTCACCCTCTTGCTATTTTCTTCGATCACCCGCCGTTTTCAAGATACGCCGAATTGAATAAAATTATCAATTTTTGTCAAAAATTGGAATATTTTTGGTAAAAAAAATCGCACGATACTTTTTCAAAAACGAAAATGCAGTGTTTGATATCCTCTTTAAAACTGCGATGAATAAAATTGCAAGGGAAATTTTCTAATAGCCAGAGAGCCCGTTTCCAGAGCCCAAAAAAACATCAAAAAACTGCCATGTTCAAAAGCGCGTGGGGAATATAAAAAAAATTCGAAAAAATTATAAAAAATGGCAAAGTGAAGCTAAAACTGTCTCCTTCAAAACGGTACTCATTAAATTCTCTTACGACCTTTTTCCACCAAGATATAGAACTTATACCGAAGCTGAAAATTTCGCGAAGTGAACCCATACTTTTGAGCGGGAGTGTATATATATATAAAAGAGTCGCGTGACTGACTGACTGACTGACTGACAGACAACGCACAGCCTAAACCAATGAAGTTAGGATCGTGAAATTTGTCGCGGTTACTCCTCTCGCATCGTAGACGCTCACTAAGAACGGATTTTGTTCGTTCTCTATCCAAAAAAAAATTATCGAATTTTTTTTTTTCTTCCTTTTTTTTTAATTTTTTTTCTATACTCTTCTACCTCGATAAACGTTCACCGAGAACGGATTTTGTTCGTTCTCCACCAAAAAAAAAAATGAAAAAAAAAATTTATCAAAAAATTTTTTTCTCATCTATATATATAAAAGAGTCGCGTGACTGACTGACTGACTGACTGACTGACTGACTGACAACGCACAGCCTAAACCAATGAAGTTAGGATCGTGAAATTTGTCACGGTTACTCCTCTCGCATCGTAGACGCTCACTAAGAACGGATTTTGTTCGTTCTCTATCCAAAAAAAAATTATCGAATTTTTTTTTTTCTTTTTTTTTCAATTTTTTTTTCTATACTCTTCTACCTCGATAAACGTTCATCGAGAACGGATTTTGTTCGTTCTCCACCAAAAAAAAAAATGAAAAGAAAAATTTATCAAAAATTTTTTTTCTCATCTATATATATAAAAGAGTCGCGTGCCTGACTGACTGACTGACTGACTGACTGACTGACAGACAATGCACAGCCTAAACCAATGAAGTTAGGATCGTGAAATTTGTCACGGTTACTCCTCTCGCATCGTAGACGCTCACTAAGAACGGATTTTGTTCGTTCTCTATCCAAAAAAAAATTATCGAATTTTTTTTTTTTTTTTAATTTTTTTTTCTATACTCTTCTACCTCGATAAACGTTCACCGACAACGGATTTTGTTCGTTCTCCACCAAAAAAAAAATAATGAAAAAAAAAAATTTATCAAAAATTTTTTTTCTCATCTATATATGTAAAAGGGTCGCGTGACTGACTGACTGACTGACTGACTGACTGACTGACTGACTGACTGACTGATTGACTGACTGACTGACTGACAGACAACGCACAGCCTAAACCAATGAAGTTAGGATTGTGAAATTTGTCACGGTTACTCCTCTCGCATCGTAGAGGCTCACTAAGAACGGATTTTGTTCGTTCTCTATCCAAAAAAAAATTATCGAATTTTTTTTTTCTTTTTTTTTCAATTTTTTTTTCTATACTCTTCTACCTCGATAAACGTTCACCGAGAACGGATTTTGTTCGTTCTCCACCAAAAAAAAAAATGAAAAGAAAAATTTATCAAAAATTTTTTTTCTCATCTATATATATAAAAGAGTCGCGTGCCTGACTGACTGACTGACTGACTGACTGACTGACAGACAATGCACAGCCTAAACCAATGAAGTTAGGATCGTGAAATTTGTCACGGTTACTCCTCTCGCATCGTAGACGCTCACTAAGAACGGATTTTGTTCGTTCTCTATCCAAAAAAAAATTATCGAATTTTTTTTTTTTTTCTTTTTTTTTAATTTTTTTTTCTATACTCTTCTACCTCGATAAACGTTCACCGACAACGGATTTTGTTCGTTCTCCACCAAAAAAAAAAAAATGAAAAAAAAAAATTTATCAAAAATTTTTTTTCTCATCTATATATGTAAAAGGGTCGCGTGACTGACTGACTGACTGACTGACTGACTGACTGACTGACTGACTGACTGATTGACTGACTGACTGACTGACAGACAACGCACAGCCTAAACCAATGAAGTTAGGATTGTGAAATTTGTCACGGTTACTCCTCTCGCATCGTAGAGGCTCACTAAGAACGGATTTTGTTCGTTCTCTATCCAAAAAAAAATTATCGAATTTTTTTTTTCTTTTTTTTTCAATTTTTTTTTCTATACTCTTCTACCTCGATAAACGTTCACCGAGAACGGATTTTGTTCGTTCTCCACCAAAAAAAAAAATGAAAAGAAAAATTTATCAAAAATTTTTTTTCTCATCTATATATATAAAAGAGTCGCGTGCCTGACTGACTGACTGACTGACTGACTGACTGACAGACAATGCACAGCCTAAACCAATGAAGTTAGGATCGTGAAATTTGTCATGGTTACTCCTCTCGCATCGTAGACGCTCACTAAGAACGGATTTTGTTCGTTCTCTATCCAAAAAAAAATTATCGAATTTTTTTTTTTCTCTTTTTTTTTAATTTTTTTTTCTATACTCTTCTACCTCGATAAACGTTCACCGACAACGGATTTTGTTCGTTCTCCACAAAAAAAAAAAAAAATGAAAAAAAAAATTTATCAAAAATTTTTTTTCTCATCTATATATGTAAAAGGGTCGCGTGACTGACTGACTGACTGACTGACTGACTGACTGACTGACTGATTGACTGACTGACTGACTGACAGACAACGCACAGCCTAAACCAATGAAGTTAGGATCGTGAAATTTGTCATGGTTACTCCTCTCGCATCGTAGACGCTCACTAAGAACGGATTTTGTTCGTTCTCTATCCAAAAAAACATTATCGAATTTTTTTTTTCTTTTTTTTTTCAATTTTTTTTTCTATACTCTTCTACCTCGATAAACATTCACCGAGAACGGATTTTGTTCGTTCTCCACCAAAAAAAAAAAATGAAAAAAAAAAATGAAAAAAAAAATTTATTAAAAAATTTTTTTCTCATCTATATATATGAAAGGGTCGCGTGACTGACTGACTGACTGACTGACTGACTGACTGACAGACAACGCACAGCCTAATCCAATGAAGTTAGGATCGTGAAATTTGTCATGGTTACTCCTCTCCCATCGTAGACGCTCACTAAGAACGGATTTCGTTCGTTCTCTATCCAAAAAAAAACTATCGAAATTTTTTTTTTTTTTCAATTTTTTTTTCATTTTCTATACTTCTCTCCCATCATGGACGCTCACTAAGAACAGATTTTGTTCGTTCTCAACCCAAAAAAAATTATTGCAAAAATTTTTTTTTTCATCATTATACATATTGCGTGATTGACTGACTGACTGACTGAGTGAGTGACGGATTGATTGACAGACAACGCACACTCTAAACCACTTAAGATAGGATCGTGAAATTTGTCACGGCTATGAAAATTGTTACAGATACTTCTCTCCCATCGTAGACGCTCACTAAGAAAGGATTTTGTTCGTTCTTTATCCAAAAAAAAATTTTCGCAATTTTTTTTTCCGACTGTTGCGTGACTGACTCACTGACTGACACACAAAAAAAAAGACTGGCTGACTGGAAGGACTGGCTGGAACCATGATCCTATCTTCAGTGGTTTAGGGTGTTTGTTTTCAATCAGTCAGTCATTCAAGTTTCCAAATTTGATCATATAGACCCCAATGAAAAAATCATTTTCATTGGGGTCCCAGTGTCATTGGAGACCATTGTGTGCCCAGCGAAGCGGGCGTACCCAAGGCTATCTATATATATAAAAGAGTCGCGTGACTGAATGACTGACTGACTGACGGACAACGCACAGCCTAAACCAATGAAGTTAGGATCGTGAAATTTGTCGTGGTCACTCCTCTCCCATCGTAGACGCTCACTAAGAACGGATTTTGTTCGTTCTCTATCAAAAAAAAAATTATCGAAATTTTTTTTTTTTTCAATTTTTTTTTCATTTTCTATACTTCTCTCCCATCATGGACGCTCACTAAGAACAGATTTTGTTCGTTTTCTACCCAAAAAAAAATTATTGCAAAAATTTTTTTTCATCATCTATATATATAAAAGAGTTGCGTGACTGACTGACTGACTGACTGACAGACAACGCACAGCCTAAACCAATGAAGTTAGGATCGTGAAATTTGTCACGGTTACTCCTCTCCCATCGTAGACGCTCACTAAGGACGGATTTTGTTCGTCCTCTATCCAAAAAAGAATTATCGCGAATTTTTTTTTTAGACAATTTTTAGATACATTTTTAGATAATTATCTAGATTTTTTAGATAATTTTTAGATACATTTTTAGATAATTATCTAGATTTTTTAGATAATTTTTAGATACATTTTTAGATAATTATCTAGATTTTTTAGATTATTTTTTTTTAGATAGAGGACGAACAAAATTCTAAAAAAAAAATTTTTTTTTTCAAATAAAAAAAAAAATTCGTTAGAGAAATTGAGCGTTTACCATGGCAACGGTTACAATGGCAACGGTTACCATGGCAACGGTTATCTGGCAACGGTTACCATGGCAACGGTTGCCATGGTAATCGTTTCCTTAGCGACCACTGCCATGGTTGTCATCTATATATATAAAAGAGTCGCGTGACTGACTGACTGACTGACTGACTGACTGACTGACTGACTGACAGACAACGCACAGCCTAAACCAATGAAGTTAGGATCGTGAAATTTGTCACGGTTACTCCTCTCGCATCGTAAACGCTCACTAAGAACGGATTTTGTTCGTTCTCTGTCCAAAAAAAAATCATCGAAATTTTTTTTTTTAATTTTTTTTTCTATACTCTTCTACCTCAATAAACGTTCACCGAGAACGGATTTTGTTCGTTCTTCACCAAAAAAAAATGAAAAAAAAAATTTATCAGAAATTTTTTTTCTCATCTATATATATAAAAGAGTCGCGTGACTGACTGACTGACTGACTGACTGACTGACTGACTGACTGACAGACAACGCACAGCTTAAACCAATGAAGTCAGGATCGCGAAATTTGTCACGGTTACTCCTCTCGCATCGTAGACGCTCACTAAGAACGGATTTTGTTCGATCTCTATATAAAAAAAAATTATCGAAATTTTTTTTTTTTTTCAATTTTTTTTTCATTTTCTATACTCCTCTCCTATCATGGACGCTCACTAAGAACAGATTTCGTTCGTTCTCTACCCAAAAAAAAATTATTGCAAAAATTTTTTTTTCCATCATTATACATATAACTATTGCGTGAGTGACTGACTGACTGACTGAGTGAGTGACTGATTGATTGACAGACAACGCACACTCTAAACCACTTAAGATAGGATCGTGAAATATGTCACGGTTATGAAATTCGTCACAGATACTTCTCTCCCATCGTAGACGCTCACTAAGAAAGGATTTCGTTCGTTCTTTATCCAAAAAAAAATGTTCGCAATTTTTTTTTCCGACTGTTGCGTGACTGACTCACTGACTGACACACAAAAAAAAGACCGGCTGACTGGAAGGACTGGCTGGAACCATGATCCTATCTCCAGTGGTTTAGGGTGTTCGTTGTCAATCAGTCAGTCAGTCAGTCAGTCAAATTTCCAAATTTGATCATATAGACCCCAATGAAAAAATCATTTTCATTGGGGTCCCAGTGTCATTGGAGACCATTGTGTGCCCAGCGAAGCGGGCGTACCCAAGGCTAGTCTATATATATAAAAGAGTCGCGTGACTGACTGACTGACTGACTGACTGCCTGACTGACTGACAGACAACGCACAGCCTAAACCAATGAAGTTAGGATCGTGAAATTTGTCACGGTTACTCCTCTCGCATCGTAGACGCTCACTAAGAACGGATTTTGTTCGATCTCTATCCAAAAAAAAATTATCAAAATTTTTTTTTTTTAATTTTTTTTTTCAATTTTTTTTTCTAGACTCTTCTACCTCAATAAACGTTCACCGAGAACGAATTTTGTTCGTTCTCCACCAAAAAAAAATGAAAAAAAAAATTTATCAAAAAATTTTTTTCTCATCTATCTATATATATAAAAGAGTTGCGTGACTGACTGACTGACTGACTGACTGACTGACTGACTGACTGACAGACAACGCACAGCCTAAACCAATGAAGTTAGGATCGTGAAATTTGTCAAGGTTACCCCTCTCGCATCGTAGACGCTCACTAAGAACGGATTTTTTTCGTTCTCTATCCAAAAAAAAATTATCGAAATTTTTTTTTTTTTTTCAATTTTTTTTTTTTCAATTTTTTTCTATACCCTTCTACCTTGATAAACGTTCACCGAGAACGAATTTTGTTCGTTCTCCATAAAAAAAAATGAAAAAAAAAATTTATCAAAAATTTTTTTTCTCATCTATATATATAGTCCAGGAACCGGGTTCGAAAAAAGAGCCTTTTCGTGACACCGAGCCGGAACGATTATAACCGACATATTCTTGTAGGGCTGATGCCCCTGATGAAGGCCTGATACTTTCCAACCACAGATTTTGGGGGGCTTTTTTTTGCCAGGCCGTCAAAGTTGGCGAAACCATGTTTTTGAGGAATAGCGTCTAAACTATCCACCGCGGAGAAAAAAAGTCGAGTAACTATTTGTAGATATTAAAAAAACGAACAATTTGGCGGGTCACAACTCAAAATCGGTTCATTAGTTCGCCCGCAAAAAATTAAAAACCGGCTAAAACAGCCCTTTCTTTTATAGCAAATTATGAGTTTAAAAATGCATGTGCAGAGTTAAAAATCTCAGAATATATGTCCCCCGGGACACTCAACAAGTGTGCAAAATTTGAGCTCGATCGGATAAATAGTTTTTGAGAAAAGCCATTTGTTGTTAAAAAACCGACTGTTTTTGCAAGGAATTTCTACATCGGGAGGGTGTCACAGTGCAATAAAACCAAAGCCAAATGATTCCGAAAGAATCGAACTCTCATGTACACTTTGGGGCAAATCGATTTTTTATAATTAAAGGGGTGAAAAACGGCTCCAAAAATGGAGTACGATTTTTACTCATAAACAAATGGAATTCTATCGCGAATTTTAAAGTTACAGACCCGGGAGTGACATCATTTGAAAGCGGTTATTTTTCTACGAATTTAGAATAAAAAAAAATTGCTTAAAGTTGATTAGGGGGAGATTAAAAAATTTGTTTTTCAATAATTATTGCAGCTGCTCATTTCAACATAGAGAGCTGAAAATTGGACAGCGTACGGGGTAAGGTTTATGCTACCTGGAGAAAAATTGGCGGAGAAATCCCATATAAATTTATTGTTTTCGGTGAAGGTTTTCCGGGAGGCCAAATTTCACGTAGCGTTTGGCGGCAGAGTGGGGGTAGCCGTCTCCGGCTCGCGCGCCCTCGCGCGAAAAGTGAATTCGCGAGTTCAAATTCCACCAACATGGAATATCTCCGGAACTAATGAACATATCGGGTTGTTTTTTTTTTTAATTTGGGCTAACTTTTTCCGCTGATCATGATTTTGCTATTAAAAATTTCGAAAAATGACAAATTTACCGCTAAATCCATTAATAATTTATAAAAAAAAATTTTTACACCGTTTTTTTCATTAACTTTTGGGGGGGAACCTAATGCGAATATCCTCGTTCTGATGTTCTCTAACCACGGTACGACGGAGAAAAAAAAATTCGATCCAAAATGTTTTGTTAGCGAAGCACGTGTCGATCCGTGGTCGGAAACAACGAAGATATTCGCATTAGGTTCCCCCCAAAAGTTAATGAAAAAAACGGTGTAAAAATTTTTTTTTATAAATTATTAATGGATTTGGCGGTAAATTTGTCATTTTTCAAAATTTCAAATAGCAAAATCATGATCAGCGGAAAAAGTTAGCCCAAATTAAAAAAAATCAACCTGATATGTTCATTAGTTCCGGAGATATTCCATGTTGGTGGAATTTGAACTCGCGAATTCACTTTTCGCGCGAGCGCGCGCGAGCCGGAGACGGCTACCCCCACTCTGCCGCCAAACGCTACGTGAAATTTGGCCTCCCGGAAAACCTTCACCGAAAACAATAAATTTATATGGGATTTTTCCGCCAATTTTTCTCCAGGTAGCATAAGCCTTACCCCGTACGCTGTCCAATTTTCAGCTCTCTATGTTGAAATGAGCAGCTGCAATAATTATTGAAAAACAAATTTTTTAATCTCCCCCTAATTAACTTTAAGCAATTTTTTTTTCATTCTAAATTCGTAGAAAAATAACCGCTTTCAAATGATGTCACTCCCGAGTCTGTAACTTTAAAATTCGCGAAAGAATTCCATTTGTTTATGAGTAAAAATCGTACTCCATTTTTGGAGCCGTTTTTCACCCCTTTAATTATAAAAAATCGATTTGCCCCAAAGTGTACATGAGAGTTCGATTCTTTCGGAATCATTTGGCTTTGGTTTTATTGCACTGTGACACCCTCCCGATGTAGAAATTCCTTGCAAAAACAGTCGGTTTTTTAACAACAAATGGCTTTTCTCAAAAACTATTTATCCGATCGAGCTCAAATTTTGCACACTTGTTGAGTGTCCCGGGGGACATATATTCTGAGATTTTTAACTCTGCACATGCATTTTTAAACTAATAATTTGCTATAAAAGAAAGGGCTGTTTTAGCCGGTTTTTAATTTTTTGCGGGCGAACTAATGAACCGATTTTGAGTTGCGACCCGCCAAATTGTTCGTTTTTTCAATATCTACAAATAGTTACTCGACTTTTTTTCTCCGCGGTGGATAGTTTAGACGCTATTCCTCAAAAACATGGTTTCGCCAACTTTGACGGCCTGGCAAAAAAAAGCCCCCCAAAATCTGTGGTTGGAAAGTATCAGGCCTTCATCGGGGGCATCAGCCCTACAAGAATATGTCAATTAGAATCGTTCCGGCTCGGTGTCACGTAAAAATACCCGGTTCCTGGACTAATATAAAAGAGTCGCGTGACTGACTGACTGACTGACTGCCTGACTGACTGACTGACTGACTGACTGACTGACGGACAACGCACAACCTAAACCAATGAAGTTAGGATCGTGAAATTTGTCACGGTTACTCCTCTCGCATCGTAGACGCTCACTAAGAACGGATTTTGTTCGTTCTCTATCCAAAAAAAAATTATCGAAATTTTTTTTTTTTTCAATGTTTTTTTCTATACTCTTCTACCTCAATAAACGTTCACCGAGAACGGATTTTGTTCGTTCTCCACCAAAAAAAAAATAAAAAATAAAAATTTATCGAAAAATTTTTTTTCTCATCTGTTGTGCCCGTGCAAACCGTCACGTGGGGGCGAGTTTGCTTGGGACTGATTTATTCGGGATATTGCCAAGGTTGAGTTAAACTCCAACCCAATACTTTCAGTTTTAACGTCTAAGGTTTATTGTGGA
Source organism: Diadegma fenestrale (assembly GCA_037043255.1). NCBI lineage: Eukaryota > Metazoa > Arthropoda > Insecta > Hymenoptera > Ichneumonidae > Diadegma > Diadegma fenestrale. Next base: position 981,362 of record CM073315.1, on the reverse strand, counting down.
TAAGTTCGTTACAATTGAGTATAAAATGCCTCAAGACCAATCGGTGTTATTAATGATTTGATAATTTCGGTATCTGATCGCAGAGTGCTCGGATCGCAGACTCTGGATTGCAGACTGGATAGCAGACTGGTTGATTTGGGCGTTGCTTTCCCTTTTTATGAAGTTAGGGGTTTTACAATTATTTGTGGAGGTGGTATTAATTGGAGGTGGTAATTAATGGTGGTGGGCAGTCGATCGTCCGATGCCTTGGGGTTATTGTACAGGTGCATCGCGACGGTCGATGCTGAGTTTGATCGTCAGCGTTTTGATATGGCCTCGAAGTTGGAGCGAAGTCCACTCAACTTGCTGAGGGATGCGTTTTTGAAGCGGCGCGTGCACGACAGGTCGCTAAACTGTGCTGACGATAAATGTACTGTTGTACATTTATTTTTAAGGAATTTGGTTGCGCTCGGGGCACAACAATCCTCCCCCCTTGGGAAGACGAAACTTCGTTTCGACAACTCTTTATGTGTAGCAACTAAATTCTTTTAAATTTTTTGTGTCTACAAGGCTTACAATTTTTGCTTGTTTACAGTGTTTTTTCGGGTTTTTTCCTTTTTTTTTTTTTGATTAATAAATTTCTTCTTCGATAAACAATTTACAGTGTGTCGGTGTTAATCGATTTTTCGTTGTTTGTTATCGTTTTGTTTGGAGTACCGTATGTTAATTTTACGATTAGTATTTCCAACTTTTAAAATTTGAGTTGTGTGCTGGAAAAACATTATTATTTTCATTTGAATATTTTCAACTTATATGGTTAATTGCTAATCGGCAGTAGTGACGGAACATTTCCCGTCCAAAACCAGTATTCTTTATATCGATGATTGTTGTAAACGCGATTTTGTCGTTTTTTTTTTTACATTTTATAGTGGGCGTTTCACTTGTTTGTACTACGTAAAGTCATTTATCAATTTTTTCTAGGGTTAATGATACTTTTTTTTTTATAATTTTCACTTTGTGAACATTTGTATTTCCTGGTTTTCTGCCTAAATAAGGATAGTTTGCAAGGGATGGTTTCTCCTTAACTTGCATTGCATATTTCGATACTCAGTTTCTATGCTTTTGGATTCTTTTGTTTTTTTTTTCTATTCTTTTATTCTATCAATGTATTAATATCTTTTCGATTATTGTTGTTAGGGACTTCTACTACGATTTTTATTCGTGTTTCAATGCAATATGAGCCTAGTACGGTTGATTTGAGCTTGTCTCTATCTTTTTTATGGTTTTTTAAGGGTGCTCATGTCTGAATTAGTTTATATTTCAGCGTAGGCTAACTGTTGATTTGAAAATTTGTTACGTTCTCTATTCGTACCTTTTTGTTTAAGAATATTTTTCTTCAATATTTTTATTTATTTCGTTTCCAATTTTTTCTATATCGCGTAATTTTTTAACGTGTGGGTGTTCGCTGCGCGGAGCGTCCGGGTAATTCGGAGTTGCATTTTTCGCTGATGATTTTTTTTCGTTCTGTCCTTTTTTTTTTCATCGGAGCTTCTTGTGAGGCGGAGTCTATTGCGGGTAATGCTTGCGTTGTCGTGGCCTTGAGTGGCCTTTTCCGTCTTCGTTGTTGGGTCGAATTGACATTCTCGGCCTGATTCAGCATTATTGTATGCAGAATTTTTTGCTTCGTCCGGCTGATCTGATATTTCAGGAATATTGGACAGTGGATGTGAGTTTCCTTCCATGGCTTTGTTGAATTTTCGGAAGTCCTTTTTTTGAATTTTTTCTTTGTTGTTGCCCTTTTTTGGACCGTTTTGTAACGGGGGCTTCCATGGACTTGGACGTTTAATTTCGTCCTTGAGCATTTGTTTTGCTCGACTCGGCATTTTTGTTTTGCGAGTCTTTGTCAATTGACGTTGCCTAACATTTGATGATGTGGCGCCTTCCTCCGTGTGTATACGGTGATTCATAAAGTGCTCGGATCCGTGTATTTTTTCCTCGAGAATCGGGATACGTCGGATTTTTCTTTGATGGATTCCTGGAGAAATCCTTTTTTCTTTTCAAGGAATGGTGCTTGACTTAGAAGCACTTTCCAATGTTGTGCCCGTTTGCTTGTAGCGTTAATTTTTGGGGCATTTTCCTCTTGTGTTGAAGCTGTATTTGGCCTTTTTCCAAACTTTTCGATTTTCACGGTCGGTCTTTTTTCGTTGACTCCTTGTTTCCGTGCGCTGTCGATTACGACTGGACGTGTGTGTCCTTGTGAGGCGATGATTTCACCTATCGTCATTATTGGCGATTTTTCTTTGGCAGCTACGCGGCCTACGTTCATTTTCTTGGGTCTAGCGTAGTGTAAGCTTTCGGAATGGGGTGGCATATTTCAGTTTTTCCCCTTCCGTTGATCAGTGGTTGAGTGTGTCCGTAAATCTTGATGTGACGGCCACCTAGTATGTCCACGTTGTGCCTTTTGATGAAGTCCATGCCCAGAACTCCAGTCGGTGTTGATTCCCGATCGCGTCGTCGATGACGTAGAATCCGTGGCGGACGTTGATTGCTGGCGTTTCCAACACCAGTTCCACTTTGCCTAATGCGTGGAAATTTTTTCCTCCAATCCCGTTTCAGCTCGATCGTCTCGTCGATGGCTTCTGTTTCGGGGATGGATGGCACTTTTCTTTATCAGGCAGCATAGTGCTCCTGTATCAATTTTTAAAGTAAGAACTTTCTCTTTTGCCTGCGATGATGCGATGTAGAAATCGCTTGCCGAATTTTCGGGCTTTAATGCGTGTATTTGTACGCTTGCATGGGTGACGTGCGACCCATCGGTTTTGAGCTGACCTGTAGCTCGCTGCTCGGAAATACTGCTGACGGTGAAGTTTTGGTCAGCCTCGATGGAGTTGACCGTGAATGACCCTACTGTTGGCTTCTGGTCGTTTGCATTTTTTTCTTTAGCAGCCTGTCGAAGCGCTGGAACCGTTGTTGCTGTTGTTACGGTTGTTGTTGCCTCTGAAATTTCCTTGGTTTTGTCCGGAAAATCGTCGGTCGTGATCCTGACGTTGTCCCGAATCCGTGTTGACGTTTACGATTTCGTGTTGCCTCAGCCTACTGTGGCAATCTTTCCAGAGATGGTCGGATTTCCTGCAATGATTGCAGGTTATTGAACTGATCCTACCTGTGGGAACTGGTAAATGATATCGTCTGTCTGACGAATTTGAGCTTTGACATCCTGTTGTCGAATGGTCAGGTTTCTTTGCACGTTTCGCGGAATTCGTGACGCCTCTCAGAGTGCGTCCGTTTTGCTACTGACTCGTAGCCTTGCAGGATTATTTCTTCGTTTTGGGCTCCTTTTATTGCTGCATTTAAGTTTGGATACCCTTTTGATTTTACGAGAATTTGGTACTCTTTTTTTGAGTCCTCTTTCAAAATTATATAACGCCATTTTCTTTACGTAGCGTTCTACCGCGAGTTTATCTTCTAATGACGGTTCGTTTTCTATGTCTCGCTTCTATTAATTCCATTGTAAGAATGTGCAGTCTTTTGCCAAAATCGGCTATGCTTTCATTGA